>VXAC01007011.1:3825219-3916889 GCA_013399225.1 Rhipidura dahli | reverse complement strand
TTTTTTTTTTTTTTTGTCTAGAGAAATTGCTGGATGTACTTGTTTGTCACATTTCAAACACTTGGTGTGATCAGGCAGTAGTGGGTCTTAGTCACAGATAGATGATAAAATACTAATTTCTTCTCTTCTTTAAATATAACCTGTAAAATTACTTCTGAAAGCTTGTAACAGGGTATTCTGTGCATCTTCAGGTAAATGGATATTTGGATATTGTATTAAAATACATAGTAGATGTATAATAAAATTCAGAAATTTCTGTATATGTTCAGCTTTCTGTGACTGCCCAGCTACTGTGGGAAGGTTTATTTTATTTTTAAAAGCTGATCTTAAGGTCCTTTGAAAAAAGGCCTCGTAGTTTAATGTTTGCTGTGAACTTCATTAAACACTTTATGTGGTCTGTGCCAATTAAGACCATTAGTATTATCATGAACCAGTAACCTCAGGGGGAAAAAATGGTTATGCTTAAAAACATAAAAGTGGGGTTATTAACAAAAAGTGACTTATCAAGTGTAAATAGAAGGACTTGAACAAAATGTGCGTCACTGTGCACGCAGGCCCTCATTTACCATCTGGTTCCTGTTTTATGACCCTATCTGTGGATTTATTTTGTGCTAGTGGACAAACAATTGGACAATGCTTAGAAACACAAGCTGGAATGTAGGGAAAGTTGATGGCAATCTTTCATATGCTCCGTGTCATGTGGGGAAAAAGCAATTTATAGAAAAGATGAGTTGAACTGTAAGCATTGCATCCTGACAATTCTTCCATGTGGTCATATAATTACGATTTCTTTTACTTTCTTCAGATTTTCATTGAAGTCCAGCTAAGAATGCAACCAACAAAATAAAGTGAAAAAGCTGGGCATCTGAAGAAGCAACCTTCTACTTGGTGAAAATGTCTCTTATTTTTTGACAACGATTAAAAGACAATGGGGTCAAACACTCTTGGAAAGGCTGCAACATTAGATGAGCTTTTGAACACTTGTATTGAAATGTTTGGTATGCTCTTTCAATATTTTATTTTGTTGTTATTGAAATTAATCTCCTAATATAAGTCCTGCTGTTCTCTGGTTTAGTCAGTCTTTCTCTTGGCTAAGAACATTTCTGTTCTGTAAAATTTTCCATGTTTCAATTTGGCTCAGAATCATGCAGGCCAGAATTTTAATCACATGAATACTGTATTAAATTTTCTTAATACAGATAATGCACAATTGTGGGTATGGTGGTTTTGAAAATGCTGGCCTTTACCAAGAGAAATGTTTAGATGAATTATTCAAGGAGTTATTTCTGGCACTGATCTTTGTCTTGAGTGGTTACACAGCTGTGGTTTTGACCAGTCATTTTTTTAAAGGTTTTCCAAATCATCATGCAATAATTGGCAAGCATATGACCTAAGGCTCATGTAATCTTTTTACTCTTATTAAAATGTGATGTACCAAGTCTGAGGGAAAGGAGGGATGAAAAAGACCTTGGTCCATAGCACCATTAATCATGACACATATCACATTGCAGTCAAATGAGTTCATGGATGGACTTAAATGTTTTCAAATGGGGCTTTGATTCACACAGCTACATTTACATTCTCTTGAGATGCAGGACAGCTTTTGATTGGAATGAAGTACTAAATTTTTTTTTGTCATCTGGGGAGAAACAAGTATCCAAAGGTGAGAGAGACTGAGCAGTTGATGGATGGACAGACCTTGCTACCAGATGCAGTGCATCCCACACACCTGTTTCTATAGACCACCATCAATCTTGTTGTTCTAGAAGTTAATTAAAGTATTAGCAGAGCCCATGCACTTGTGGTCCATTGGAAACAGTGTCTCCTCTTGTATACACTCTCTTGCCAAGCACAGTCCATGTGTGGCTCCTGTTTCATGCACCATATCATCTACTGTCTCCTGTAAAAGTGACAGACGGAGAATAATCTCACATTGCAGATGTTGGGGAAGACTGATTGTCAGCCAGCCTGCCAGGGAATAACTCTGTAGTTACTCTGTAGTAACTCTGTAGTTTCAGTGGCTACACTGCAAAGACACAAGGGTCTCTGGTAGGCAGCTGGAGATGCAACCTTGGGCACAGATGAGAGATGCTCCTTTAACATTGAATTCCTTGAGGCAGATCATTTTTTATTAACTTCACTGCTAACTTAAAGCTATAGAGCTGCAACAAAATAAATATTCAAAGTGGTTGTACATAAATCATCTTCCCACCTTCTTGATGGACAAAATTTAGCACAGTGGTGCCTGTGCCCAGTTTTTTTAGCTACGGCCTGTTATCTGCACTGGTTTGGGTTTTTTCCTATTTTAAAAACTGTCAGTGCATTCTACCAAAAGTTACTGTTCAAGGGGCATTTTTGTGCTCTGGTGTTCTTTCCTACCTCTTCGGCAGATAACGAACCAATATTTCCACTTTTGATCTTTTCTATCTGACTCTGTTTGAATAATAAAATCTCCCCTCTGTTATGATGGGGTTAACTCATTGTTTCTGTGTTGCAGATGACAAAGGAAACCAGTGCTCCAGCCATTTGCCAAGAACCTTCCTTTTAATGCACCGGTGGTATCTGCCTTCAACAGAGCTGGCTGGCAAGCTTCTGTCCACATATCCTTTCACTAAGTGCTGCAAATTGGCATTACAGTGTCAAAAGCAGGTTGTTTTTCTGACTGCTTGTAAAAATGTGCCCATTAGTTAGTGACAAACAAGCTTTAGAGGTGAGTTTTCCTTCAACCTAAAAGGTGGAAGTTTGTGAGCTTTCTTATTCTCACATAAAGACTTTGTGGGCTTTTTCGATATTTACAAGAATACTGACATTGCATCAACCTTGAATAAGTGCTAATATGAGGCCAAGATAACTTTTTAAGTGTATCACAGCAGCTTGGCCTTTGAGTACTATGAATTTTCAGTGATATCTATGAGTCATTTATATCTCTTAATTCAATAATCATAAGTATTGCCATATCTGGTTAGCCAGAGCTGGCAAGAGACCCTTCAGCAGAATATTCAGAATTGTAGAATAGTGGCATTTTTGATAGGGGGAAAAAAAGTGGCAACCAGGATATATTTTCTGTCCCCTGTGATGTTGTGAAAGTGAATGAAATATCAGAAGCATAATGTGGTTATCTCTAGAAGGAAAGTTTGATACTTCTTTAAATTCAGCTGGTCTAGTATCCATTTCCAGTGAATAAAAACAATATTGCTGAATCAAGTCACAAAAAGCTTTCTTTAGCTGACATACTTACAGAGATGCTGATGGGGAGAACTGCAATGAATTCAGATTGAAAATCTGCTACTTCATGAGGTAAATGCACTTCTGGTCCTCTAGCATTTTGGTTTTATGGTTCTGTCAATACTATCAATGTAATTTTGTTGGTTTGGGTTTTTTCACTTGGTCTCCATTCTACAGTGAAGAGTGAATTTCTGTGTGTAGACAACAATTAAGTTGAGCCATCCAGATTTTAAGACACTTAACTGCACCAAGCTAAAACATGGACTGAAAACTTGTGTTATGATTTTTCTCGCTCATGGGTGTTGGGATTTATCAGCCTCTCAGAGGGAGACTACCTGAGTGCCACACAGAGGAGAGACACATTTTGCTCCCAGGTGTAACTTAGTGTGGGAGAGGAAGATTGTCCCCAGGCTGTAGACTTCAGCTCGTGCAATCCCCACATCATTTATGATGACAGGAGTGTGTTAGTGATGCTGAAGTTGTCACGGGTTGGGTGTGTTCCAAACCTTGCACCAGCTGCTCTGACCTTGTTTCCATGGGAAAGCTTTCATGTGTTGGGCTGTTCTGATGTAGGAACATTGCCCTGTAAAAGAGAAAACATGATTTTTAAATAATTATGATGTAACCTGCTTCACTCAAACAGATGTTTTTTCCTCCTTCCTCTGGATGAAGTTATATCACTGAGAAGGAAGGGGAGGCAGGACTGATGAAGCTTTTCCACTCCCCCTGACACAGAGGAGGAGGCTTTTATGGTTTATGTGTAACCTTACGTGGCTTACACCTGCTTTACACAGTTACTGTGGTAGAACTGCTGCTCAAATTCACATTTGCATTTTCACTGAAAAGGCTTTTCTGAGCAGACAAAGTTGTCTCACTTGAACAGGCACCAAGGGCAAGTGTTATTTGGGTGTCCTGGCAGCCTGAGTCAGAACACTGTGTGTGTGCCTTCTGTGAGTGTCACCTGAGACATCGCTTTAATTTTGCATTTCAATAGAAAACTGATTTGTTGTGCTGTTGTGAGCTAAGCAAAGAAAATTAAAAGATAAAATGGCTTTTGCCACTTCAGTGTCACAAATAATTACAGAAGCAACAGGCTGAAGTAGTTCACTCTCTCTAAAGAACAGTGGATCTGAAAAAGTTCTGTTAAAAAGATATATATAAAATATATGCAGACACTGAATGTTATGCCTGAGTCTCTGGGTGTCTCTTAACTGCTGTCTGTGGATTTCAGATACTGGATTTTGGAATTTCCTGCAGAGTTTAACTTGGATCTTGGGCTGATCCGTTTGACTGAAGAGTTTCAAGAAGTAGCCAGCCAGCTTGGATATGAGGATCACATCCATCTTATTGATATCTCCAGCATGTAAGGATGTCATGAGCTGCAACATCTTTGTGTCTGGAACCGCAGAGTTCTAGTTCTGTACAAAGTGTAAAAACATTAAGGGCTGTCTTGATCTTGAGAAAGCAAAGAAAGCACTCGCGAAATTGTCTTTAAATTTGAAGCTACTAAAAATTTGAAGTTATAGTTACACAGTAAAGAGAAGGTTCCTATCTGTAAGTTTTTCATATAAACAGGAAATAAATTATTTTTCTGGCAAAGCAAGTGACAATTAAGTGATTAGTATTACTTCTTTTTCCTATAAGTTTTCATACAGAATAACAAGCAATGTAGTGACTGGAATGCTGTGTAAATCTTAGATCTTCTTGGAGAAGCTTTTTGTCTTCTCATCAGAAATCTCTTAGTTTTTTGTAATATTTTCTATTATTTAACTGGAGAATTTTTAGCATTCACATTTGTAGTTGCATTGCATCAAAATTATTACAACTACTATTTCCTTGACAAGCTGAAATGAAAGTTACCTTTTAAACGTCACCAGGCTTGCTTTTGCATCTCATGTGATATCGTGGATTTTCTTTTAAAATATGGCATATGCACAGTATTTGGCTGTTTCTGTTGTTCTATTACCTCAGGGACCTGTGAACTTGCAGAGGAAAAGTTAATCCTTGATGTTATTGAAGTATGTTTTATTTTTATTTATGTATCAGATTTTGTTGTGAACTGTTCTTGTATTTCCAAAGCATCCTTAATTATGGCCTCCTGTATCATGGGGAAGAATATGTTGTCCTTTCGTTGTGACAGAAACCTGCTATTATTTATCACTGGTAGCAGTGCATCCAAAACTCGTCTCTTCTGTTGTGCTCTTGAACAAGTCTTAATCTAAGTGTTTGCTCTGTGCTGGATGTCACAGACCAGAAGGCTCCTGGCCCTTCTGTGGTCAGTTTTACGTGATACATTCCAGCTGTGGGCTGCACTGACAGGCCTAAACAGAACTGAGACTTACACCTATTTTGTTGCAGTCCTTCCTATGACTGGATGAGAAGAGTTACACAGAGGAAGAAGATTTCCAAGAAAGGAAAAGCCTGCCTGCTGTTTGACCATCTGGAGCCCATTGAGCTAGCTGAGCATCTCACTTTTTTGGAGCATAAATCTTTTAGGAGAATTTCTGTAAGAAGCCCACAACTTTGTCACTTGCATTAGGAGCCTGTCTTTAAAGAGTGTTCACATGGTTTCACATCTATGACTATTTTTCTCAACATTTCAGTGTAGTAAATCTTTATACCCTCTCACATGATATATATAGCCATGCACTTCCACGACCTTTTTCATGCCTGATGATTTTTGGCACTGAGGGAAATTCAGTTGCTTCTTTTTGCAGAGGACTGTAGAAGGACAAGAGGCAAAAGTGGATGAAAACTAAAGTTGAAGCTAAAACGAAAAAAAAATTAGTAAGACAAATGCCAAAAGAAATGCTGATTTCTGCTGGCAAATATACATGTGAAAGGGTCACATGACATTGCTGTATCAGGTGGCAAATGGAAGCAGTAAGTTCTTAAGATGAAAAATAAGACTTTTTTTCAAGTGTTAAGGATCATGAGAGAAATCAAACTCCCAAACTAAGAAAATATATGAGTTTTTTTGTTTGTTTCAAGAGAGGAAGGAAAAAGAGATCAATGAGGAGCTGAGACCAGTCTAAATAGAATCACTTTTGATGTCACTTAATAATGTTCAAAGGTTAATTACTCTAGACTTCAAATCATGGGAAAACACCCTACTGTGACCTGTGCAATGCAAACCTCAAAGAAGGAGAGAAGGACAAGAAAAATGGCATGGATTTCTAATTAGACTTAAGATGCATTTGAATTCCTTTGTGGATTCCAGGAAGAAAACTCAAATCTGCAAAGAATTTTCTTTTTTTTTCCTTGCTGTTTCTAGCTTCTCTGTTAATTCTTCAGCTTGAATTTTGCTATTGCAGATGATTCTCTGCAACCAGTGAGAGTTAATTGATCTTGTACTACTTGTTCTCTCAAAGATATGTAGTTGTAGAATATGATTAGTCTGAGTTCTGTCTTTGGTTTTGCCTGTTTAAAAAAAAAATGGGGAAGAAGGAAGAACAGTGTTAACTATAACAAAAAAAAAAAATTAAATTATCTGAACACTGAAATCTGCAGCTAGGAGACAAGCATCTGTTGTGCCAGAGTATATGCCCTCATATGTTTCTCTAGCAGGATGGTTTTGATCAGCTAAGATCCAGAAACCCATCTTGTCTGGCATTGCTAGCAACTCCCTACACAGGCTAAAGTTATGTCATTAATTACTGAAAACCTCCCTTCAAGGGACAGCTGAAGAACGTTTTTCAAACACTTAGGAAAATGTAATTTTTAGGATCCTATGGAGTACCATGGCTTGAGGGTGTCAAATAAAACTACACAGAATAAAATGTGTTGAGTAAATTACGGGAAAGATGGAAGTAGCCGTCACACTCATTATGGAGGCTTCTATATTTCCCGACACTCAAACAAGTTGTAAGTTGACATTTAAGGAAAATTCAAACCAAAACAACAGCAAAAAGCTTTTAAAGAAGAGCCTGAGTCACAGTCCCTGAGTCACAGTCACTTTCTAAACAAGAGGAGTTTTAAAAAGAATAAAAAGCACTGAAATTTCAATTTGATTCTTCAATTGTCCGCTGTTTTACTGAAACTGCCTTTTCTCTTTTAGTTCACAGACTACCAAAGCTATGTGATCCATGGCTGCCTGGACAACAATCCTACTTTGGAGAGATCTATTGCTTTATTTAATGGCATCTCTAAATGGGTCCAGCTCATGGTTCTCAGCAAACCAACACCCCAGCAAAGAGCAGAAGTAATCACAAAGTTTATCAATGTTGCTCAGGTGAGTCTCGCAGATGACTCTTTTTCTTCCCATATTAAGCAGGAATATCAATGGAGATTGCAGTAAACAAATCAGCTGATGCTCTTTGGGTTTTTTCCTCAGTGAATAGCATCACTGGAGGTTATTTGTTCAGGTGTGGTGTGCCTGCATTTTTTAACTAGCAAACATAACTATAAAATAATTTTTCTTTGCTGTATTCCAGTTGGCAGCTGTCATATTTGTGTGTTTCTTCTGGAGCTAAGCTGATTAAAAAACAAAGTGCTGAACCATTCTGTTATGTGCCCTGGTTTAGTGATTTCTGCTTTAGCCATGATGGGATGTCTCCTTTAACTTGTTGTGTGTGTGACATTGAAGAGCTGCTACCTGTATTTCATTAACTGTTAATTATGCATGATTAATCTCTCCTGCAGAAGCTCCTTCACCTCCAGAACTTCAACACACTGATGGCAGTTGTGGGAGGTCTCAGCCACAGCTCTATTTCTCGCCTGAAAGAGACTCATTCTCATCTGTCTTCGGAAGTCACAAAGGTATGGTGGAGTCCAGAGCACAGACATACTGCACTGAACATCACCTCTCTGAGGTCTGATGGGTTCTGCAGTGCAGGTGTCTCACCAGCACAATACTTGGATCATGGCAGGGCATCCTGAAAGGCATTCCTCTCAGTGGAGCAGGATGAGCTCACAGAGATCCTCTGGTTGATTCCCAGAGAGGAAATTAACACTGTCGACACCCTGACAACAGTTGTGCTCAGATTAAGGAAATGCTATGAATGCTTTCACAGAGACTTGCTTCTCTGGCTATTTGTAGGACTGGAACGAAATGACAGAGCTGGTCTCTTCCAATGGAAACTACTGCAACTACCGCAAGGCTTTTGCTGACTGTGTTGGCTTCAAAATTCCTATTCTAGGAGTCCATTTGAAAGACTTGATTGCTGTCCATGTCATTTTTCCTGACTGGATAGATGAGAACAAAGTTAACATAGTGAAAATGCAGCAGCTTTCCATCACTTTGAGTGAACTGGTTTCCCTGCAAACTGCTTCTCATCATTTAGAGCCTAATTTGGATTTAATTAACCTGCTAACCGTAAGTATTGAGCATGTTTCAATTCACTGCTGTGATTCAAATGTTGAGTGTCAGTAGGAATACTCATACCTATAAAGTTAAGTGTATATTATCTCAGTTTTGAAAAAGAGAAGGGAAAAAGTACAAAACAGAAACAAGTTCACGTGAGGTGTTAAGAAAGTCAAAGAGAGTTTTACTGCGGTGGTGTGTGATGGCTGGAAGCAGCAACCTGACTGTTATAAATCACCTGTTTTAAGAATGACTGATGGAGGGTTGTACTTGTGCTAAGAGAAGTAAAAACTCAGTTCTGACTACTTAGAATGGAGGCTTACGTCTCCTGTGGAACAACTGGGCGACATGCTGGCATGGACACACGAGACATTCCAGCTGGAGCATCATTTCATTCTTACTCCCTTGTGCTTTCCATGTGATAGAGTACCCTTCCTATCCAGTAAATAAAAATGTGATGGATTTCTACTAGAACTGATCAGGTACAGAGCTTTTCATTGAGGAAACTGACAAATATGAGCCTGAGCTTGGAGTTACCAAGGTGGTGTGGCTATAGCTATGGCTTCTTTGTAATGAGGACTGGGAAAGTTTGGGGGAATAGGAACACCTCCTTTAGTTGTGCCTTGTGTGGAACAACCTGGGAACAAGTCTTAATCCTAGTTAGTGGGACAGGAAAGAGAAGGCACCAGATGTTGACCACTGCAACAATCCTTTAACTTAAATTTTGAACAACAAAGGTAGTTATTTATTATCCTTTTTTGTTTTTGTAGGGAGTGAGAGTTGCTTTCTTGTGACACTCTTTCCCTTCCTGGTTATTTCTTACAAGCTTGGCTTTCAATAGGGGGAAGTGGAACCTCAGGCTTTAGGGAACTGAGCAATAAAAAAGTGAGTCCAAAAGGGTAGAAATTAGACAGTGTGAAGTGAGAGATGGAAGCTGAACTACTGCTACCACTTTCATTGGCAGTTCTCTCCTCTTGGTGACAGCCTGTTTTCCAAAAGGGGTTAAAGATTTTTTGATGATGAGTACTTTCTCACCTATAATACTCTGATGCATTCAGTCATAATAAAACTCTGCTGACTTTGTTACAGTTGAGCCAATCTGATTGTAAAAAATGAAGTTCTATTCTGCAATGTTGATTCCAGACCTGAGCAAGGGTTACAAATAACTTCTGCTTTTTTTTACCTGATAGCACAATTCTATGGTAGTACATTTATGTGATGATGGCGACAGCCCATCTAGGCTGGCTATCTAGGTAGATAGGTGTAGGTATCCTAAAACCTTCCCAGGGTAATTCTGTCTTCATGTTCCAGCTTCACTGGAAGTGTAGCTGTGGATCAAGTACCTTTGATAGTGTGGCAGTATCAATTTAAAATGGTGACTCCTGGAAAGGGAAAAACCAACAGATTCCTACAGAATGTTTCTGGACCAGAATTTTGGTAGATACCATAATATGAATACTCTCATTTTCCTTCCCATACGTAGATTTTGTCCTCATCTGTGTATATGAATACAATACTTGTTTGTTTGTTTTTAATGGACTTGTATTTTAGATTAAATGTTTCTGTCTGTCTTGTTGCTAATAAGAAAGTTTTAAGTTATTGGCTGGGTTCAGAGAAAGAGGAGAAGAAAAGGATTGCAACCCAAAACTGACAAGAACTGATGACTAAAAATAGTTGACCTTGCTACGTGCAAATGGTCTTTTAGCAGATTTAGCCTCCCTTGCTGCCTATGTCATCTTCAGTTTTCAGAGCATGAAGAATTAACCATTCCTTTTATTGCAGGGTCTTATCTCTCTAATGTCAACTGTAAACATTTTCCCCATCTTACCGTATTTAGAGAAATTCCCTTTCAAATCTAGTAAATGTCTATAAACGTGTAGAATGCTTTTCAATTGTGTGTGAATCGGCTGACCAAACTGTTTCTTCACTTCTGCTGTTTTCCCACTGAGCACCTTCTTTCTGGGCAAGCTTTTAGTGGGTGTCTTGTCCTGATAAGCCATGTGTAAATCTCTTGCCTGGCCTCCCTCCCTTTCAGTGTTGCCTTTTACACCACACTTAGCAAGTGCTAACAGCCTGGCCTGTGCTTGTTTGACAGGTGAATCACTGGGTACTCATTTGCTAGGCCAACAACTTGCACAAAAAGATAAAATGAGCATTTCCTGGGCATGTGGGAATATGGCCTGGCTTTTCTCTTCCTCAGTGGTAGAGTCCTATTTGCTCTAAGGGAGCTGATACCTTTCAAGTGTCTTAGAAATGATGATGTTTGGGGAGACTTTGATAGGAACTATAAAGTGAGAGCTTGTGTTAAAAGCTTAGGTGAGAGGTGGGTAATAAACTTCAGGCCGCCTGCTCAAGGGGCTTACAGGCATTTTTAAGATGCTATTGTGAGTATAGACCAAAAGGGTTCATGGGGAACAAGAGGACCCTTGATTTTGGTGGTAGCTGCTGAATGGTCAACAGTCTGGCAAGTCATTCTCTTGCCTTAAATGTCTGCATGCAGACTTAGAAGTCTGCTTTCCCCACCATCCCCACACCCCTCTACCCCACCTCATCTTGTTGTAAGCATAAAAAATCAGCTTCTAGCTCACAGAATTTTAGCTTTGAACAAGCAGCTGAAAGAAGCCAGCATTTTGCATGAAAGTTAGCAGGCCACAGATAAGGCTGCTGTAGGGACAGCAAGGGCACACGCCAGATTCACTGGCATAGGAGACTGCAAAAGCTGAGGGGGATGCAAGTCCTGCCTTGTGTTGTGTAAATGAGTCTGAGTTACGTGGGCAAGCAAAGTAAATGTGTTACAATTCAGCTGCCAGTGAGCCAGAGGATGTTACTTGAAGGTGGACTCACTTCTGAGAGCATGATTGCTCTTTGTCTGTGATTATTCCTCTTTTCCTGACTTACTGGCCACACTTGCTCCACCGTCACTGACTTTGCACCCCGTTCTGTACTGTACCCTGGAATCCAAAACATGGAGCTAAGAAGCAGTGAAAGAGGACCTAAACACGAGCTTGGCAGTGCAGTAGAGAGGAAAAACAGCTCTAAAGACAGTTGTGCCATTAGAAAACTTACATTTGGTAAGGATGCTTAAGGGATTTCCTTACCTGCTGTGCAGTGTTTCCAGACTGTTTTGGTGTTTTTTTCGCAATGTGAATAAAAAGCTGTAGGCAAATATTTCATCACTTTCTGTGGATTGGATCTCTGTTTCTCAACTAGACCACAGTGTATTTATATGAACTGTGTTAGAACTTATTTGGTGCCACCATTTTACCCTCGCTATTTTTACGTCTCAACATCTATTTATCTAACCTGTTCTGAGACTATATGTAAATGACTGGAAAGTCCCACTCATTTGTACCGTCTAGAGAAGAGAATGAGAACTACCTAAACAATCAAATTGAAAGTCACCCTCCCTAACTTGTGTTCAGTAAGTTCCACTTGGAGAAAAAAAGTAAGTCATGCGTTTCTGATCACTCTCCTACCCTTCTCAATCTCCCTCCAAACTGCTCAGAAAAAAAAAATAGGACAGCAATGATAGTCAAATTAGAATGGAAACTGCCACTCACTGTAAAGATTATTCTAGGAAAACTCTTATTACACTTTATTTGTCAGAGCAAAACTGTAAATAAAATATAAAATGAATGCTTATATAACTGCATAGTCATCATGCTTGTAATTTTTGTCCTAATGTATGAAACTTCTGAACTAGATAATACCTTGCTCCTTATGTGCTTACACGCTGTGCCACCCCGCTTAAGACAAGGTCATATAATTCAGGGAGGGAGAGATACAATCTTGCTCAATAAATACTAATATATTTCCACTCCCAAATCCACACCCTGTTCATCTAGTCTGCTGAGAAAACTCTGATTTTTCTTAGGAACCAGACAGCACCTTTTGAGCTGCCAATTCTGCTCTCACTCCCTGTCTGACCTGATAACAGCATGTGCTCCGAGTGCTGTTTATTCTATACCACCAAGGAACCTCAGAATGCTGAATAGCTCAGTCACTGAATAGCTCACCATATGAATAATGTTTATTACAGCACTTACTGGTTCCATGTTGTCTTTAGGACAGGCCCTGACCTAAATCTCTGGCAGCACCATGCTGGCTGGTAAAGGAACCTGCACTGTGCCCTTAACCAAATCACAAAGTGCAAAAATCAGCAGTGTTTCAGCTAGACAAAAGGAATAATGTCATCTCCAGACTCCTCTATAGCCATGTGTTTGCTTTGGGAACCTGTTTTGGGAAAGGGCACAGCTTCTGTCTTATGCATGGCACAAAACCCTGCCTAAGAGAGGGTGGTTCCTAGAGGTGGTTCTGCAGTAGGTGTCACTGGTCCTGCTTGTTACTTACTTGGCATTTCAGATTCTCTAAAAATAACCTTCTGTCACAGTCATTTAGTCAGCAGTAATTCTATCTGTCTGCTTGGGAACATCCTTTTAACTCAATCTTAGTTTAACTGGAGATTTACAAGGTGGATGATAACTTCAAATCATGTCAATTCTCCAAAACCAATTAATGTAGGAACACAACCGCAGGAGACATGTCCTGTTTGTTTTCTTTCACTGCAAAACGTTAGCTACAGTGCTGATTACTTTTCTGCTTCATCACTCCAAAAGAGGAGGAATTTACTGCAGACATGGATCAGTGCAAGACCCCAGCTGCCAAAGTTAAACCAGATTTATCCTACTTTATGAATATTTATGTACCTTCTTTTTTCTCAATAAATCCTCTAGGGAAAAGAATGAGAACATGAAAGAAAAATCTTTCACTTATCTAGAAACAAAGCTGAAAGGCCATTTGCCTTACTTGCTGAGAGATGATCGAGAGCATGCCAAGCTGGGCTAAACTGGGATTGCTCTCAATGGAGCATTTTGCTGCATCAACAGTGGTGGCAAACCCAGCCTGCCTCTCTCAGGCCTCTGTCTGCCCAGGGCTTTTCTTCTGCAGAAGAGTTGTGCTACTATGGCCATTCTTGAGGAACAAAATTTGACCAGTATAAAATTTGAAGTCCTTCCAGCCTAGCCCCTCTATCACCTCTTTCCCAAAGTTTTTGTATTTACCAGGTTGTTTTGCTGAGGTCTGTCATGAGCATTGAGCTGCCAGCAGAAAGTGTGTTTGTGTAGGGGTGGTGTTTGCAGCCAATGTCCCTCTCTGCATGAGGTCAGCATGCAGCCTGTCACCCGTGGGGTCGGGGTGAGGGTTGTGCCAGCCCCCAGTGCAGTGCCTGACGTGAGCAGCAGCGTGTTCTCACCAGCCTGGGTTGTGTTTGCTCTGTGGAATTCTGCTTTTCCAGCAGCTGCACGCGGCTTTGGCGTGTCTCCTGAACTCAGAGTAGCAAAACATTCTATTTACCTTCAGTGGGGAGGTATATCTCTGCTTACAAGCCTGTCATATCCAATCCAGTCTACTAAATATTACTGTTTTCCATTCTTTCTTACATGTAGCTGTCCCTGGACCTCTACCACACTGAGGATGATATCTACAAGCTCTCGCTGGTGCTGGAGCCAAGGAACTCCAAATCTGTATGTCATCTTTTACTACGTTTTGACATATTGCTTATTTTGTCTTCCTGCAGTGGATTAAATTTTTAAATGACAGTTAGTGTTTCCTATTCATATGTACATAAAGCTTTTTGGTGTTACACTTGTGTAGAAAACAGTCACCATTTATTGGTTTTAGTGCTTATTGGGAGAAATAAATAGTGGAACACACCAGACTTCACTGTTAATCACTTTGCAACAAAACCTCTGCAAGTCCAGGAAAACAAAATTCTGCTTTAGATATATATATTTTGTAAGTTGATATCAATTATTTATTGTGTGACCTTTAGCTGATTTTCTGGATGCTGGTGCAGCTATATAAAGCAACACTGAATTAAAAGATTTGTTTAAGGCAAGGCAAATAATTACTGTAGTATTTTTAGACTGTTTGCTTAGGTATAATTGGCTGTATCTTGGGCTCTCAAGCAATGTGTAAACAGATGAGAATAGATATTACTCTTTATTTGGTTACGTGCAACTAAAGATAGTGCTGCATTCATGCATTTTTATTTGTTTTTTGAAAGTCAGAGGACAGAGATAAATCTCATAATTAATAGTTGAGTTTCACTTAAAGTATTAGTCTTTCCTCTGCTGTCAAAGGCTGGGGACTCCACTTTCCTCTTCTTCAGTGTATTAACATTCTTATTACCTTTCATATCCAGTCTGTGATGCTTTCAGGCTGAGCCCTCCCAAGTCTGACAGCAGCAGAAGATGAGGGTGGCTGGAAATGCTTTGCAGGGTGTGAGAGCAGAGTCCAGGAGTCTGAGATGATGCATTCCAGTGTTTTTTAAGATTTTGAAACATTCTTTAAAGCAAGCAATGAAGCAGAACCCTTTAATTTCCAACTATAATGCTTCTCTGGGATTTTAAATAGTTAATGACTCTTGGAGACCAGTTTGAGGACTGTGTGTGTCTGTTCCCAATGATGTATTATGAGCCTTGATAAGGAAACTAATGAATATTTCCACAGTCAACACTAGCTCAGCTTGAACATTTGAAATTTCATTACTGAGTCCCCAGTGCTTGTTGGATACAATTTGACCGCAACTGTTGCTGTTTATTTCAGTCATTCTGGGTCCCTCATGCTCTCATTACAGCCAGCAAAGTCAAAAAGCTACAGCCCTATGCTGTGGAAGGACTAATGGACCGCTACTGTAAACAAAGAAAATTATCACATTGCTGCTTTGATCCCCAGGCTGAGCTTTGAGCAGGACAAAAGCAATATAAACAGTGCTGTGAACTTTAACAGCACCCAGCAGCTGTGGGAGACTTTTGCATAAGGATCAATGGGTAGCCAGTGACATTGAGCCATTGCTGCACCCTGATGGGTAAAAAGCTGCAGCTGAATAGACAGGAGCAGGACTGTGTGCAGCTCACTTCTCTCTGATGGAGTTCCAAAGCACACAGGCTGTACCAGAGGGAAAAGAATCTGTAGAGCTTTTGTATGTGGAAAAATCTGTCAAAGGCAATGTGACAGCACAGTTACATCATTCCCACTGCTCCTCGATTTATTGTTATGTGGGAACCACTCCCATGCAGGTGCACTACGGAGGAAGTGCCTCGTGCTGCTGCAATCATTTTCTAGGCAAAAGTGGAGCTGATCTGTTAGCAAGGGAGTCTGCTGTCAATAGGGACTCGAGCGAGACTTCCCTTCTGCTAAAACTGGGAGGAGACTCTTCAGTCAGTATGGCAGCCTAAAAAACCACTGAGGAATGACCACCAGCTGCAGCACAGCACCTCCTTGTCACAGTGTCCTGCTTTTCCCCACCCATTTATGATCTTCTTGTTGGGAGTTTTGGCTAATACAGCTATTGTCTAGAGCTGCCTGGTGCAGTTATGCCACTGATGATGCACTTAGGTAATTTTTTTTTTTTTTTTGCTTTTCAGTAGAATTCATTTCAATGCCAAAATACAGAGATGTTTTCAAACATCTGAAAATGCTTTCTCAGTCTACAATACCATGGTCCCTCTGCTGGGGAAATAACTGGGAGATACCACCTGAATCATGAACAGCATGACCAGATACAGTGTTTTGGAATGTTTAATGAATTCAGCTTGGTAGTCTCTGGACAACCAGTTAGCACCTTTCCTCGTAGGGTGCATTTCAAATACATAAATAAAGTCATGGTTGTTCATTTGAGTCTCTGAGTGAAATAGAAGGAACAAATATTTCCCTTTGGCTAGTGATCAGTAACATGAAGTTTTCATTGCAACTTGTCCAAAAAAAAAAAAAAGAAAAATTGAATGAGGCTTCAAATTAAATAGCTCCAAAGAAAGAGAAAGGCTCCAGTGGATTCAGTCTCTTTCTGCCACTGTGGACTCAGACCAGCAGGTGTTAAAAGCTCACTGTGAGGTCTGGGTAGTCTAGCACCAAAATGACACTTTTAATAGAGATGCTTTGAGTCAGTGCTTTTGGGAGATAGAGCTGGATGTCCAGGTTAACTGTACTTCTAATTGAAATTTCATTTTGTTGACATAGGGGTGTTTTCCTCCCAAACTTACTTGTGCACATATGTATGGGTCAAAATCTATTGAGGCATTGATAAAAGCTGTTCTAGCAGTAGAAAAAGGAAAAGCCAATTATATTAAGCAGTGCACTAACAAATCCTTCCTTTCTTTTCCAACCAAACACAGTAAAATATGAACCTGTGACCATTTCTCATCTCGATGTCAAAGTCTTCAACATCATTGTTATACACAATGATACATGCAACATCTTTACATGTCTTAATTGTCTCCCTTTCAAGTCACACCAATTTAGAGTGAGACAGATGACACCCAGATTCTTTGCTGGCCTTCTGAGACTGTGGACCCTCTCCCTTCTGATCCAAAACACACTGGAATTTTTTCTGCTTGACGCTGCTTTACCTGCTAGATGTCCAGTGGCAGATACAGGGAAAGGCCAGTATGTCTTGCAGCATTTTTCATGCAAACTGGTTATTTTTGAATCCTTACCTGAAAATGTGTTCAGGTTGGTCCTATACTTTCTGCCTGAAGAATCCGAGCTGCATTCCAGAGCTACTCCCAAAGCACTGTGTAGTGGTGTGGATCAGGCTGTGGTCTCTGTGCATCCAGTGAGCTGTCAGCTACTGTTTTGTCAAGACAAAGATGTTTTTACAATAAAATAGTCTGGCTGGTGTTATCTGCAGAGCAAGTCAAAGATTAGCCCCTTTCTACTTAAGCTGCCTAGAGGAATCAAGCTGTGCATCCTGGCACATCCCAGCTGGAAACCAGTGGGATTGCTGAGCACAGTTCTGCCCCTGCTTCTGCATCCTGCTGTCTTGCTGGTGCTGCACACAGCAGGAGCATGAACTTATTCAGGCTGTGGCAGTCCCTCCCATGGCTTCTGGGCACAGTCCCTTCAGCAGGGAGCTGGGGCAGGCTGTGCTGTGGTGGAGAGTTCCTCAGAGGTTTTACTGAGGAGCAAAGCAAGTTTCTGGGCTTACCTACTTCCAATACCCGCTCTGTTCACAGACCCTCCTTCCTTCCCTCTTCCTTCAAGTGTCAATGCTGTTGAACCCTCTGGAGATGTCAGTGAGGAAAGACTGCTTGGGTTTGCTTCTGAGCTCCCTGGGTGGTGGCAGTGTAGCTGCATGGTGCCACAGAGACTGACTCTGTTAGTGAAGACAAGCAGCCCCCTAAAACCTTGCCTGATGTTTTACTAAGCACATTTTTACAGCACGGGTGCTCCAGTAGTTTGTGGTTGTAGCTCTGACATTTTGAGCTGCTTTTAATGGGAAATTCAACTTCCTAATTTGGATTTGAAAATCCTTGTGTTCTGATCCCTCTCTCAGCAGCCTACCTCCCCGACCACCCCCAACAAGCCAGTAGTGCCACTGGAGTGGGCATCTGGAGTGGTACCTAAACCTGACCCCACAGTCATTAACAAGCACATACGGAAACTGGTGGATGTAAGTATTTGGAATGTTACACTGGTCTAAGAGAATGATAGCTTTGGTATTTTCATCATCATAATTAATTGGAAGCTTATCATGAGATTGTTGTGGTTGGGGTGAATTTCAGACGTACGATAACAAATTTGAGCCATGATTTATACATTCAGAAATACTTCTTTTATTCCTGCAATCAGCAATGGGATTAGTAAATAGGTTTCTGGGTACAAAGAAGGAGACTTTCAGGAGCATCCAAAACCTGGCTCGTTTAATAGGTTTGTCTAGCAAATACAAATTCAGCAGGCCAAGTTGAGTTTTTGCAGCTCTAGACACAGAATTCATGTCTGGTAACAGAGAGCTGAAAAGAAAGCTACTCAGAAACAAAGTCTCACACATTAATAGGTCCAATGGACTTTTCTGGAAACAGACTCTGGTTTTCAACTTGCTGTTATTTTACTGTCCAGAGCATGTTATGTGTGGTAAAGACAGACTTGTCCTGGTGTCAATTTTAAAATGTGGACATGAGGTCATGCAGAATTATAGTTGGGATCTTTTAGCTTCCGTGTTGTGCTGGATAACGTAAACAAACTAAACACCTCAGATTCCTTTGGAGAGACTGAACATTTCCTTCTGCTTTCTACAAATTAATAAGAAAGTCTGGGAGGAGCTATTAAATTCTGACCTTGTCTGTGCTACAGATTGTTAATTGGGGTTCTGTTGTTAAGATAACCTAAAAAAAGTCTTCAGTTCTCTCACTCAGACTTCAAATATATCTTGTAGTTTACTTTTTGTACATGCCCTTTTATTAAAAAAGTTTCACTTTTCTTCTAATGTGGGATGCCAGAAATGCACACAATGTTCCTGAATGGCTTTTCTAAGTGCCATATGTGTTGATAAAAATAACTCCGCATCCAGACCTCTCTTTGATAGCTTGTTTAAATAGGAAGTCTGTCACGATTCCTTAATCTTTCAAGAACGTGCTGGGTGGGAATTTATGTTTGTTTCTATAGTTGAGGGAGTTGCAGTCCCCCATTTCACAGTTTTGGCCTGGTTCAGGACATATGCTTGAGGTTTAAAACATGGTTTAGGGCTTTTATGGATACAGCTTACTAAAAGGCTCACACCACAGCTGTTTTCACTTTGCCAATATTTGTTATGTATTAGCTGCTTTGAGTTGGGCTTATAGGCATTGCATTTATTACAAAAAGTGTTGAATACTACTTGGGTTTGTGTTTTGGTTCCTTCTTCATTATGTTTTTTGATGCCTGCCAGTCACTGGCTACAGTCATTTGACAGAAATGGGTTTCATCAGGTTCTTGTTAAAACAAGGACAATGCAGATATCTTTCAGGGGTCTCAGTATGGTAATTCAATGTCTTTCTCAACAAAATTTTAATCTAATGAAGGGGTCTGTACTTCACTATGTGCCTCTCAAACAGTCACGTTGACTTTGACACTTGTGCTTTCCCATCAGCATCAAAAGTAGCTCTAACACCCCTTGCACATCTGTGCAAACAGCTGGACAGAATATAGTAACTCCTTAGCAGCTGAGGAGGGCACCCATCACTGTATGTGACCTTTTAAATTTGATCCCACGTCTGTTTTTACTTAGTGGTGGATTGGGGTGGTTTGATGGAAGGGAATGGTTGTTAGACACAAAGAGCTCATGATCAGGGTGTCAAATATTAGTAAACAAATTAGATTGAAATGGTGCTGTGGCAGAGTAGAGGTGACCAGCTAAAAGAGAAATTAAGGCAAAACCATCTGAAACACTCACGGGGAAGCTGCTGTTGTTTTTGTTTTATTTCTTCCCTTTTTTCATGATGAAAAAGTATACTTAATGAAGCAAAGAGAATATGTCATCACATAGGGCAGAATTTTAGTGACATTTCCAACAAGAAGAAGAAAAGTAAAGCAAGAATAATTACGTGTGAAGAGGTGTGGAGGATCATCACTAGATAAACGCTGATGTTAAGTTTTCTTTTAAAATTAGCCATTTTTCCCATAGAGTCCAATAACATGCATATTGAAATACCAAGTAAAAATAAAAAGGAATAAACCAGATGCAACAGAGCATCTGAATAGCTGAATAGAAAATTAAGTTACGTGTAATTATAACGTTGAAGAGGCTGGTATAGATTCAGTATAGTCTGAATAGTACAATAATAGTACAATAGTACAATAACCTCTTTTTTTTCCCCCCAGTCTGTCTTTAGGAACTATGATCACGACCATGATGGTTATATTTCTCAGGAAGACTTTGAGAGTATAGCTGCCAACTTCCCCTTTTTGGACTCTTTCTGCGTGCTGGACAAAGACCAGTAAGCTTGGAGATTTCTTTGTGGTGCTTTTTTTCTTTTCCTATATTTAAAAATTCAGAAAATACAAATATTGAAGAAACGGTGTCTCCCAAGTTTCTTGTGTCTGACAAGATTACTGACAGCTGAATCTGTTATCATTTAAATTCTTATTCTGCAGTCAGTTCTTTAAGTCTACCCAGCTTGGAGTCCTGCTTTACCTGACACTTTAAAAATCATTTAAGTAATAGCTTAATAAGGAATTCCTGCTGGGACTGAGTCAAAACTGTAAAGTACTGTCAAAATACAGGGGACATGCTCTATTCAGACCAAGCATCAGATGGATTAAACAAATGAATTGTGTACAGCACAGGGGAAACTAGTGTATGTAGCAGAGAGGGGGTAACAAATATTCTGGAAGATATATATAACATCTATTTCCTAGCCAGCTGGGCTTGGTGATTCTTGTTGTCCAGAATCTCTTTGGCTGTGAAGGCTGGTGGCCAGCCAGAGGAATAACCACTTGTTCTGCATGAGTAGTAAGTCAAGATCCTTCATTTAATGGCTGCTCTGTGTTCTGATACCACTAACAGGTGAGATGACAAGGTTTGTGCTCTAAGTTCAGCGTCATTGTTTAAAGGAAGATTAGAATCACGACTTCTGTAAGGGTTTTTTCCTTACAGGACTTTTGCAGCTCTTTCAAAGGATAGGCTTTGTGTGTTGCAGTGCCATGAGCAGTTACAGATCTACTCTACTTTTATTTCCCTTACAGAGATGGTCTTATAAGCAAAGAAGAAATGATGGCTTACTTTCTGAGAGCTAAATCACAGTTTCAGTGTAAAATGGGACCAGGGTTTATCCATAACTTCCAGGAAATGACCTATCTTAAACCAACTTTCTGCGAGCACTGTGCAGGATTTGTAAGTATGATATTAATACTAGTATAACTTAAAAACAACTTTTACCCTTTAATGTATATGTGGTGAAACTGGCTCCATACATTGCTAAAGTCTCTTGGCCAAATAATATCTCATGGCATTCAGAAGTACAAAACATTTACTCATGTTGTAGCTGTACTATCCAGTTTTGATTTAGTGGTTTCTGAAAATAGGCATTTTTAAGAATTTCTGTTGCGGGGGCGGGGGGTCAAAATGACATTATCTGAAGGATGTTAGAGACTATATGAGTGGTTTTACTTGGTTTATCTTAAGTTCTTTAATTTGGCTTGATTTCCCATGTAAACAAGCTTGAAGGAAAATAGATGTCTGGAACAGAGGATGTAGATGAGGCAAAAGCCATTCTTTCTCAGGAAATTGCACATGGCAACATAGATATGTTCATAATCCTCTGAATGGCTGTAACAGCCCTAATTTTTTCTCCATTAAATTAATAGATCTTCTAATTTGGTAAAGAAATCAAAAGTCCTTCCAGCAGTTCTGTACAATAAGAATTTTTCAAATTTATTAGATGGGGGTTTTTTATTTGCTTTTTCTCTCAGCTGTAACTTACCAGACGTCACTTATTAGAGTGCACTCGGCATGTCTGGGAAGGGATTGGTTCTGTGGACATTTGAGTTGCTGGTGAGCCGCTAGGTTTTCCACTTCAAACCAAATATAGTAAAGAATAAAGAATTACTATGATAGAAAAGTTGCTTTAACGGACACACTTGGCCAAAATCAAATGTCCTCATTTGGATAGCTGAAGCAGTAAGGGCAGAGGCCCATGTCCTCTGCTTGCGTGTGGTTCACATGACAGGCTGTAAACTCAGACCCTGTCCCTGCTCTCCAGAACAGATCTGCCTCTGCACTCAGGGGTAACTTTATTCCACAATCTTTACTACTAAAATGGTAGAAAGTAGCAATGACAGCACTGCTAAGCACAGAAACGTGCCTCCATTCAGGCACACTCTGGTGCTGCTGCTCCAGTCCACGGTCCCATTTTCCACCCACTTCCTCTGCGCCGTGTCAGTTTTGCTCAGATGCCTGAGGTCCCTATCGCAGCCCCTGCCGCTGACTGACGCCATGGGGGAGAAGGAATTCCGCCTATTTCCGCCACAACTGCAAAAGCTTTGGAGGGGCCATGGTCAGGGCTGACGTGGGAGCATGTTGGTGGCTCCCAAGCTGGCAGCCCCAGCAGAGCCACGGGGCGGGGACAGCCAGGGACCAGGGCGTGCTGTTCTGGGCTGCCTTGGGAAGACGTCACTGTGTTCGTGACACTCAGGGCACGTTTGGAAGGTTTCCACAGCAAAGCGAGGCCTGAGGACTGCCCCAAAACGTCCTCTCCAGTAGATATTTTTCTCCTGCATCAATTTTCTAATTGGCTATTGTTAGATTTTTCACGTCTCCCTGATTACATCCAGTGCAGGAATACAAATGAGTAAAAGGTTGTACAGGAAATGGAAATAAGGTCATTTTTCCTGTCAGCTCACTGAAGTCATTGGCATTGTTCTGTGGATGAGTTGGACTGATAGGACAGGAACCAACTACAGAATCTGCTGCATATTTGTTCTGCATTTCAGTGCTACTCATCCACGGGTGGAAACCTAATTTCAAACTGATGCACTGATTCACAGTCAAAATAATGTGCACTGACCGTGCAGCAGGATGAATTGACATGACAGTACAATGCACACAGTTATTAAAATGATACAAACGTTGAAGGTCAAGCTAAGACCTAATGCCATTAAGCAGCACAAAGTTGATATGCCCATGGCCAGCCACAGTTCCGTCCCACAGCTTGAGTTGCACCACGTGGATGGCAGGGGAGGTGACCAGCCATCCTGCTAAGCTGTATAATCTGAATTTGCACAGATCCTCTTACCTTGGAGCTGGCTCAAGGCAGCTTTGCAGCAAAGCTGTGTCAGACACATTCAAAGCTTTAGGTCAGAATTCATGACATGACACTTCAGCTAAGCCTTCACTGCGGTGTGTAACCACAACAGCAGTGCCAAATTTGAGTGGGAGGAAGGTTCAGAGATAAGAAGGCGAGGAGTGAAGAGAAAGGTCTTCATTGGGAACTGATTAGAGCTTAAATGAAATAAATAACACTCTATGTCTCTTACAGTGATCCTGTAAAAGAGAACTGGGAAAATAGGTCATAGCTGCTCTTTCCAGAGGGACTGGGGTGCTCCACTGCTGCTGCTTGAGCACAGCAACTGCATTCACTGGGCACACATATGACACTAGCAAAAGAATAAGCAGCAGGCCTTCTATGGACCCAGCTTCCACTGTTGCCCTTTCTGCTCTTTTTTTCACCATTCTCCTACCTTGTCTAATCTATTTTTGCTTTTTCCACACCCCCGTTTTTCCTTGCTATTTCTTTAGTGCAATGTTTGGGATGTTTTTTTCACCCAGAATCTTTCCATTCTGTTTCCTTTACTCTTTCCTTTGTATTCTGAATGTTCACCCTCTCTTCTCTTTGAACCTTTCTTTAATGACCATATTCACCCCCTGCTCTCTTGTGCGTGGATACTTATAAATCTGGTGAGTAGCCACATGCAGTTTCAGCTGCCTGGATGTGCTCACCCTCCCTGGTGAATGAGTTCAGGAAAAATAAACAGCAGAGTCGCCAGGTTTTTTCCTTTTATGCTAGAGTTAGAAAATTTGCCCCTTCCTCTCACTGCTTCTCAGAGTGGAAATGCTTGTTTTTATAAAGCCATGGCTGTAGATACAGCGCTTCTACGTACATAGAAAACAATTTGCTTGGGAGTTTCCCTATTTCCAAGCAAGCCTGCTCATGTGGCAGTGAAAGCTTCCCAAAAGTGGGACCACACACACTGGCCCTCTGCAGTTTAGCATTTGGTAGTTGTAAGTGTATGTCAACAAGAATAGCTTCTGAGGGAAGGCAAAGATGGAATTTAGTGGCTTTTCTGCCTGTTCCATTCTTCAACTATTTGGGTTTTTTTGGGGTTTTTTAGGTGGGAAAAGGCAGGTGCACAAATCAGAGTGCTATGGCTAGGTGTGCGGGGAACCAGTACGGGAACCAAGAACCTAGTTTTTATCCCAAGTGGTGTTTTCTTCTGCTGTGTTTGAACATTATGGGTCAGTGATGTATATGGAAAATGGATGTACACAGGAAATTCTCCTGCAGATAGCACTAAGGGAGCCCAGAAGCAGAATGTGCTCTGCTGTTTTCACTAAGCTTGATATGATGGCAATTTTTCACCCATTCCTGGAAGCAAACGTCATCTGTGCCTCTCCTTCTCTGGTAGTCCCATTACTGCTAGTAAGTAGCAGAAGTAAGGGAGAAGCCACACAAGTCTTATCCCAATTAGAGGGGGAGGTCTGCCTGACAGGAAGGGTGTTAAGAGCAGTTGTATCCTGTTTGTGCTTTTGTAGCCATTGGTACTTCCTCATTGTGACCTTGTTTTCCTTCCAGCTTTCTTTTCTGATTCCTTGACGTTCTTTTGTCTTTCTTTGCAGCTCTGGGGTATAATCAAACAAGGCTACAAATGCAAAGGTAAATAAGTATTACAAGGATTTTTTTTCAAGCTATGGGTGGCGGGTTTAAGTACAAGTCAGTCAACCATACCTTTAAGTAAAATGGCCTATGTTCAAACACATCTTGCATCTACATTTGCTATTGTCCATGAGCACTGACTGCTGGCACACTGTGAAGTCTCCCTGCATTAGAGAATGACCCAGAAGGGACACACACATTCTGTGAGATAAAGGTCCAAAGCAGCTCCTGACTCCATGAGCTATCACTCTCTACCAGTAAAGACCTTGTAAACTGGAAAACCAAGTGTTCTTATCCTAACACTGAGACATCCTGAAATATATCCCCCAAGACTCGGGCCAGGAAAAAGTTTGCTGCAACACTGTTTGTCATGTACATCCATGTGCCTGTAGAGAAGCCTACTTGCAATTTAATTGCGGCTGAGATAGAAATAGAGAAATATTTAATTCCTAGACTCAGGTCTAGGATCTCCTTGCAAGATCTTCTGCAGACATTCAACTCATAAAAAATCCTAGAGCTCTTACATCCCTCTCCTTTGTCTTCATAAAATGCTTAGTTGCTTATGCAGTACATGCACCATATTAAGCAGGTCAGATGAAAAGGGGCATTACACTGGTCTTTATTGGCCTCAAAATCCTGGACCTCTTTATTTCTCAAGCAGCCCAGCTCTGGCTGAAGGGCACTGTTGATTTTCACAGCTGTAGGTGCATCTCAGTTTTTCACATGGGAACATTCACATTTGTACTCTTTTCCCTTAGTCTTACATTGACTCCAAGGAGAAGGATAAAGAATTCACAGTGTTTTTGTTTAAGATACACTATATTCCTGTCTCTCTCCAGCCACAAACCTCTCTTCCTTAGAGTGGGATGGGGGAAATGTCCATGGCTAAATGGCTAATGGCTAATATGTAATTCAGCTATTCCTGATTACTGTAATCTTAGAAGCTTTGAAAGGGCTGGTTGCAGTTTATAGTTTTACTGGTAGGATGAGGGAAGGAAGGTAAGGTTTTGTCACACCAACCTGTAAACTCAATTTGAGATCTGAAAGTTGAGCTTCTGTCCTGCATCACTGCCTGGAGCAGTGGCCCAGTGGAGACTGAGCATAAGTGTTTCTGTAAAGTCAAATGTACAGGCAATGAAGCATGAAAGCAAGAGAGCAGAGCTGCTGCAGTGGTCAACAAGGGTGAGGGTGCCTGCAGCTGTTTTGTTGCAGCAGCTACCAGCTGCTCTGTGTTCCAGCTTCACTGGATTGTGATACCCATTAAGGATGAATTCTGCCTTTGAGCACAGAGCTGTCATCTTCTGTTTGAACCTCTGACACAGCAGGGGGAGGGAGGGAGTTCCTCCTTTCAGGCCTGCTGCTTATCCCAGCACTGTGGGTAATGAGATGAAAGCTGGACTGCGGGGTCTGGGAGTGATAGGAGTTCTCCACTTCAAGAGAGATCTTTAGTGTGTCTGAGGGGAAGTGTTACCTTTGAGGTAAAGAAAACCAGAGGTGGGCATGCACTGCTCTGTTAGTCATATGACCAAGGTGTTGGCAGAAACCAGAACTTTCACCAGTCATGCCAGAGCTGCTGCCCTGAGCAGAGTGGTTCTTACAGCAAGCAGAGTTAGAAATGCAGCACCTTGGCAATACTGAGCTATGGAGCAGCAAGAGAGAAACAAGGGAGATGGGAATTCTCAAACCATGGAAAAGGACACAGAGGAGACAGAGATTGTGTTTGGGGTACATCCTCCACCCTTCAGCCCTTTCTCGCAAATAGGATCCATACTGCAGCCACACTTCAGACAAATGTACCTAGCACCCACAGCGATGCAGATCCCAGCAGAGCCTTGGAGTGCAAGTACTCAGCAAGTCTCATCTGGATGGATGATACACTTCCACAGAGTCCATTCATGTGCTCATGTTGCCTACTGAGCTTCTTAGACTAGTTTTAACCCACAGGAGTCCACACTGACCTCCAGCAGTCCTTCCAGAGGCTCAGGATATGGATGCTCTGGTGTCTTCTAACCAAATGTGTTTACTATTATGGGCCATACTTGGTCAAATAAAAGCCAGCCAAATAAATAAACCCCGCTCTTGGGGAGGGGACTCATGCAGTAGAGCAGAAGTTTTATGCATGGCATACACAGGATCATATCACTAATTCCACATCTCTTTCTTGAGACTACTTTATTATTAAAATATCATCTTTCCTCTTCTCCTCTGCTGCCATTTGTCTATTAATGGCTGTCACGGAAATGATGCATTTTTTTTTTTGTAATGCCCTTCACACCAAATGATCCATTCCTGTAACTCCCTTCACACCTTCTGTCAAACTATTTGTTCCTTCAAAGTCCTTCCTTGGTGTGTGCTTGCTAATAGCCCTGAGGGATTACCAGATAGTTGTGGCTTTCCATTCGATGACTTAACAGTTTCTTTCTTTGCAGATTGTGGTGCCAACTGTCACAAGCAATGCAGAGACCTGCTGGTGCTGGCATGCAGGAAATTTTCCAGAGGAACCTCAGTAGGCAGCAACCATGGGTCTCTGCCTAGCAGTCCATCTCTGCCTCCAGGTGAGAGCAGTTTTCCTCCTCTTTTAAGCCATTTCTGGAATCCTCTGTAATGGCCAATGTCCTTGCCGTCATTTTTAGTTTTTCCTTTGTATCAACACACAGAGAAGAACCTCTGCATGTCACTGCTCTGTGGCTTGTGTTCAGTTCTCAGATTACAACATCCTTTTCTCCAGTGATGGCCTTAGTATCCTGTCTAAGGCTCACTATCCTCCTTACTGGCACCCTATCCCAGCTGAAAAGAAATGAAATTGTACTTCTCCTTTTATGTCACTTAGGAGGAAGGAAACATAGGGCACAATTCTAGCACTGCCTTACTCCCTAAGCATGGTGAGAGATGGTGAGAGAATAAAATCCGTGCACATGGTGTCAGAAACAGTTTCTGAGCAGCATAAAGATAATTATTCCACTGCTTCATATAAGGGGTAACCTCCCCATCCTCCCCCAGGCTTGTTACCTTTTTGTAAAGACCTTGAAGTGGAATACTTAAACAAAACAATTCCACCTTCTCTTTCAGTCCAAGATGAAGTATTTGAATTTCCCAGTGTTGCTGCAGAACACCAGGACCTTGATGGCAGAGCTATCACCCTCGTCACTGGCTCTTCACGAAAAATTTCCGTGCGGCTGCAGCGGGTGACCACCAGCCAAGCAACGCAGACAGAACCACTCTGGCATGAGCCAGGCTGGAATGATTCAGGTTCCCATACTTTCCCCAAAATGAAGTCCAAATTCCCAAAAGCTGGGAAGAACAAAGGCTTTGCAAAGTGGGAGAATGAGAAGCCCAGCATGCAGGCTGATGTAGAGCTAGAAGCCGAGGCCCCACAAGAAATACAGGATCACAACAGAATAGAAACCCTCCCAGAAAGACAAGAATCTGAGGTGAGTTCCAGAAAAAACCAAGACAGTTTAAAATCTGCTCCAATCTGAAGTCTCCTAAGGTGATTTTATTGATTTCAGGATGCTTTTTCTTTCAAATTTGTAATTGCTTCTTGCACAAGAATGCTAAATCATCCACAGATCCCTGTTTTCTACACTGCAGTACACATTTACTGTGAGGCTGTAACTAGCATTTTGGGTTTTAGTGTTAGGATGATCTTTTTAGCAGTTGGGTATTTTCATTTTGAAAATTATTAAAATAGCCTGGTGGATATCTGGCCCCTTTCTGTGCTATTGTACCCTTGCACTGAATAGTTGAGGGCTCTGTGTCAGACTCACAACAATTAGCATTCTGACAAATACACAAGTCCAGGCCAGGGCAGGGTACTGGTCTGATGGCTGTTGCTGTCACTCACAAAGTTTATACTTCCAAAGCCTTGTGCTTTTATTGATCATCTCTGCCAGCGTGTAAATGCCTATTTTCCTCTGCTTACAGGATAGCTGATTGCTCACCCCGAAGCACAAAAAACTGAAGATGACAACTACAGCAAGTGTTGGTGGACTGTCACAGACCACATCTGGCCATAACAACTGTTCCTGTACCTCATCCTTTTAGACCCAACCACTGCCCTGTTTTCTTAGCTGAAAGGTGTTATAAGGCACTATTTATTTTCTCACGAGTAAGCCATTTGGATGAACATTGCACAGACACAGCAGAACGGATCTCTGTGCTCAGTGTTTTCTTTTGTATGACTTCTGTGGAAACTTCCTCTACATGCCAGTGAGGATATATTTGGCCTTCTCTAAATGCACTGCATCATTTTGGTATGTCTGCCAGCAACAACAATGGTGAGGACAGAAGCCAAGCATCTAAGTTTGTTCGATAACACTCCTTTCCCGCGGCTTGTAATGATCATTTAAGGAAAGAAGTAGATGTGTGTGTTGATTAAATCTCAGACAAAAATCTCTCATGAAGTCCTCTATACTGAAATTCTTTGCACACCTGGGTTTTGAATTTTGGCAGTGTTTACATTGCCACAGTGAACGTGTTGCTGTTCAGCACAGTGATACCAGCTCCCAGACTGGTGAGCCTTCAAACAGGCAGCAGCTGGCTGAGGCTGAAGGAATTCCAAGACACTATGTGTTTGTCTGGTTACACCACCATGGAGAAGGGTCATCTTTGCCAGCACTGATTATGATAACATTAGCATGCAATAAACACTTTAGTTTTAAGTGTGTGTGTGTGTTTCTGTGTATATGTGTGGATGTGATACTTTCCTCTGGTTAGCAAGCTGTACATGTTAAGACTAAATGTTCTGAAGAGCAGTCTCCAAATTAGCAGTTCACTGATGTAGGACCTAACACCTGAATCTATTATGGTCCAGTTTGAAGTTGCATTTCACAGAAGCTTTAAGTTATTGAAAGAGCACAGCCCTCATCTGAAAAAAGAGAGAAAAACATAACACCACAACACTCAAACCTGAAAGACTGGCACACCTGTTAGTCTTTTTACCCCATCTCCCCACAAAAACAGGGGTGTGTGTCTGTGTGTGTAGCACACACTCTGACTTAAAGCCACCCAGTTATAAGATGTCCTACAAAATTTAAGTTATTGTACCCTTCAGCATGTTATAAGCCTTCAAGATGAGAGTAATTTCATAGACTTCCCTAACACAAAACTGACAGCTGCACTGCCCTGTGGTAAACTGCACCGGGACTACATGGTGCCTGCCCAGGTTTGCATCTTGCATCCTGCAGGTTTGTTTTCCAACACAACCAGTAGCAACAGTAAATCCAGTGAAGATAAAACAGTGGAGATAAAAAATATTTTTTAAAAAAACAACATTCTCTTTATCATTGTAAACTCAAGAGAAACAAGCACTGCAGGAGCATAGGATGAGGGCCAGAAGCACACATCACTCTTCCTGCTGTGGGCAGAGAAGAAGCCTTAGCAGAAACGTGGTCTGTATTTCCTGTGGTGGCTCAGGTGACAGGTCACAGGCGGCTGGCCACACAGCTACCGTTACAGCGCACGGCTGGCACGCCGTGAAAATGATTCGGTGGGGAATTTGAATAGACAAATTTGGTTATGATCCAGGCTGTTGATAGATCTGTTGAGATAAGCCTCTTAATGCTTTATAAATGAAATGTTCAAGAGCAACTTCACTCTTAACGTCACATAGTTTTGACCAGCATCTAGTCTGTAGAACTCAGTTCATTTCTTGCAGGCTTTTAAAATTTATTTGTAGCTCTTGACTTACTCATCTCATCAATAAATCTCTTGCAAGCCTGGTAGCTTCAGTCAGTTAAACACTTAACCTCAGCAGCAGTTGCACATCAGGGATAGTCTGAGAGAGCTCACACAGATGATCCTGCTATGCAAAATATTACAGCCTCCAAGGAGAATCATAAAATCATTAAGGCTGGAAAAGACCTCTGTGATTATCAAGTCCAACCTTTGACCAATCACCGTGTCAGCTAAGCCATGGCATTAAATGCCACAAAGCAGTTGTTTCTTGAACACCTCCAAGGATGGTGACTCCACCACCTCCCTGGGCAGTCCATTCCAATGCTTAACAATCCTGTCCATGAAGAAAGTCTTCCTGAAATTCTTCATGAAATTGAGATGGAATAGATGAAAATTTCACCTGCTGCAGCTGGAAACCCTTTGCTTCAGGCATTAAGGAAGGGGAACACAGAGTGGGTTGTTGGCAGTAAGCGTTCATGGCTATTGAAAAACAAGAAAGACACTGGGTAGAAATGCAGCCTTTTTTTCTCATACACAGCCCCCCACTGCCCAAAAAGGAATAGATTTTTCATAGACAATGTAATAATTTATTTTAAAAGCATTCACCAGCTGTTTACAGAATGCAGATCTCCTAGTTCCATGACAAGGATCTGAGTAGGGAGAGCTGACAGGGCTTGAACAAACATTTTAAGAAGTCCCATGGGAAGTCCTGAATATACAAAATTTTAAAAATCTTTTTCTCTTCTTATTTCAAGTGGACATCTTTTTCAGAACAAGGGAAAGACTTTTCTTCACAAAAACAGTTTTAGTTCCCCAATCTAGGCAAAGGAACAAAAAGTTTCTTGTTTGCCCTCTGTAACTTAACAAAACACAGAAAGCATCAGCCATCAGAGCTCCTGCCTGAGCCATGTGTCTTTGCTGGTCTTGGTGAAACCCTGCCTGCCTAGAAGTACAGCAGTTCCAGGAGAGTGTCCAGGAGAAAGTGCGTCATAATGACAAGAATGCTGGATTAATGAAGTAGCTAAAGTCAGATACAATCCCAAATTATGTTGGATACTTCCACCCCATCCATTCTCTCCTGTCTCAGGATCTTTTAAAAAACACGGGGGGAGACTGAGGGACTGCTTAAAACACAAACTCCCCAAAACACCACACAGTGGAAAGGGAAGATTATGTCAAGCCTTATTTACAGCTTGCTCCACAAATGCCAAAGAATACAAGCAATAAGAGTAGGTGAAAAATGCAAGTGCTTGGATAGACCCTGTAAGAGATTATTTGGCTGCTTGAGCCAAACCCACTAGGACTTTCTGTGCTTGCGTAAAACCTCTGCAAAGCCTCATGTTGCACATAAGGGAGCTTCAACTTTGCTTCCAACTTTATGGAGTAGCCCTGAGTGCTACTCAAGGAGTGAGGGGGACATCTGGCTCCCTCAGAGTGAAATGCAAAGTCAGGCTTGAACCACAACTCTCTCCTCAGTTCTAAATGTCCCCAGAGTCTCATCCTCCTCTTCCCCCCACCCCCAGTCTTACCCAGCTTTTAGGCTTTAAAAGAAAAAACCCAGCTTTACAAAGAAACATCCTCCTAGGGAGAAGCTATCTTCTCAGAGGCACCTTCCTCAGGCAGGTGAAGTCTTGGGCAGGGAGAATATGCTTGCTGACCAGAACTAGTCTGAAGCATGGATTTTCCCCAGCTGGGAAAGGTGAGCCATTTTCCTTCCAGTACAGTAGATGAGCTGAGCTGCAGAGCAAGTTTAGGGGCAGCCATTGCCTAAAATTTTTCCAAAATGCAACAGCCTGTCACCTCTGTGGACTGTTGCTCAAGGACTCCTCCACGAAGTCAAAGTGAAAGCTTGCCCTATGCAGCCCGCCAAGGTCTTCCTCGTGGGAAGCCTGGAAGCCTTTGGCTGAGATAGCCTGAGCAGCCCCAGGAGGATCCTTGCAATCTTGAACATCAGTTATAGAAGCTTTAGGCATCTGGATAGGAAATAGGTGCATGTGAAAGATTCTGGACACAGGCTAGAAAAAAATGAATAAAACAAAACAAACAAAAAAACCCTACCAAACCACAAAGAACAACCAACTCAAAAATCCCCAGAAGAAAACAAACCCCACCAAAACCAGAGAACAAATAACAAGACAGACAAAGAGTAAATGCAGGAAGAAGCACATTAAGAGACCTCATTCTCTATGTGACACCAAAAATGGAAGGGGATCCCAATGGACACCAAAAGAGGGGAGGGGGGGGAAGGAAGGACTGAATGCAAATTTTGTGGACACAGGAGGCAGAAGAAACAAGGGTTTGTTTGTTTCATGACCATTATAGCTCAAAAAAAAAAAAAAATCTGATCAAGGTTTGCTTCATTCAGCATCAGCCTGCTAACTGATGAACCTCCATACAGCACAAAAAATAGCTCCAAGTACTTCTCAAGAGAGCCTTGACAAAGAGCTGGCTCACCCAGGTTCATTGCAGAAATGGATGCAACTTTGGAAAAATGAGTTATCAGCACTGATCTGAACTGGATTTTCAAAGTAAGCTTTGCGGCCAACAGGCTAAACGTGTTGGAAAATCTGTGTGCTGAACTTTAAAGTGCTGTTTACAGCTGCTGAAAAATCTAGTCCGAGGAGACAGAAAAGCCATCAGCAAAAGGCTACCACTGGGGCAGTATGAAATTTAGCCAAAAAGTCTGCTTTTGCCATGAGTAGAGCTAATGCCGGAAAGTTTAAAGAGTCCTTATCACCTTCATCTGTGCTTCATGTGTGAAAACGAGTTATGACCTTCCACCTGCCCACAGCAGAGGCAGACTCCCTCTTTCTCTGGATTTACAATAGTGTTTTCCTACTTTTTGTACTTGTTTTTCTGTCCTCTGTTGTGGGAAAGACCCACGTGGACAAGAGGGGAAATTACTGGACAATAAAGGGGAAACAATGACACTGACAGCAGTCAGAGCTGTAAAAAGCACACAGTAAACACAATGGAAAAATATTTTTTCCCTTCTACCCCTGTTTGTTAAGCCATTAGAGGTGTCACTTATTTTTGGCCAAAGAGGGGAGAAGGCAAAGTTTACAGCTGGTAATAGCACTTGCTTTTTCAGGTTGTGTCTCTTTGAAAAGTCTTAACCTGAAACAAGCAAGCACATGAGTACTTTGAGAGCCTACACAGGGGAAACACCTTGGTGCACTGCTCTCCAATCTCAACACTGCTGTGTCTCTAACATAAGGGTTTGCTAGGAAGCTGATAAAGCAAACTTGGGAGTTCAGCATGAGCCAGCTTGTTTGGGACTGCTAAATCAAGCTCAACACCTTCAAAATGAACTGATACATCTATACCATTCCTGTTGTCCAGGGACACCAGAGACAGCAGCATCACAAGCCTGACAGTCAACACCACCTGGCCTCTCTACTGCAGTCTAAATATAGCAAAACTAAATCATGTGCAATGAACAGGTATTTGAGGGCTTTTGTTTGCATGTGTTCATTAACCTGACAGGGAGCTGAATTAACTTCTAGTACCATATGAATTGACACAAGCCTTTTAGACACCTAAAAGTCATCAGATCCTAGTGAGAATCCTTATTCCCCATTGCATTCTTCCCACTTCAGCAGTTTAATTTTCGTTTCCTAGGTGCATAACCTGTTACAGGGAATACTCCTATGCTACAGGACTTACCAAGCTCCAACAACTTCTTGTCATTATCTACTGTCATGAATCTTGCTTCCCCTTCTCCCCAGTCCTATCTTAGATACTCGACTTTAAGCCTCTAGGTTCTGACTAAACGTGAGGTTGGTTGAGGCACTTGCCACTTTCCTCAGTTCAGATGCAAGTAAGAGTTTCATGGAGACACACAGCCAAAGCCTTCAAGTAGGTTACCTACATGCTCTGGCTGAGAAGCCTAATTCATAACTTGAGGAGCCCCTCTGGGGCCACAAGCCATCATGGCACATCACTATGGAGCTGCACACTTCGGGATCTTGGCTGCTGAAGTAAGGGAATCTCATCACGCAAGAGATTACCAGCCAACTCAAGAGACAACTACTCAGGGAACAGCTGCAAGCCAAAAGGCTTTCTGGGGAGAGTGATGCATGGTGCAAGCTCAGCTTGACCCACTTTCCCTTGTTGTGGTACTCCTTTATACACAGTAAGAAAAATTTTTCTCTCTTCCTTAGACCTGCAAGGAAAACCTACCTGTGACTACAGTGCATATGGATCATGGTATTCCAAGTCACATAGCAACACACCTGATGTGGGAACCAAGTGTGTTCCCCACTGCACACAGTTGCTGCTGCACAGTGACAACGCTTGAGAGACAGTGATCCCAACAGTGGGAATGGAAGGGCAATGCAAGTGAAGCCTTCAGGAAACAAAAGCTGCTAGAGAAAAAAAGGCAGATGGAAAAAACGGAACAAGATGCCTACAGCTTGTGGGAGAAGAGTGGCAAGAACAGGAAGGTCAAGAGGAAGAACACTGTTCCCCCTGCTTGCTTACTTAATTGCCTTCTTAATCTGCTGGAGTTCTGCTTTTGATCATGATGCACAATGAAATCAAGCACGTATATCCAATCCACCATACTCTAACAATATCCACAAGCCACCTCTCCTCTCCCAGCTTTTCTTTAAGAGATTCCTTCCAGTGCAGCAGTGCAGGAATCATGTTTGGAAAACAGTAAATATCAGAGCATCATACAGAGAATAACAAAGCAGTGCCTGTTTGCTTTCATTTATCAAAGCTGCTCTCTCCACATATACAAAGATTGTTTTCTCTGGGGAACAAAGAAGTCACAGCACACTAGGAGGAAACAATAGAGTAAGGAAAAACAACAACAACTGGCAGAAGCAAAGTGTTTTCTTTCCTGTTGGAAGAGTAAAGCCTCCTGTTTTTGCCTTCTGATTTTTTTTCAACTTTCCCCCTCAAACAGCAATTAATTGGGATTTGGCTTACCCTAAATCCTGGAAGAGGGAGGAGGAGAAGCAACATATTTTGATGAGAAAAGGCTATCTGGGAGGAGGAAGGGGAAGCTCCTACCCCACCCCAGCATCAATTCACCATGTCACAGTGTGCAAAGGTGAGACTATGCACTGCAACAACAGTTATAGGCTTGAAGAGGAACTGGCAGCTCTGGCCCAGAAAGCAATCTCTAAATGCACTGATATAACTCAAGTAGGGGCTCTCTGAAGAGCCTCCTGAATTCCCTCTGGCTAGGAGCAAGTTTACAGCACTCTAATGCACTGACAGAAAACACCAGCCTCTTTGCAGTGAGAAGCTGTCTGCTTGAAGATACTACATTCCCAGCAAAAGGCTCTTTAAATTTGCCAATCTCTTTACATTTGCCAGCCCAGGACTGACCCCACTGCAGGAACCTCAATTCTTAAAAAAAAAAAAAACAAAAAAAACAAACCACTAATCATTTTTGCATGAATGCAGGTAGTCACCAGCTAATGCTCATGACAAGGTATTACCCTCCCCCAAGGGAGATACCTTCTCTGGAGAATGCTGCTGTAAGAAACCATCAATACACCTTTGTGAAGCAACAACATTCAGTTTTAGATGTCAATAATTAGAACAGTTATTAGGCAGAGATAGATCTGTATCAGTGATCCTCAGAGATCTGGATTCAATACAGAAAGCTTTTCCCTCACCGGGCTTGTTAAATTTGTTTGAAACACTGAAGGAAAAAAGCCATTAAGTCAGATTCCCAAATGCCTCTCAGAGGAACCTTTGCTTCCAAGCCCGTGAATCACTAGCAGCATCTAGTGGCCGCAAAAAATGAAACAGATTTCCAGGCTGACAGTGGAATGAAATTCAGGCAAATCAGTTCTAACGATGTTTATCAGCTTATTTACATGGTCACCTTGAATAACAGCAACACCAGCGTCACAGAGACTCTCTCAGATACTCGTGCTAGTACTGTAACCCAAGGAACTTCTCCTGCCTGCATCAGTCTGGATTCAGCCCCAAGGACAAAACAAGTAGACTGCTATCAGCACAGCCTCTGCTACACTGATCTGAGCACAGAGGCAGGAACCTACATTTCCACGAGGCTGGAAAGCATCAGGGAAGCAGCCAGAAGCAGCATACCAAGTTCACATGGCATGCAGGAGCATAACCTGGGAGACAGGTGCTCACATAGCCTAAGAATCACTTTACACAGGAAGAGAGAGTACTACAAGCTGCTACACCAGGTCAGAGGGAGGAACAGAACAAAACTCAGAGCAACTGAAGATCAGTTCCTCCCACCTCCTCCTGTTCTGACAGCTCCTCAAAGGGAAGAATGCATAATACACCTGGGACAATTACAAAATATAAAATCGATTAAAATATAAAAAAGATGAAGCAGACAGAAATACCCATGAATTCCCAACTACTTTAGGAACTGCTTTTTAGTGTCAAGGAAAAGAAACTAAAGCAAACAGAACATACAGATACTTTTATTGCTCACCTTTTATACAACAGCACACCTTCAGCCATTTTCTTTCACAGCTTTTTGACAATGTTTATGTACACAAAAAACCCAGCAAGAAGCATTATGTGGCTTTCAGTGAAGAAAAAAACCCCAAACATTAGAACACCAAACTCAGCCAGGTTTTGTTTTCTGCAGCAATAATAAAAGGGCTTCCTCCAGGCAGAAACTAATCTTCCCAGGCCGTAGTGCATTTCTTTAAAAAGACAACCCCCAAAACAAATTGCCCTAGATTTTCTGAGCCAGTGGTATTAACTTGCAAATAAAATAAACTTCAGTTTGTCATTTCTTCTAGCTGATTTCAAGTAAAAATTAGGTTTGGAGGAGGAGCAACTTGTTTTGGATGGATGCAGGTCAGTTTGAATTGCTACACCTAACTACAGGCCTACATACACTATCAGTTCACAATTTAGCTTAGTTTGAAATGATCTTTGCAGATTTTGGCGGCAGTCAGTCTTCAGAGTTGAGCAGGTGGGAAAACGTTGTTTAGCAGGAGATAAGGCTACTGAACATGGCAACCACAGCGGAGCTCAGATAACACAAACCCTGTTATCAGAGGAGTTCCCTGCGCACACACACACACTGTAATGTCAGGGAGACCGAAACAAGAGGTCAGCAAGCCAAAAAGTAACACTCCAAACTGGTTTGGAACATGTAACTCAACAATGATTTGGGGGGGAAATGCAGAAATTTTACTGTGTATTATAACAGACAAATTTCTCCAAATTTGGTATTTCTCCAAATCAAAACAGAAGGCAAACACAGCAGGCACATTCAGAACAAAAGTGTTTTGAGCAGAGGGAACCAGTCCAACATCCAAAAAGCATGGCTACTAGTTGATGTTTAGGGTGCAGGGTGTAGTGACAATACTTTTCATTCAGACAGGTTGAAGGTGGGCAGGGAGGAGAGGTCTACACAAAGTTGTGCTTTGCTCAATGCAAAACATCCCACCCAAAGAGTTTCTACCTGCTGTGTACAAACCTGTACTAATTCAAAGCAGCATTTAAGTCAGGCCTCTGAAACCAAGTTTTTATTAAGTGAGCTCTGCTGAAGTGTAAATTTTTAGCAGCCTCAGCTGGTGAAATGCCTTCCTTGTCCAAAACCAGACTGATTATACTGATAACCTCCATGCTGGAAGTGCTGCTCAAACTGCCCTCCTTGATTAAAGTTCTGTCCACCTCTGCCCCCCCAGCCACCTCCTTGACCTCCACGGCCACCACGACCACCACGGCCACCCCTCCCTCCTCCACGGCCACCCCCTCGGTCACTGTGGGACCCACCATCCTGGTATCTGTTGTCTTGCTGGTAGCCACCGCCACCACCCCCCTGGTAGCCACTTCCAGAATAAGAAGATGACTGGTAGCCACCATAGCCTCCTCCTTGGTAGCCACCACCACCACCATGGTAGCCACCTGTTTGAAAACCTGCATCCCTGTAGTTGCTCTCCCTGTAGCTGCCATCCTGGTAGCCACCGCTTCCACCATCTGTCCAGCCTCCTTGAAGCTTGTTTCCTCTTCCTCCTCTGCCGCCATGATCATAACCACCACGTCCTCCTCGTCCCCCTCGATCATGGCTTCCTTGTTCATGACCTCCTCGCCCTCCATAGGATGAGTCATAGCCTCCTCTTCCTCCTCGCTCATGACCCCCATGGTCATAACCTCCCCGCCCTCCATAGGAAGAGTCGTAGCCACCTCTTCCTCCTCTGCCACCGCCTTGTTGTGAGCCTCCCTCTGGTCTCTTCTGCCACGGTGGCATCTCGGGAGGTGGAGGTTCAATTTCATTGGGCCTTCCTCCTCTGTCAGGCACTCTGCCCATTAGCACCTGCAAAGGGAAAGGGAGAACTGCCATAGGAGTTGTGACACCTCACAGAGGAGTCACATTTACTGAGACGCCACAGACAGCACCCACTCCAAGGTTTTTACATCCAGAGGCAAATTTTGTCTGTTTGAATGCAACAGACCTCTGTCTCCAGTTAATAAAAATTAATCAGGGATTATTCAGTACTTGAAGCACTGCTAACAAGACAAGTCAGGAGTCCTGTCCTTTTTGTTCAAACAGCAGGCACACCAGCACAGGCAGCATCAACACAATCTTTCATTTAACTCTTTATTAGTCCAGAGTGCTCAACTCAAATAAGCACAAGTACAGTGCAACATAGTCTCTCTCCTAACTAGTGCTCTGCATTGCTGTAGAAAACATTGACTTGATAAATAAAGGGAAAAAATCTATTTTTCAGTAAGGATATGCAGAAACTTAACAGCAGACAGGTGTGAGCACTGATCAGAATGGAGCAAGACTCTAGAGGTCTTTAGCTGCCTAAGGATGGTCTGATGTTAAAAATTTAGCAAGACAAAATTGGACAGGACATCTGTACTGCTTTAAGTTGTAAAACAATATAACAAAGGAACTTCAACAGAAGTAGGTTACTTTATTATTTCATGCTACTGCCTTGGAAAACATTTAATATTGATAATGGAGATAAGGTAAGAGATTATGCATCAGCAGCAGGGCAATACTGCATTCCTACTAAAACATACATACGTTCTGCTGATATAACCAACCTGTCTTACCACTTAATTTCTTACACTCCAGCAATGCTAAAAAGGTGCAGAAATTATCTGGGGTGGATGGGCTGCTGTCAAATCAGCACACCACTATTCTCTCCAAAATTAATGAGAGCTTTAGCCAAGGTGCAGTTGGTACTCAGAACGTAGAAAAGCATGCACCTATCCCCACAATTTTAAAGCACCAAGTATGCTGTTGTACATAGCTACTGAGCTGCAAGTTCAGCACATACACTTTTGTGAGCCTATTACTCTTGTAAAATCATAAGTTTTGAAACAAGGCAAATTGTTTAGTGTAAGTCTTGTTTCTACTGTGTCATTATTGGAACTATACACTTGGCTATAATCTATTTGTGTACCCAGAGCAATCTAATTTGTGGGAACCTTGCCTTGTACATTCTATTTACATAGACCAGAAACACAGTTACTATATAGGTGTTATTTTAGACATGGTGACAGAATTAGGTAGCAGTAGTGTAATGACATCAGTAATTCTGATAAGACAGAGCAGGCCTACTCCCACTGAAAGTAATCCAAGGTATTTCAGCAATTTTTTACTGCCCCAAAGAAGAGACACTGTGAACCTCAGTAGCTGAATCTGCACTATCCATAATGCACTGATGCATTATCTGGACCATATAAACACCAAGTTTCTTATCCTTTATTTCCAAATTCCACTTACAGTCCTGAAAAAAAGTAGGATTTGTTACCACATTCAAGTTACCTAAATATTCCTACAAGAACAAAAGCCATTTGTCACCATAGGTACCTTATTAATGGCACATGCAGTCTTCTCTCGGATGGAGCCGCTGCTTGTTCTCATAATCTTTGACAGATCTTGCCGAGCCGCCAAGAGATTTGCAATTGATATAGTGCACTTAGTAGATAAGAGGGCACGTTTTGGCTGGTAGACTTTAGCCAGTTTTTCTGTTTGACTCTGATAGAGTAAAGAAAAATAAAACCCAGTTGGTTAAAGCAATGGGACATCTCAACAAAAAAAATCAAATCTGCAAATAGAACAAAAAGTTAATATAAAATCAGTGAGAAGCACTTTGTAACTAAGGATTGCTTCAACAAAACTAGAATTTGTCACATTCATTTCTTAAGTAAATAGGAAACACAATTCTGACTGAACTGCTAAGACACCAATGAGCTGACAATTTCAACAATGTTTACATGCAGGCTGTATTACTTCCAGGCAGGCAAACACATAATAGAAGTGTGTCATACAGTTATGTGAATTTCTGCTAGTGTCCAGAAGATACTGAAAGCAAAACACATCTGTGTTTAGTCTCCAGACTTCCTCCTGTGCCTTCACCCTGACCCGCACCCATTCCAGTTAGGGCAGCATCACCCCATCTCCAACACTTATCAGCAGAAAAAGGTCCTGTTAACTCTTTCCTCTTCATTCCAGTCACCTTCTTCGCAAAGACAAGGCACCAAGAGGGACTGGCAGAACTAGAAATGAGATCCTACATTCAGCTTTGCCTTGCATGCAATGTCTCTTCCTCTACTGCCTTTCAGCATTAGCCATTCTGGCTTTTTTGAACACCTTCAAAATTTTCCAGCTGAGACACATAAGAAATCTGTGCTACCAGACAGGAGTTACATCTCTCCTCAGTTATCAACAGAATATAGTGTGTGATGCACCTGGGATAAACCAGATTGCTATCTGAATGCAGATAATGGCAGTGAGGACAGGCAAACCAAGTTTTCCAACGTATCTTAACAGCACAAAAACTTAGGAGCACATTTCAAAATCCTAAAATCTTATTTTCCATCTAAATGCATATGACACTGGTTAAAGGCAGGAGAAGCAAATGTAAACACCAGAGTACTAGTTTGTTTTTCCCTGGGAAGTTTGACTGAGCTCTGAGCCCTATATTTTTGTGCTATTTTAGTTGAAACTTGAAATTTTAACTTTAAAAAATCCCTAATAATAGACTGCAAGGCTTTTTGTCCCTGGTGTTTCCACTATCTGCAGAAGTGGCTATTTAGTCATACTATTGTATACTTTTCATATAAAGAAGAAAATTACCATTGTGCTAAAAGTTACTGTCAAAACAAATGGGAATACTACAGCAACATCTACAATTCTGTATTGTTATGCTTCTTAAAAAAATTTGCATTTTAATAGATATAAATGCATATACACAATTTGTGGCTTTTCTGAAAATATCTTGTGTAGCTAGTCAAGTTCAAAAATATCTGAGAACTCCTAGAAAAAAACCCAAAAACACGTGGATAAAGATGGCAAAGCTATAATACAATTAGAAATCCCTGCTTTTTAAACATAATTCACATTTTTGCTTATTTTTATTCACTATTAAAATATTTAAACAGTCAGCTAGTTCTTCAATCATCTACTAAAAAGCCTGAAGAATACAAGGTTTAAGAGAGAGTACACCAGTAGAAGTCCTACTCAGATGAAACAGAAAATGCGAGAGGTCACAGTTTATTATTAAAAGTAGAGTTGCTTTTTGAAAAAAACATGTATCAAAAAAACCCACTTGATGATTCTATGTGTCACAGTTTAGCACTAATAACTCAAACACTCTCAGCAGCATTCTTAACAGCATGTTATCAGATCCAGTTTAGTCTTAGAAACTAAATTATATTTACTATTTTTTAAATCTTGTAATTTCTCTCTGAGACATAGGAAATAGGGAAACCATGTAATTATTTCTAAAAGCAAATTATGTATCACATACTCAAGGGAGAACAGATCTCATGTCACAGCCACTTGCACTGTTCAAAGACAAAAGAAGCACATACAGTATTACCCTATGAGGTAAGGACAAGTAGTGCTTTAGCAGCTTTTCTCATGTGCATCTGTGGAGCTGTGCTTGCAGACACACTTTGAGTTAAGGAAATCTGTCTGCTGGGGACAGCACAGAGTAAGATAAGGGATGGTCAACAGGAAGATGCTTTTCTACCACCACATAAGACACAGGACCTAATGGTTCACATTATGGTACTCTGAACATGGTTGGATCAGTAATCTTTATTTTTTCTAGTGGCTTTGGTGTGTAGTTACACACGGTCTGTCTTCTCATTTTACAAACTGATTTCAAGTCTGACAAATCAGTTTTAAGTAAGATATTTTTAATCATCTTACACTCTCCTAAACTTCTTCAGATACTGAAAACAAAACCAGACAACTCCTGTGATTATTTTTGGCCCATGAAGGACAAAACAATGATGCAGTTTTCCAGAAATACTTATTATAAAGGGTTACCATCAACCAGGACTTCACAGCAAGTTGTTTGTACCTTAGCTCTATCTGACCAGCCAAAGGATTGCACAGTAACATCCAAACGTTTGACTAACAGTTTTCTTCTGACTTCGTATTCGTTGACTATGGCTTGATTAATTGCTTCAATTTTTTCCTGAAACAAAAATTTGCAAACATTATCCATAGATCATAGATAAAACATTTCCACTTAATGAACTATGTGGATGGAAGAGTATGACACACAGAGATACTATGCAGGGCTTAAGACTGTAGTTATCTACCTTGTCAAATGAACTCACAGCCAAGATGTGCCTGCTGATGTTATTTTCATGAAGCTTCCAAGGCTCATGTTCAACCTTCTACCATTTCTAACAGCACAAAACCTGCACACACTGCTGAGGCATTTCTCAACAGCCACCAAGACAGAGGAGCAAAGGTGAGAAGATATTATAGGCAACAAACTGTAGCAAGGGCATATATAAGTCGTACGAGACAGTACATCCTTGCCTTCTTACAAAGTAGTAAGCTTAAGGACAAAGATAGAGCAAAGATAAAGGACTAAAAGTAAGTACAGTACTGTAAGAGGATCTTGATTAAAGCACAGTCTGCATACAGGCAAAACAACAAAGTGCCCTACAGGAAAACGTCACCATGAGAAACACCTGGCAGCAGACAGTGGATTAGTTGGAGCAGAGGTGAGATATGTACCATCAGGGCATTAATTCATGTATCAACAGAGGCCTGGCTGCAGGAGAGGCCGTGGGGCCCACTTTCAGTCTCAACAGTACAACTACTGAAGGAAGCAGACTACTAGGAGATGTGCTTTAGCCTTAAGCAAGAGAGGCAAGAGAGACCTGAAGTCTTGCAGCAGCAGCAGCCATAGCTTTGTGCTTGGTGCAGCAGCAGCGATTAACCCAGGCGCCTAGAACAGCGGGTTCAGGAGAAGATCCTGCCTCTGCCGCCTGGGTGTACAACATCTCTCCCAGCTCCTACCTGCATACTTACTGCCTCTTGGAGAGGCTAGGAAGGAAGCAGACTACTCCAAATGAGAGAAAGAGGAGGACATTATGAAAAGACCCATAGTTTAGTTAAAAAGAAGCCCTAGGAGCAGACATGACACCATCTCAGCAGGACTAGGTCACACAGACAGTGCTGGTAAAGGGCAACAGAGGAAGGTTTAAACAATTGCACAAGCATGCTGGTCAGCACCATCACTGTAGATCTCTTATTTTGGAAAAGTTAAGCCTGCACCTGGACCTAGAGATTCATGAGTCTAAGATCTTATCAGCTGCTGCCCATTAATTGCACCAACATATACATTATTTGCATATGGCAAATCTTGTTATCAGAAGTTATCTTCTTGTCATCAGAAAGAGAAAAATAATTTTGCAACACACAGAATCAAGATCAATACTTTATATACTTGAAAAAGGTAAAGAGGCTCTAATACCTGCAACTACTCACCCAGTGAGCTGGTCCCAGTTGTTTCTTCAGTAAAGGTTTTCCAACATGATTAGGTGGAACCTTTGCTAGAGTTTCCTTCAGCTGTAAGGAGACATATAAAAATGTAAGCTTTGGCTAACAAAATTAGATTTTCAAGATTCAAATTAAAGGAAAGGAGTGTTAAAACAGTTGGAGGCTTGACAGAGCAACCTCCAATATCAAGTTATTTTCTCTGGAACAGAGAACCAAGGACGCTTCTTTGGAAGGCAACTGTTTTTAGATTTCTGGTAGTTTCAGCTATAATTACTTAGAAATTAAGAGAAGGAACTACAGATTAGATCTACAGTTAAAATAAAGATACCATGAGATGCAGCTCCTCTTGAAGCCAGAGAGATTATTCTATATATCATCTCTTTAATTCAGAAAAAACCACACATTTGTATCAAAAAGCTTATATCAAGACTATGTGAAATATAATGTGACCCAAAGAATGACCCCTCTTCACAATCAAAAGGAAAAAAAACCTTAACATGAAATTTTAAATCTAACTTGCATTTTAGGAGTTTGGGCACAACTTATTTTAAAAAAATCACAACAGCCCGGAGAACACACACATGAAAGGAATACAAATAATGGAATCACACAAACTGATGAAGTCTTAGGAAAAAGATGTTAAGTTTTACTTTAGTTACACTATCTTTTAACGAAACATTTTTAAAACACTAAAGAAACCCCAACATTATCCCATACAAATTTGTTTAGGTGTATTGATTGAAAAACATTTCTCTTTAACATCTACTACAACAAGTGATGGCATTAAAAGCTAGAGCAGTCACCCTGGAAGGCAATGACAGCAGAAGTCCCTGACCTCATGCCTTGGCATAGAAAAAGCCTTTAAAATAATTTTCAAGATTCTGACACTTTGCATACACAGCAGAACACATTAACTCTCCTTCACAATTCAAACACTGGAGTTTCACAAGAGGCAAATGTCACACAGGTAGCAGAACTATTTTCCATCAAAACAGTAACATCATAGATATTCCAATTTTTCTTCCTTTGGATCTTACTTTTTTTTCAATTCCGCTGAAGAACTGGAACATCGTTATGTTGGCAGGAGGCTTGGACATGCCTAAAGCAATACATATGCCTTTCAGCTCCTGAAAGACTTCACTGCCACCTCCTTCCTGGGCTTTTTTAGGAGGGGCATTCACACACAGCATTCTGGCAGCTTCCAGTTCTGAGATGAGGTATGCTGGGGTAAGAAAAATTAGATTTGACCATCAGATACAGCAGAGTTATTTTAGAGCCAGTGAAAACTCAAGTGCTTACGAACAACAGATGTACAAATGGACTGTTTTAGACAGAGTGAGGGATAGAGATTTTGTATCCACAGAACACTTGTATTTATCATAATTACAGAGTTCAGTGCTAGAAACACAACAAACAGAGGACAGGTTTAGTACAACCAACTAAAGCCTGGAAAAAATCTCTATGATTCCAGCAGGTATTAATCCCAGAGTTCAACAGAGCAGTTCTTTTCCTTCATGCTCCACCCAGCAAAGACAGGAAACTAAGAATATGGAAACAAACATGATGAGGGACAGGGAAGTGCATTTTAGGGCAGTCAAGCAAACACTTCTTGAGACTCTAGGTAAAAAGCAAGGAAACGAGTAAAGAGAAGTGAAATGTTGGATGAATCTCCTCTACTTCCCCATGCAAAATGCAGAGTGGAAAAATAATTCCACTTAGAAGTACTATTGAGAATTCATGTTTACAGTAACTTCAGAAAAGAAGGCTGTAACTGATGAAACAGAAGCTAGAATTGCTGAAGATCTCTTCAGTATCAGAACGGTAAGAGCCTACCACTACACTGTAAGTCCTTTGTCAAACAAAAAGAAAAATCAAAATCACAATTTCTGAACACAGTATATGCCCAGAATTTCAGCATCAGGTGTTTTTTACAGTGATATAAATTTATAATGATACAAACAGCCTTTGTTTGCAGGTGTCACAACTTCAAGGTTTGAATTTTAAAAGATGCGCAGATTTAACAATACTCATTAATCATACTGAGTGACCATAGCAATAATGTACATAAACATTTCTAAAAATAAGAAAAATTGATACTGCAGACACACTTGTGAACAGGGAAGTAAACCCATGGCTGTACAAAAGAAGCTTATTATTCATAAAATTGGGCAGATAAGAATATTAATAAAACACAGCATTTTAATGATCTCTAGAATTTCTTCTAGATCTTAAAATGTCTTCTGCTAAAGACAGAGAATGCCTTAAAAATAAAAAAATCTTAGAATATGTAAAGCAGGGAAGCATCCTCTAAGTTCTTTCACCAATGCTTTATACAGGGTTTTCTTACATTGAACCTTCAATTATTCCCACTCTTTTCAGGCCTACTGAAAAAGAAACTAGCAGGAGAATTTTGTTTCAAAAATTTAGAGGTCTCATTTAAGTTACCTTCAACCTCCTCTGACAATGACAGATTTTTTTAAGTCTATAACTAAGAGAAATGTTATTCAGATAGGGATTCTTTTTTGCAGACCTCTTCTGAACCAGCCTGAAACTCTTGTACTTTTTGTTTTAGCAGATGCCAGTACCTACCATTGCATTCTAGTGATGCTGCACACTAAGACAAACAATCCTAACTACTTAGGTTTATTTGGTGCTTTCCTCTCCCAGCAACACTGCTGCATCTTCCAACTGGCATAAACTGTGCTGCACTGCATTAAAATGTAAAACACCCTGGCATTTCATTACAGAGGGTTATTCTGTTTCTCCTGAAAAAAACAGTTTTATGGCTCACAACAAGATACCTAATAAATTCACTTGATGCAGCTAAAGAAAGCTATGCCACTATCATGGTACACAAAAAAGGAGTTTGGCACTACTGCACTTTCACATTTGACAGTAAACACAATATTCCTGCCAGATGGGATACCAGAGTTCAGCTCCTGAACATGGCCTTATATTACCAAAATGTACATCCCAAAGGATCTCTGGGATAAACTGTGTGTCACAGACAAGCCAGATTTATTGAATGACTTGGCTTAGAGAAGATAAGCTGAACGGGAGATTGGTTGAACTACAAACTGTTTTAAATGCAACAACTACTTCACTTCATCTGACATTTTTGAACATACTATAAAACATATTCAGATTAAGTCTACTCATCTTTCTCCTACTGCTGAAATACAGGAACCTACTCTGTAATTGACTTTTTATATCTCAGATGAAGACAGAACTAAATTTCTGTTTTGAAAAGTTAAAGAATTAGCAGCAACTGAGAAAGCAAATAAAACATTAACTCAGGTTGAATTTGAGATCAGATTAAAATTAGTACTACAATTTCTAAGACTTGTACTTTTTTTATTTTAATGTGAATCAATATCACACACCTTTTACAAATTCAAGTACTATTTCTTCTCCTCTATAATTTCAAAAGCAGAAATAAAACCAGTTTAGCCACTGAGACATGATGGGTGGAAAAGGGAAGACATCACCATTGATGATGTTATTTCCTTTCAATCGAAAGCAACAATGAAGCTATTTACTAAGGATGATGATCAAAAGAACTGGGAATTGGGATAAAACATTTTCCCTTTCGTAACAATTCCAATTGGTGTCAGTGTAGGAAAATGCAAGTTTTGTTACACCTTGCAAGTCATCACACTGGGGGGGCTCCAAAACTGTGATGCATCTGATGTTAGTGGTCAATTTTATAACCATGCTAAGCAGAGCTCAGTGGCTAAATTCTGGCAGAAGCCTTCAAATAATTCCCTTTTTGTTGTGCCTTCTGAGAAGTAATAGGACAGGCTTTTTGCTCATGAATGCAAAAAAGGTTAATACTCAGAATATTTTCCACCATATACTGGCTACACATTGACTGGTAAGCCCAGAAGTATAACACTCTGACACAATAAATTACAGAAAAAATAATGCAGATAAAAAACTAACTTCATTGTGGTACATTGTGGTAAACAAACCAGTATCTCAGTAAGTGTAAGAAACAATACTATGAATCTTGCAGAAGACCAGACTTGCTTGCAAGCACCCTTTTAACTTACTAAGCAGCAAGAGACAGTTCTTTTGATTATGAAGGCGTTTTGTCACATCTCCTGATGTTAATGATGCATATGGACAGTTCATTTCAGACAGCAACCCACTCATTTCAAGCTGAAATTCTTCTGCTTCATTTGGACCTTAGAAAGAAAAGAATAATAATTCATTCACTGCTAATATATATGGGGCTATGATTAGAATGAATTAGCTATTTAAAAAATATATCTTTTGCTCGAGTTGCTATTTATAAGACCTGTTTTTAATGGAGGCCAAGTGCATTTCTTGGGTTCCTCCAACACACAGCATAACCTCTTTGGAACCATGATATGCTGCATCAATGTAAAATTATGTTTCCCTGACAACTTTTCCAAGCTTCAGCAGAGAGGCAACTGGCAACTTCTACAATGAAAGGGGACATTAAAAACATCACAAATTTTACAGATGTATTTTAAATATCAATTATCTCTTCCCATTACAAATGTTTCAGATAGTTATGACAAAGTAATGAATAATAAATATAGCTTATGAATTCTCTTTTTTTCCATTTCTTCTCCCTGTAAGCCCACATCTGTCAACTGATTTTATTTCATATCAATATCATTTTAAAATAATTAAGTCATGTAAAACAAACCTTTGACTGATATTTCTGTCAAAAATTACTGCAACTAATCAGAATTTTAAAAAAACAGTGATGAGAAGTAATTTTTTTCTTATCTTTTGGAAAGAGACTTCAACCCCAAATGTCTGTTACTCCCAAACTCAAGACATACAAAATGAAGGCAGGACTTGATGATAATCCAGCTAACATGTTTCTACCACTGTGTTTAAAGAACTTGAAATTGGTGTTGGAAGACTTCTGGATAGCATTTTTACACAAAACATAGAATAGGAACCTTATACTACTAGAAGGGGCGAGATACTGTATTGCTATAGAAAAAGAATGAGAAATACACTCGAAGAAGAAAGAATGAACATGTAAAGAACAGAGAGCAAGGAAAACAACAGATGCCGAGGTAAAAGGCAGCAACCTTTGGCCACTGAGTAAATACAAAGCTCAGTTCATAAAGACATTATGAGTTAATATATTAGATATTCAGCAATATGGGTTATTATACCAATTTAATCTGTAGAATGTCACGACTAGCTGACCAAAAATAACTTTTTTTTGAAAGCTAAGGTTTGCTTCCTCCACCAAAATTAAACGATCATTTTCAGGGTTCTTCCCAGAGAGTTTCATGAAGAGGGAAAAATTCATAGCAAGCACAGAGTTAAGGTAATCAACAGTAAAAAGAAAATATAGTTACTGTAGTCATGAGAATGTTACCTTGAGCAGCAGTCCTACTGACATCAAAATTACAAATGGAAGCATTTGTATATTCATGAGAATAAAAGTATTCTCATGATCTAATAAAACCTAAGAACTTTAAAAAACAATATGGTTGAAAAAATTAAAAGAAAAAGCTAATTTCAGAAGAAAGACAGTTCGATCGCCACAATTATTTCAGCCTATACTGGCTGCTGGTCAGGCAAGTTTGAGGTGGAAAATATCCAAAATCTGGCAGTGCGCAGACAACGCTCCCTGGTACAAGAGATATTGCCAGGCCTAATCTCTGTGGCATGCAAGAACACACATTAAGTGCATGTTTGTGCTGGAGTTATGACTACTTACTGTTGGTTGCCTGCACGTTTTCCTCTAGTTTACAGAACAGCCGTAGCTCAGATACCAGCCAAGCACAGAGTTTGGTGAATTCAGGGGAACTGGCTCCATGAGAGACTGCCTGAGCCAGAGCTCCATCGTCTAACAATGGACCTTTGTAACTGACAAGTAAAACAAAAGCAGTTTATTAATGTTTGTGTGACCACCGTCCTTTGATAAATTTATTTTGTGCTGTAAACATATTGAGAGCTACAACCACAACACGTGTGCAGTGATGATCTCCTGGAGCGGTGATTCCAGGACTGAACTGCAGCAAAAAGCACACTGGAAACCTCTGAGTAAACTCAGCATTTCTGTGCACCTTTACTTACCATCCAAGAGACTGTGTCACAAAATATCACCATCAAAGGCTTCCTCCTCCAGAATGTTACCATGTACAGTGGCAACTTCTCTGCCTCCACCTCTTCAAGATGTTACTGACAATAGATCTATCCAGGGCAACTGCAGCCTCAAAGAATCCTTACTGAGCTCTACATAGTGCTTCACAGTATATTGAATAATTACAGCTGAACAAGTGCATCTTTTCTGTCATTTCCTATCACATAGGAAAGGGTTGCCATACAAAACAAGGCCTTTGATAGAAATATTGCAAAAGTGATCTGCATGACAATATCCTCTCCTGAAAAACCAACCTCCCTAAATCAGCACAAGAAAAATTAATGCAATTAGTTTTTTACATAAGCAAAATTAGCCAAAAATCAGACGTAGTGTAAGAAAGCATGAGTTTATCGATCAGATCTTAGAAAACATAGTTTTCAGGACATCTATTTACTGATAATCTCTCAGAGGGAAAATGAAGAGTAAGGAGAAGGCTGTCTTATTAACCAGGTAGAAGCATAAGTCAGAGTTCACCTGAGTATTTTAGAAAAAGAATGTACAATATTATTTTGATATACTGCCCCCAAAAGAGAACAGCATCCAAGAGTGCACATAACCAACTGAAATCTCTCTTGGAAACTACCGGGTAAAGTCACCCCCTAAGTCACAGCAATCCAATGAGTCCAGACAACTCTTGGCAAACATCAGGAATACAAAAAAAGCTCAAATTGAAATGGAATTCTCTTCACTCTGCTCCTCTGCTTAGTATCACATACAAAGGATTCGGCCTTCACAGTAGTGGCCTGTTACTTCAGCCAAGTAAAATGAAGAAGCCACACTCAAAAATAACTTTTACCTCACAGAGCAGCTTGATTTGTGACAGAGTTAATCTACTGGCAGCTGGTGGGTAGCTGTAATCTTGTGTATTAAAACCCTACTCCATGACCACAGTAGGCTGGACACTTCAAGAGGCTAATGAGAACAAGTTTAAGTCCCATCCCACAGACATTTCAGATCTACATGTGTAGGTCTAGGAACATCTGGGACTCAGAATAGAAGCATCCAGATATAGATCAAAGTAGAAAGGAAGCAGTGGCAAGACTTTTGCTTTGGCAGGATCAGGATTTAAGTCCCTGGCCACATTTTCTAGAGGCACCTTTTCTAGATTTTTTTCTTTAACAGAGGCAACATCTTGAGTGTGTTATTTCTGATTATTATGACTTCACCTACACATTGATCTGGCCAATAATCCAACTTGCAGATTCCTAACTGCAAGCAGCTTTTTCCTTCTGTTTCTGCCCATGGCACATGTTCCAGAGCTGTGCTGTCTTTTGGTAACACTGTGCTATCCAGTCTGTTTGCTTTTTCAGCAGTTCAGCAAACTGATTTACAAGACAAGAGGCCGCCATCTGAACACCTTGAGCACAATTACAAAAAGAAACAGCTCTTTAACATGCAATGCTATTAAAAAAAAAATATCAAGCAGTATCTTAGAAATGTCTTCAGTATCTGGTGAGAAAAAATAAGCTCAACCATGAAGACCATGAAGCTACTGCCAAAGCATAAAACCTCAAACACCCCAGTCTTTTCAGATACCAAGAAACAGAAGTCCTTTAGACACATGCAGTAGTTTTCCCAATTGTTACCAATACTGCTGAGGTCTCATGTCTTTCATCCTCCAAATTTTCTTTTCAACCACTGTTGTCAATTTTGCTTTGTGTGACTTATTTGTTCATCTACTTTCACTGTTTATTTCTTTGTCAAAAATCAACAACACTTTCTGTCTCTAACTGCACAAATCAGGAGCACAAACCCACTAGTACCCTTTTAAACACATGACAGAAAAATGAAGCAAATCACAATATATTTTTCACTGTGGCAGAGCGGCCTCTTCACATTTCAGTCTGAGAAATACCTGCCAGAACAGAAGCCTATTTGTCAAGCTTTGCAACTATCATCACTAACTTAGCCTGGAAATACAATCTTTGTTGGAGCATAATGACTCTAGCCACAAAGTGATTTATGGGAATGGGGCCAATGTGAGTAAATACAGCTGTTTGCATAGAACCAGCAGAAGTGAAATTGTAGCTGCCCTGTCCTCTGAACTCTCAACAGTTTACAGACATGGGAGCTTACAGTAGCTGTAAGTAGGATGTGTTCTTCTTCATATTTATGCAACCTTTAGCTGTTACTCTGACAAAGTAACAGGTTTAAACAGCCAAAGTTTCCTGTGCTGTATTACACTTATAGAAACGTAAAGAGGAAAAACACTCACTAATTTGTGATCCTTTTTACTTTTTTCCCCCCACTAAATATAAAGGCTGAAAGTTTTCTTCTTGTCTGATTTATCTTAAAAGGCCTCTTTATCCTTTCCCACCCTCAGTTAGGACCGCTGCGCAAAACAGAGGAGCAACGGACCAGACGGCAGCCAAGAATCAAAGAGATCAGTTCACAGGGAACAGTGGCACGCTCACCAAGGCTGCGCAGCTAAAAACCTGCCCGTCTGGCTTGGGGCATCATCACCAGCCCCACTCTGGGGGCAGCTCTGACAAAAAGGGCCCATTCCAGGCGCTGCCCTGCGCTGTGGCCCTCCGGAGCGACAGCGGCGCCGTGTCCCCTGCCGGGGCCGCACTCTGCTCCCGGCCCACGCCGGGTGCGCCCCGCACCCCCGGACACGTACCCCAGGTCCTCCAGCGACTCCAACACGTCGTTCTCCAGCAGTTCGAACTCCATCCTGCGGCGGGGCACGGGGGGCGGACCTGCGCGACAGCGGGACTCAGCGCCACCAGTACTCGCACTCCCACCGCTCGCTATTCCCTCCCTTCTCCAGCCCACCCCGGCCCCGTGGGGTAGGCTGAACTCTCACACCCGCCCTGCGATGAGGGAGAGCCCCCGACGCCGCAGCCCCGCTGCCCATGCCCGCCCTCCTCCCCGAGCCCCGCGGCCCCACGCACAGCACTCGCAGCTGCGCCGCCGACTGCCGGGTTGGCATCTCAGGGCGGGGAGCGCGGCGCCGCAGGCCCCCGGCCTCATTCTTCACCCGGCTTTTCTAGGGCCGGCCAGTCCCGTGCCTGACCGGCGCCGCCCCGTCCGCGGCGATCTCCGCCTATCCGCCGAGCGGAGCCGCATTGCTTAACCGGGGCGCGGGTGCGAGACCGGAAAACGGGTTGTTTTTGTGGGAGAGGAGCCCGGGAAGAGGCAAGGCTCTCACTTTTCTGTTCAGGCGCCAGCGAGGGCAGACCCGGAAGAAGAACTCCCCCCTCCCCGCCGCGGAGCCCGCGCAGGAATGTGCTGCGGCGAGCGGTGTCGCGGCAACGGGCGGGGCAGGGGGGAGGACGGGGCGCCGGAAGGGTCAAACCACGCCGGGCAGAGAGAGCGCGTCCCCGCCCTGCGAAGACCCCGCGGCACTGCCGGGACCACAGATCCCGGCATGCCTTGCGCGCAGCAGGGTACATTGCGGGGGGCTCCCGGCAGCGAATACAATTAATGAAATTAATAAATGGAAACAGCTTCAGTTCAGTTACTAAATGGAATCCGCGGTCTCGTTTGTCACTCCGCTCCATGCCGCGGCGGCGCGGGCTGCAGCGGTGTCCCCGTCGGCACGTCTGGAGATGCTGAAGGCTGCGCTGAGCGCACCAGAGCCCGCCCGACTCTGGGCCCTGAAATTCCTGGAGGCGACGCCCTGGCAGCTTTTTAAAAATGTATTTTCAATTCGGTGGGGCGGGGGAGGGGTGTAGCAGCGTTCGCTCTTTCCAGGTGCTCAGTTGCCAGCATCTCCAGAGGGAAAGCCGCGCACGTGGGTCCAGATCCACCATCAGTGACACAGAGCTCAGTTCTGGGGCTGAAGGGGATCGTCCTGCCTGCTCCCCTAGGCTCTGCTAGGCAGCACTGCCCTGTCCCACGGTACGTCAGTACTGCAAAAGAGGCACGGGTAAGAGTATGTTGGGATGGCTACGCCATGCTAGGGAAAGCCAAAACCATTTGTGCCAAAAATAATCCCACTCTGTCACCAGCAGAGAGCTGCTGCTGCAGGAGGGGTGTTCTGTACTTCATGAAACTGCCCTTGGCAGGCACAGAGAAGATAAGCTGCAGTCAAAATATGAAGGATCTTGTATCCTCAAGATAGGTAGGAGGAAAAAGAAACAGTACCTTGAAGAGCTAGAAAGAAGAAATACTTCACTAGCAGACAGCTCAGTCACCAGTTCTGCTACTAAAGACATATCAATCTACACATTTAGGGGGAAATTACCTCCTAAAGACTAAAATCTTAAAGTCAGAGGAATAATACAGACATTCTGCTTTATGTATTTACTCCTAGTTGTACAGTGGTTAGTACAGTGTAGCCACAGTCCACTTCAATTTTCTCAAAAAGGAAAGAGATAAAGGCTTCTGGCAAGCTCCCCTGTCACTGCTGGGCTATGAGAATTACCTGATTTTCCTTTAATCCATTCATTTTTGATTCAAAGCATCTCAGGTGTCATGCTTGGGAGCCTTGCCTGGGTGGACAGTCTAAAGAGGAGATCTGGGGGATTAGGCTTTTCCTCACAAATTCAACACTGCTGCTGAAAGTTTGTGACCTTTTCTTTCTTCGGTTGACTTGAGGGGTTCTGTTTGGTTTTTGTTTCATTGTTTGCATTTTTTAAATGCAATGGTTGGGTTCACCTTGCTTGCACAGGTGGAAGTGTACAAAGCTGGGCACTATGTCCACAGTCTGACCTCGCTCAGCTGCTGCTTGTGGTCATGATAATGTTTAGCCCTTAATTTCTGAACCTTCTTTTTTTCTTGTCCTAAATATAGGGTTTAAAAGCATTTGCAGGAGCAAGCAGTACATGAAACAATTAATTTTGTCACATGGATACTGTTCCTGTGTCCACTCCTGAACCTGCACATGTTGAGAAGTAAGGATTTTGTGCTAATTTCATGGAGACATTTGCTGTCATCCACATTTACTGCTCAGATAAGCATCGGCACAGAAGGGTTGTATTCATCTTGGCACTCTGCTGAAAACATCTGCCTTCTGAAACAAATAAATGTATTTTGCTCTTGGGTTCAGTTGTGCCAATACTGCAGGGTAGGGACAATTTGGAAGGCATCTTCTCCAGCCTGTATCACTCAGTTCCATAACTGCTTTAATGTCCCTTCTGTGCTGTGGGAAGCAGTAGTTTCTTGAAAAACATACGGATCTTGTGGCTGAGGAGAAGAACAGTTGGAGAGGTGTGATGCCAACCTGGAGAAGGCAGCCACAGTTTTCTCCTGGGGACAGGAGGGATGAGAGTTTTGCTTTGTCACTGTGTCGTAATCAGTTGTGATTTTTTCTTTTCCTACCAATGTAGGGCTTTTCACCACACAAATTTTGGAGGCATGGGAGGTGTGAACCGTCACTGCACAACATCCTGGCCCCTCTAGAAGAAATTAGTCTTGATGCTGGACGGTTTTTGTTTCGCATACAAGTGCCTCTTGAACAAAATAATATTGCCCTGAGCAGTGTGCTGTTGCACAATGAGATCCAGAGCTCTGCAGATGGGTTATTTCTGGGAGCAGCAGCCACTTGGGCTCTTGGCTTATGGAAGGGCAGTAACTGGGGTAGATTTCCCTGGGCTACACGAGGCTCTGTGGACTCAGCAGCCTGCAGAACTGAGCTGAGCTCTCCTCGTGTTTGTTCTCTGCCTGGGGTAGGTTTGTTACACCTGCTTCCCTCCCTGCCCTCGCTCACAGAGAGCTGTAGGACTGGGAGTCCAGTGTGTCCCTCAGGCAGCTTGACTGCAACATCCTGGCTGGAGCCACTCATGACTCCCTATACGGTGCCACTGCTGGGAAAGTGATGACTTCTCCCATGGGAAGAAGCAAACCAGCCCAGGCTGCTGCTGAGCTCTTTGAGGGACCCCTGTAAACCCCTCCTGACTCCCTTAGCCCTGGAGGGATGGATATGTGTGTGGTGGATATTGGTCAGGTGCTCCCAGGCTGTTGTTACATACAGGTTAAGGAAGTTGGCAGCCCATGCATGGCCTCAGGCTCTGCAGCCCAAAAATATTTATTCTGAGAGGTGTGAGGTGTTCCACTGCTTGGATGCCAGTTGTCATTAAACAAAGACAATTGGTTTTCTGTGTACTTGCCTTTTGTGATTGATTGGTTTTGGTGTCTGGGATGCTGTGAGCTCTGACTGAAGAAAAACTACTTCCTCCTGAGCATATTCTCTCACAGCTAATAAAGTAAGGCTGTAGCCCCTCCTTCAGCTTTGAACCAAAAGAACCTGTCACCAGTGTGGTGGAGGCTTGTTGAACTTGCCCAGGTCACTGAAGACACACCCTGATGGTTTAAACCTCACTTCCATAGGAAAGCTAGCCAAAAACAACAACCTTAAGGCAGGCTTTATTTCATTACAGACAAATTTATTTTTACAGTATTTACACCACCCCCACCTCAGGTCTTGCCTGTTGGCTCTGGGGTTGTCAAAAATCCCCATGACAGTGACATGAAATATGAAATCTGCACTTGCAGAACAGCATGAAACACACTTGAGTTGCAGAGTGGTAAAATGCTAAGAACTTTTAGATCAAAATCAATTTTTTTACTAATTTCTCTGAGGATGCTGAAGCTTCTTCTATGTCTGGATGCAACAGAATCCAGCCATTATAGTGCAGTTAAAAGTCCATGGTCTGCCACACATACAGCTGGATTTGCCAAGTATCTAGGAATGTCAGTTCTGGCTCAGAGCATGCTTTGGTTAGCCAAAGGGCCTGTTGGTAGAACTAAATGAAACCGGATACCATGAATGATCAAAAGCAGGACAAAGACATATGACACTTCCCCTACTATTCACCCAGCCTGTGACTACTTTCAGCTCTCCAGACCTTCTTCAGTCCTTACTGCTGTGCGATCAGGCTCTGCCAGAGAGGATTAGAGATGAGAGGGTACCAGGGCCAGCTGACAGGGGGACTGCCCAAGGCCAGTTACTGAGGGGATCCGCAGCTTGTGGGTGCCAGCAAACTGAGTGGGGCACTGAGCCGTGAGGTCTTGCCATAATCAGGTATCTGCAGCTGGAGGGAACAAGGATCCAGGGCTGGCCACTGGATAAATGAGCATCTGCCCTGTTACTGAGGAGGCCCATGCTGTATGTCTCTCTGTATGTTCCACTACAGACATTCACTCCAGAGAGAAAGGATTATGGTGTTGGTCCCGTTTCCATTTGCAGAAGTGCTGTTTTCTGGTTTTATATGTGTTTATCTGCGTGGCTGGCCATGTGCACACACACAGATGTGTTGTGTGCTTACTGGGAGTACACACTAAGCCTTGATGCTGTCTGGACCTGGCAAGAAAAAGATGCAGGCGGCTTCTCTTCTGTGAAGCTACCAAGTTTACCAACTGCAACCAACACTTCCACTGCAGGAAGGAAGTAATTTCTGCTAAAGAACACAGTTAAAATGAAGCCTTTGTGTGGCAGGTAACTTTTTCACTAGCTGTACAGACAGACCATGTTTCTGGATATTTTCTGGAGCAGCTGGATCTCTGCTGCTGTGATGCTTTGATAACGATTAAAGTACAGGCCATCCCTTCTAGGCAGGCTGTTTGAATCCATCCCTGGATTACATCTCTATTAGCTAAAGGATGTCAGTGCTATTACTTTACCAGTCAGCCTCTGCGGTAGCAATTAAGGAAGGAGAAAAGGAAAGTGGATCTGTGTTGAAGTGACTAGGTTTAAGAACATTCCCAAACATGGTGAGAAAGAAGAAGCCTCTCCATTCAGACTTGGTCTGTTTGAATGGCTCGTACCCCTACACTCCCTCAGACCTTCCCCACTGGCTCCCTTTCCCTGCTCCCACGTTTGTGCCACCCTCTGCCCTCAAACCATTGGTTCTGATGCTCTCCCCGCTCCAGTTCAAAAACCCTGGACTCTGCATGGTCCACGTTCTTTCACCTCTGGTGCCCTCTGCAGATGCAGCAATAAAGTATCATCTGTGGAATGCAGGTGAAAGCAGTAAGCTTGCAGGAGTGCTGTACTGCTCCCACCAGAATGATTCCCTTGCCAGGAACGTTTCAGTGAAGTCCCTGTTTGGGCGCCACGTAATGCACTGTGTGTGTGGGTTTGTGAAGGGCTCAGCTGCATTTCCCTGCACGCTCACTCCTTTCACCCGCAAGGCTGTACGGCGCGGACTCCACGCACACTCACACGCGCGCACACACACACACACACACTCTCAAGCTGGATTGCTCAGTGTTCCCAGAAGCAGACTCAGGAGGGCTCTCCCATGTGGCATTCCACAGACGGTGGTTTATTGCTGCATCTGCAGAGGGCACCAGAGGTGAAAGAAAGTGGACCATGCAGAGTCCAGGGTTTTTGAACGGGAGTGGGGAGAGCATCAGAACCAATGGTCTGAGGGCCGAGGGTGGCACAAAGGGGGGAGCAGGGAAAGGGAGCCAGTGGGGAAGGTCTGGGGGAGGGTAGGGGGACGAGCCATTCAAACAGACCAAGTCTGCACAGCACCACAATGCCTGACAGGAGAGGCTTCTCCTTTCTCACCGTATTTGGGGCTGTTCTTAAACCTCAGAATTGGTCCACCAGCAGGCCTCTGCTATTTCAGGGCTCCTTGGCCCCTCAGCCATCACAGTTGCTCGCTGAGCAGCTACAACAGATCTATAACACAAAAACAACCTAAGAGTTGACAATTCAATACTTAAGATTATACTGATGGGTATGACTTACTGGGTGAAATTTGTGTGGGGAAAACAAGAATTTCTAAAATGTTCTTCCCTGAGCAGCAGCAACAAACTAGTTTGTGGGTTTTTATCATATATAAAGTAGGATGAGCCTATCTACACACTGTAAAGCAATCTCTCACATACTATTTTTGAGAATAATCAACAGCTATGATAAATCTTTGGGAAAAAAAATAGCACAGGCTGTCTTTATTCTTTTACATGCTTGGCAGCTGCTGTCAAGACATTTTTGTTGGTGAAACACAGCACTGCTTCCCTTGAGATTAAATACTTGTGAGAAGAGTTAACAAGGCACTTCTGTGAACACATTACAAAGAAGTTTGCATGAATAATTTAACAGGATAGATGAGCTTAAAAATAGCTGCAAGATTCCAAATTAAGTATTGAGACAAGAACTTTAAAAAGCCTTTTCCCCTACTTTAAGCAGCTCTTCCAAGGGATACAGAAAAGGCCCTATGAATCAAGAAGCTTCAGAATCCAGTGCCCTCTCTTGCCACTACTGATACCTCATAGTAGCCTGCACTTTTAAAATCCTCTTTAGAGAATAATTTTTAAACAAACAACACTCAGGAGTCAGTGTAATTTCATAAAAGTTTAATGTCTGCTTTTAAAATAACACTGTTTAATCGAGAGAAAGGAATCCACACATAAGAGTCTTCTTGGATGCTAGCTAAAGAGTTTAAATTGGAGACATATCCATGACCAGCAGGTTCAAACAGTAAGGATATAGAGAAAGCCTCACTGATTAATCACATTAATAATAATGAAAAGGAGGTGCCCTCATACCAAAGAGAGAAGCAAAAGATAGCAATTCCAGTCATGCAAATCTGCACTCACCTTCTCACAACAGGCTTCCAGAAGTCTGGCAACTCCAGATAAAATTTTCTTAGCTCCCGTGGAAAGTAATCAAGAGCCAGCACAGACAAACACATTTTAGAGCAAAATGTGTTCACCCTAAAATCCCACTTGCTGAAGAATCTAGTGGGTTTGGTTGTTACAATTCCAAATCTTAGGCCCTTTTAATTGTTTCCCTCCCCTCTGCATCAAAATCTTTCAATAGCTAAACAGCTCATCTGGAAAGAATTTGTGAAGCTGTTAGACTGGAATGTTAATGGATAATGACTCAAACAATCGGCCACTTGCAAAAGCAGCAGGTGCTTTGCTGACACTTCACAGCCCAGGTGCAGAGGGGGTGCACAATCAGCACCGTGGGCTACAGCTGGGGTTTGAGCCAGCTAAGGAAGAAGGCCGATAAAAAAAACCCTTTGGAAGTGGGATAGGTGGGAAGGTATTTGAGTATTCACGTGTAGGCCTGAAGGTGTTCATCCCTTCCCTTCTGATGGGGGCATAACTGGCTAAACTATGCTGTCCTGAAAGGCAACTGTCATGTCTTAGAAGGAGTCATAAACCACAGAGACCCCCAAAGTGCCCTCAAACTGATTTCTGAGGCCTTTCACCTATCCTTTCTTTTGTCTTTATACATTTTCTTAAATGTTATTTTATGCTTCTGTATTGTTATATATGTATTTATGAACACTGGTCATCTAGTGTCGTTTCACTCCACTCCAAGGGATGTATTATTAACAAGAACCACAGTTACCCCACCTTCTGGGGGTGGGCTGTAGCACAAGTGTGATACAAAATGAAAACAGCTGTCAATGTACACACTGTGACTGTAGACGGGTCACTAGGAGAAGGGATTTGTAAGGAGGAGGATAACTAAAAGCTGTCTATTTGATGCTTTGGTCTAGGATGCTAACCATATAAAGCATAGGGTTTCATCTTACAAACTTGAAATACACCTTTGACCTGTAAGTCTTTCTTGCATTCTGAAGCACAAATTCAACTCTTGGAGAAATAATTATACATCATTTACTATCTTGGATGATCTCTCTTCTGTAGACATTGTAGGCAGCTTGAGGCAGGTTGTCCATGCTGTATCTTGTTTCAAGTGCCAGACTGATCAAATGTGAATGATGAAGGACTATAGCAAATGTAAATATGGGATGTTTTTTTCACCAAGACAAAACTGAATCCATTGCACAACTTCATTGCACTGAATACATAAACTACAAGTGTGAATTACTTTTGTAAACNAGGGGTGGGTCGTTTAACAGGTGATAACAGCTAACAGCTAATGGTCCACAGCTGGTGGTAATAGAATACATCTATTTTTAACCTAGGACACTTGGACATAACAGAGATAACTGATTTTGAACCATTTTCTCACCTTGGTAAAGCAATGTAATATGTGAAACTAACCACCAGTGGACATGAAATTTAAACAGTACCTGGAAAGCACCACATTAAATGGGTTTAATTGCATTAAGCCTTCAGTTCTTAAGAGAAAATGCAGTCACTGATATTCCTTTGCTAATGGACTTTTAATTTTTTTCCCCCACTCATCAACCATGTTTAAACACCCATCTTGCAGGTGCCTAGCTACAAGACTCCTCTCATCTAATTATTGGCATTTACATTTAATTCCTGTTTTTTTTCATCTCTGACAGGATATGAATGCAGCCTAAAGCAAGATCTGATATGAAGACAATCCCTATAATTTCTTTACCAGATAGCTGTTACAGGGCTTTTCATCCATCACAACTACCATGGCTCCTAAAGTGTTATTTTGGATCTGCATTCATCTAAAGTTTGTAAGCAAATTAAACACGGTGGTAACACAAATGTTTGTACTGTTTCAGTGTTGCTTAGGTTCTTGCTGAAACGCCCCCACAAAAGCATCTTATTGAAGAAAAACTGTATTTGATTAAGAACTGAAAACATTACCTTGTGTGAATGCTCTACTGTCTGTAAAACGAAGATTCTTCAGACAGGCTGCTGGAAAAGGGAATGCTGTTTGCCTTGAAGCAGCTCTGATGCAGATTTTATTTCCTGCAGGTGTTCAACTGTTCTGCAGCCTGCCCAAACAATTCTAATGGCTCTGCTATCTGCATCCCCAGCTTCATGGGAATTGTAGCAGCAGCTTGACTCATTTTACCAGAGCCTAGAACTGCTAACATATGGCAACCAGCCTTCTCATCACAAGCAAGACGACAGCCCAAGAAGTGGTGGAGGTGGGATCAGAAAACAAAACCTAGAAACTAATTCTAACTATGGAGCCTTGGATTTCTGCTCTAAGGCAGAATAGCACAGTCTGCAGCTGGGTTATTCTGCTCAATTTGGTTACAAACATGAATACATCCATATTGTCTGAAAACAGCTGACAGAAAGGATAGTCTAGCAACCATAACTTTCATCTCTCTCTTCATGCCAGACAGAAGCAGAGGAGTCAAATAAAATAAATTTTATAGCTGCTTTATACTCCCACACTGCTGGCACATAGGCTGTTTGCACATAACTGTGCAGCAGGCAGAAAAGGACTGGGTTCTGTCTCAGAGAATGATTTTGCTCCCTTTAACCTTTTGTAATGTTCTGAGAGAACAATGAGCCAACACAGTATCAGATCAGGCACCTCATGAAAACCTGTCTCAGGTGATTTCTCTTGCCCTCTGCACTAAAGAAATACAGTTTTGTCAAGCTTTGAGATGCACTGGTTGGTGGATGGTTGTGGGTTTGTTTTTTAAAAAAAATATTCTGCTATCATCACTTACTTTCAGTAAGTATTTCTGAAAACTGTTTGGGGTTTACCTGGATAAAAAAATAATTGACCTTTGCCCACTTTTTCTACTGTTTCCATGAGAAAATTTGAACTCTCAGTGAAGCTTCCCTTACATAAGAATTCAGCATTTTATTTCCATCCTTGGCAAAAATTAAGGACCCATAAAATCACTAAGATTGGTAAAGACTTCTAAGATCACTGAGTCCAACCATTAACCCAGCAACATTGTGTCCATCACTTACCATGTCCTCAAGTGCCACATCTACATGTCTTGTGAACACTTCCAGGGATGATGATTCTGGAAAATCTCTGCCAAACAGCAGATACCTTGTATCTTAATCTCCTGCTTGTACTCTTTACCACCAGGTCATAAATACATTTGGAAAAAAATTGCTAACAGAATGATGGTTGCTACATTACTTCCCTGCTCACACACCATTTAGAAGTCTAAAACAAAATCCGCCACCCCCCCCACCCTCGAAAGCCTATCTGCTGCTTAGTTACAACTTAGTCAAAGACGATTCCAGTGAGCTAGTAGCAAGATTTATCTGCCCAACAGACTACCCCAGGAAAAATTACTGTGTTTTGCCTAAAACATTTGAAGGTTTCTTCTCCTTTCCAAATGTACATTCAAAGAGACTGGAAGAAGTATTAGAAACCCACCTGGACTTAAAACAGATTGACAGGATGACCACAGCTTTTCTATGTCTCTTCTCCCACGGCTTCTTCAACAAGCTTGGTTTTGCAACAAACTTCATCCAGGAGAAAGGATGTGCCAGCATCCATCATGACAAATTAAAAGTTACAGCATCAAATGAAGACTTAAGAGTTAATCCATTGTTCTTTGAATTTACTAGGTATTTGTGTCTGGTTTGAAGTAGTGTAAAAATGGAAACATCCAAACTATGTTTGTTTCCTTCCTATCAGCAGCTTTCTAGAAACCAGGAAAAAGGTAACTGCTTATGCTTTATGCAGTTTTTAGAGAACTATGTCAGGAAGGAGAGGTAATGTTTTATTGCACCATTCAAACAGACAAGTAAATCCCCATTAACTTACCCCTCCTCCTGAGGATTTGGAAGACTCGAAGGCCAGCCTAGGAATCAGGCTTCCCAGTCAGTGCATTTGTGCTACAGCTCTGCCAGCACAGGGAATGAGTACAGTGGATGAATCATTTACTGCATGCCTCTGGAAACCACAGGGAAAAAAAAGTAAACAAAGAAAAAAAAAAAGAAAAAATACATAAATAAAAATACTTGCCATTTCATGAAATTACAGTGTTAATACTCTTGTCTGTCAGTCTGCCTAGATGTTATCACCTACACCACCCATTATGTTCTTGTCCATTACAGAGGTTCAAGGAGTACCTTTACTCCTTCCCCAAAAGAGACCAAGTTAATCTTCCTTCCAGGAGTAAAGAGCCCCATGTCCTCTCAGAGATAGAACAAAGGGCATAAAGGGAAGTAGTATTTAATTTATGCCACAGGAAAGTTCAGATTCTGGAAAGCTTTAGACAAATATGGGTTAACAACTCCCAGTTTCTCCTTCGCAAAGTTCTTGCTTGCCCTTGGTGCTAGCTCCTCTCCGTTCATGGCCAGCCAGGTTTAGCACTGACCATGACAACTACCTGTAGAAGCAACTGTAGAGCACAGAACAAGGGTAAAGGAATTATATTGTCCTTTCCCCAAAAATAAAGTTTATTTTTTAAATTAAGTCCCACACAGATAACACAGCATTGAATAAGGTTGTCTGAAGAAGACTGTCCAGATTACTCCCTTTGCCGCTGCATGCACTGAAACCTTCATGAAAACCCATCTGCAAAAGGAAACTAACCACAAAGCATGTGTGTATTCTAAAACAGCACCATCAAAAATGCAGAACTCTAGAAAAAATCAGCCTTCCTTTGAATATTTCCCTTCCCTGCACTTATATCTCTCAATACAAGGCAGGTAAGAAAATCACTTTCCCTCTTCCTCTGTGCATTTACAAGAAACCAGGCAGTCCACTGAAGAATTTTGAAAGAAAATCAGGGGAAAAAATTTATCTGTCAAATGTAAACAAACAAACTCAGATATATCATTAAAAATACAGAAGAAAACCAAGAAGCAACTACAAAGGACTTTTTTATAAACCAGGATTTAACAATCCTTACTCATTGCCCAACTCCATTTTAAAACTATCAAAGCATGTCAAACCTTGCTTTGGTTTTGACAGCAAATCAGCTGATGAAAGTACGGCAATGACACTAGCAAAGATTTCCTGTGTTCAATGCAGTAACTGCTTGACATCATAAAATCAGCTTAAAGAGACTTTCCCAACACTCTCTTCCCTTCTTAATTACCTTTTTACTGTTGACTTGACCATTTATACTAGATTTCCAAATTCATCTTAGACAGTTCTTACAGGTCTTGTATGAAAACCACCGTAAGACTCTGAGAAACATTTCATACCTTCTTCACAGTCATGGAAAACGAAGACAAATGGTGATTTTGCCCTCTCCAGAGGTCCATGTGCAGGCAGTGATTACAGAAATTCAAGCTCTGCTGAGTCCCTCCCTGATGCCCCACCTCTGGTGTCACACAGGGTTCAGGACTTCAAACAAACTTTCACTGATGGTGTTCACCGTCGTTCTTCCATTGACTTCAGCTGGGAACAAACTGGTTTTCACTGAGCAGGCTAACTGTTGAGTATCTTCATCCTCTAGAGTTTCTCAATTTTATCAACTACTACAGGAGTCAGAAACTAATTGAAATAAAACAATTTCACTGAGTTAAGGAAAAAAGAAAACTAGGAAGAAAGCCTTGTTGACATCCATATGTTTATTTTTTTAACAATTTACAAATAAAAACGTTATAATTATCCAAGTAAACACATTTAATACTTTTGTCTTTAACAAGCTATACAAATGAGAACCATCACACTAGAGCTTTTAATAGCTCAAGGACCATTCAGAGTAGGCATGCATGTGTCTGTACCACATGAAGCGAGTCCAATTCCTGACACCAGGGTTCTGATCTTCTACTTCTTCAGAGCTGGTCAGCTGCTAAATGATTTAACACAAATAGTTACTGGATCACAATAAAAAGAAAGAAAGCCCATTTCAAATCACGTAAGTGACCTCAATATGTCTGGTCCAGGTGTCAGGCCACAAAGCCTTACCGATTAGTTTTCTTCTCCAAAAGCCAGTCGGGACAGATTTTCTCCCCTTGCTTAGTGATGTGGCATCCATACATGTGCTTATACAATACAATGAAACACCTTAAGTACAGATGTAGTACAACAGTAATTACAAATCACAGAGACAAATAAACAGACAAAAACTCAACTCTAAACACATTCTTGCATTTTGAACAACAGAAGTAAACAAACCCATGCATTACAGTTCAAAGAAATTTTCAGTTTTAGTTCTTCTGCAAGTCTCCATTTCCTCAAGTTCTAAATTGCTGTTCTTGAGCTTGTCTCAGCAGCTGGGCTACTCACGGTGCTACTGACACAAACTGGGTGAGCTGGAAATCACCCAGGAATGGTCAAAGAATAAAAGCCCCAAAAATAAAGAAGACGCACACATTATAAACGAGATTCCATTTTAATAGCAGAGTGTAGAAAATAAATTGGCAAAAAAAATCACATGAAAAAACATTTTACACAATTAATTATGTACAGAATAAAGTATGTGACTGCCTTCTGATGATTTATGTTTCACTTTAGTCAAGTCCTACCACAGAATGCAAAATACACCCAAAACTCTCAGCTGGAACAAAACCAAAAAACATATACATAATCCCAGCTCTGGCTCCTCAAATATTGGGACTGGCTGGGTCTACTTCAACCCACTGGGCTTTCTGCTATGCTTTCAGCAATTCCTGAATTTGCTGTCGCTTCCAAACTACTGTCAGCAGCTTCTGTTTGCTCGGTCTTCTTGCTCTGGATGGTGCACACTGCCTTGCCTCCTGAGCCACCCACCTTTCTATATGTTTCTTTGAGCCCAGGAATTAAAGTTTCTGCACACCCAGAAGCCTGACTTTCTGCGCTGCCTCTGTCACAACTCAGTGATGGTATTTCAACAGTGCCACCTTTGCTCTCCTCCACTTGCAGAAGTATCTTAGACGTGGGAGAAATGCCCTGCATTTCTAGAACTGGCATGACAACTTCTGCAGTGTCACTATTTGAGGTCTGTGATCCAGGCTGCAGCATAGGTTTTTGAGAAATCCGTGTGCAAATTTTATCTTCACAACTACCAGAAGTCAATGTAGCAAAATCAGTAATCTCTGTTTCATTTACTGTTCTTTCAATGCCCAGTTTCTTAAGTGTACTGGACTCCAGCCTAATGGACGCAACAGTTTCTAGTTTTGTGACTTCTTCTCTACTTTCATTTAAAAGTCCTGCTGAAAGGATGCTGAAACATTCATGTTTTACCTTATTGTCTCCCAGACTGAAATCAGTGCTTTTCAACTCAAGCTCTGCTTTCTGGGAGGGAGTCTTCATGTGTTTCGCATCTTTTGATGATCTCTTGGAAGAAAAATTATCTAATTTTGCATCAGATCCAGTGTGTTCTAGTGTTTTTTTTTTATTTTCAGCTACTAATTCTAGACTGGATCTGAGTTCAACAGCATTCGAGCAGGTACTGACTAACTGTTCCACTCCCTGCCTCTGGGTCTGTTTATCTAATACTGTACGGCCTGAAGGTTTAGGTTGAACTTTTCCTTGAGCTTCTAATAGGGTACTTCTAGTTTCTGTCTGTTCCTCTGTCAATTCTGAAGTATTAGCCCCATTGGAACCAGATTTTATTTCTGCATTTGGAGTATTTGATAGATCCCAACCACTCTCAGAACAAGAATGAGTTGTGACTATCTGTCTTTTTCCATTAGTAGTTCTGGAAGTGCCCCAGAGCAAGTCTGGACTATCAGTTTCTGAGTGAGTTCTACAGTTATCATTTAACTTTTCCTCTAACAAATGGGAATTTCCCAAACTTTGAATTTCATTTTGTGTTTCAGGTAATGAAGTCTTTGGGTGTAGGCTATGCTTAGGCTTTACTGCTTTTACTTCCCCATCTTTTGTCTTTGTGTCTTTGTCCAAGGTACTGGACACATTTGTATTTGTAACTGGGGTTTTATTTCCATCTTCCTGTGCAACCTTCTCTTGGACCTTAGTTTTCTGTAGATCACAGAATTCCAGACTGCCTGCCCGGTTTCTACCTCCTGTATCAACAATTTCTGCAGGCATCTGTATACCAGACACAGGGTTTTTTTCTGGTAATTCTGTGACTGACATTTCTGAAAGGTGAGGCTGAAGTGCTTTCTTGTTCATTTCAGCCTGATTTTTAACAGGAACCAAACTCCCTGTTACTTGATTATTGCACTGTGAGGAATCCCCATTCTGAGAATCCTCTTTCAATGAGGATGAGCTACAGTTTGTTTTGTGGTTTGCAGATAAGTCTGCAGGTTTAGTTAGGTTAGAGTTTTCTCCATTTGGAAGTGCAGAACTTGCAAGCTTGCTGTCAGCTGAACCCTTTCCACCACTACTGTAGAAAATATCATAGAGATCTTTAGCATTGGCTGTGGCCAAGCAAGAATTTCGTTTCTCTATCTTTTTTGCTTGTTCACTGAAAGCAGTTGAAGGTGGTGGTGGTCTCACAGGCATTGCCAACATTGTCTGTTCACTTTCAGACACACCTGGAGCTACTTCATCTGCAGGGATGAGCGCTGTCGGCTGGACTGCTGGTGGAGGATGGGGTGGAGGTAGTCTATCTGAAGTCTGAGAAGGCTCATTTTTCTCTGCTGCTTTTATATCCTCCTCTGACCCTTTTAAAATTACTTCTTCTCCTCCAAAAGCTTTTGATATGATATCTGGAGGCAGCAGAAGATCTGCAGTTGTTTCTTTTACCACTGGGAGTGGTTTGGTGGTAGCTCCAGAGGATTTTATAGATAAAAAGGTGTTCAAAGGTGGAGGTTTACTAACTGTTGCAGTATTAGACTTTCTGAAAATCATGGTGGGGACTGGTAGATTGGGGAGAATTTTTGTTGGTGCTGGTGTGGAAACAACTGGTATCCATGGGCTAGTGTGTGGAATAACAGTTTTCCCAGACAGCTTGATTTCAATGGGCTTGATATGGGATTTCACAGACTGACACTTGTTCTCCTCTTTGTTTCCTTCTGTGTTCTCTTCCTTTGGAATACCTCCTGGGGTTTTATCCTCTTTCTCAGTCTTTTTCCAGCTGAATTTGCCAAAGGAGGTCTGGTTTGGTGATTCCTTTTTAGATTCCTCTTTCTTTTCTTCTTTCTTCTCCTCTGTCTTCTCTTCCTTCTTCAGCTTTACCATGATACCCATTTTTCGCCCAGAAGAATCTATTTTGCCTTGAGTTTCATTACTCCCTTCTCCAGACTCTGGGATAGTCTTTACTTCTTCTTTCTTTATTATTTTTGGGGTTTTCTCGTCCTTCTCTTCTTTCTGTTTCTCAACCAGTTTCCGTTTCAGCTCATTTTGCCGCCTGCGCTCTGTTTCCAGAACTACAGCCAATCCAGCTTGACGGTCTAGATTTCTCCTCTCTTCATAGAGTGGATTTTCATCTATGTATTTCTGTGGAAATAAACAGCAACATTCAGCCACTGTTTCCATGAAAAAAAATGCAGCTCTCTGACAATTTCGACTTCAGTAAGTGCTACCTCAACACTAAGAGAACAGAGAACTTTTTCCTACCAAGAAACTGAGGTACTACAAACTGCTTACAGCAGTGCTGTTACTTTACAGTAGACTGTTTCAGCCTCATGCAGATAAAACATCAGTTTCTATGTACTGATGTAGTGGGAAGATCTGCTTATTTAGTTCAGTAGAATGTAGTGAAGATAACCAAATACATATACTTCAAGGACTTAAATGTCATTCATGGAAAGGAAGACAGAACAAGTGGAAGCTAACACAAGGAATGTCTCTTTCCTAGACACCAATTACCAACCTTATATTTCTCATTGTGGGGATGACTTTTCACATGCTGCTCAGCTGAGATTTGATCTCCAAAAAATTCATGACAGAGCTGGCAATAATATCCAGTGATGGGAATCAGAAACTCTGAGCCTGAAAAGGCCAAAGAAAATTATCAGAGAAACAAAACTTAATAAATGCCAAGCTCTTAACAAAGTTGGTCAAAGAACAGCAAAACCTCCAGTAATGTTCTTTTTGGGACAGTTAATACTGCTCTCCTTAGGGTTACTAATAGGAAGCACCACTACCAGGAACAAACATGTAAAGTGAAGAACTTTCATTAATATGGTTCAAGAAATTATTTAAGTGCTCTCCCCATAGTATTACGGTAATTGAGTATTCAAGTAAGTTAACATTTCCTACAGTCTTTATCTATTTTCCATCTTTCTGGTATAGTCTGCTCAAATGCTAAACACCTGATTTATAATCAGAACACAAATATTTTCTTTGAAGTTCAGCAAGACTGCATCCTTGTGCCTACAGAACCAGCTACAATTAGATCTAAGAAACTGCAGATTCTTCTTTAGTGGGCACTACTAGAAATACGTAACAGATTAATAAGATGAGTTGATCACTGGCATGCCTTTCAAACATTCAGATTTTAAATCATACATTAATTTTCAAATCACTTACAGCTCCTTCCATATGTCTGTCTCAGATTCTCTGTATCCACACTATAACGAGTACTCATCAGTAAATTTTCAGGGAGACCTCTGCTAAAAATGTACTGAATGGCAGCCTACTACAAGACTATGTGGAATACTGTGCAAGATCTGCCCAAAAACTGCCAACTCTTGTGGTCATGCTCTGAATTTTAATATGTTGGCAAAAATTATTTCAGAACTACACTGGAGAAAGTCAACTGGTATTCAAAATAAAAAGCTGATCTCTAAAAAGAAGAGAAGAAACAACACCCTTTTCCTACACTCTTGCTTTATGACCTTTTCCACAAGAACAACCAGGAAACTATGTAATTTTCCTTTTACCTAGGATACAGTATCTAGATATACTCCGATACAAAGGTAAAGTTTTGGAAAGTCCTTTCTCTGAGCAAATGGAAGCTGCTGGAGGGCAAAGAGGGATGATAGCCAAGTTAATGAAAATTAACATACCTTTGGCAGGAACCGTTATCTTATCAATGCGTTTTATGGAGTCTTGTTTGGTCTCACTCTGGGTCTTCGAAGCCCAAGGTCTGTTGTAAGGATCCAGGGTCTATTTGCACAGTGACAGAGGTATATAGGCTCATATATTACACTAGCAAGGCAAGTACACTTGTCTTTTCCCTTTTTAATATCCTTTTTGAACACTGAACATTAAAATCAACGTGCAAATATTTACAAGAACTAATTTTCCTCTATTTTCCCTCCCATTTTGCAATTTACAATGACAAAATAACCTGTGAAAAGTGTAAAATGTAAATGATGGCAAAGAACAGGTAAACATGAAACACAAGTGGCAAACCCGAGCAAACTGAACACAGGCCCCATTTACACTATTTGGAATGCACCGGTATCTGTACAACTGCTCAAGTCCAATATTAGGGAAAAAGAATTTGATAAGCTACTTCTTGGGTTCATTATTACTTCAGGTTCTCTTGTAAAATGTAGTTCTGTGTTGTATGTTTTAGTGTTAATATTCATAGCAATATGAAATGCACTTAGTGAAGGAAGCCTGCAACATACCTGTCTGTGTTTCTTATTATGCATGTGTGTGAAAAAGTCAAACATGGTCCCGCAGATGGTATTGCAGTCTTTGCACCAGTGGTTCCCTGCATCATAATATTCATAAATATTGGCCAACTGGAAAGGATGTTTGGAGGACTGTGAAGAGGATTCTGCTGGCTTCGGGCTTCTACCTCTCGATTTCTCATTAGTAGTTTTTGATTCCTAAATTGAACAAAAGGAAACACTTCTCTAAGACAAGGCAGGACAGACATAATGCTCTAGAACTCAGAACCTGCCTCCAGCAGAAGCCATACATACCAAAAAAAAAAGATATATCACCTGCTTTTCAGCGCCCAGGTTAATTCCACTGTTTCAGAGAGCTGGTATTGCTGACTAAGATGCTGCGAGGCTGCAGTGAAGAGTTTCCAATAAGGCTCCCAGATGTAATGGCTGGATGGTTGTAGGTAATCAAGGAACCAAATGAACAAATTCCCCATGGCATGCACCTTTCCCACTTTATTGGCTTCACATAACAGTTCCAATTTACCATACTAGCCAAACAGTGCCCAGAAGATCTAAAATGGTTCCCCTAGAGGTATTCAGAAATTACTTTTGTAAAAGTAGGTTGGATGAAAGCAGAATGGAAAAGGAAGTTGACTAAAAGTATTTAACTCCATCAGTTTTATCAGATTATTTGAGTGTTCCTGAATTCTCCAGAAAACTTGTTGCTTAATAATAAAGATGGTGTTTTGATAATTTCCTAAGCATATAAGGTGAAGGATCTTGTGCTTTAAACATGTGGTGTTTACGCTTACATTAATTTGTACAGAAAGACGCCATACAGTAATATACAGACATTTCAGGACTCTATCCAAAATTAATACTAAACTAACACTTGCAGCAAAACAAATATTATCTGAAATATACCATGAATGAGCCCTGGTAATTTTGATTACGATAGTACTCAAGGAATTTTGAGTTTTGAGTTACATTTTCAATGGCTTAAGGTCCATCATGTTATCCTTTTGCATGGCAGTCTGGAAAGAACCGTATGTTAACTTAGCAAACTCGAGTTGGTTGCATGATTTCCAAGTTATTCACTACCAGCACCCAACAAATTTATTTAAGCAGATTCAAAATTGTTAAATAACATCTGCCTTACTTTAAATTCCTTAACACCACCCCACACAACATGCACTGTAAATCAAAGAATGAAGAGACAGCCAGGCCACTATGCACCCCCCAGATATCCATATCCCAATATAATTTAGTTCTTGGTAGCAGACTAAGAAGCGACACAATGAATATTTGCATGGATTCTGTCTGCAAGAACATAGCAGACATTCTCTTAAACAAAGTGATCAACTTATGATCTGCAGGAGGTGCATGGAAGGATGTTCACAATGTCACACAAGCATCAATGTTTATGTTATTTATAGACATAACGCCTACAAAAATACTCTCTCAATCAGAACTCTAAAAAGACAACACTTCTCAGATAGACAGGTGACAGCCCATTCTTAACTCCGGTTTGTGCATTACCCCAGCTCAGAGAGTCTTTATAATTTGCTACTATTTAGAGCCCAGACAGGGTGATCTGTCTGTTTAGCACATTAACACTGGCTTCACCTCTGCACTGACTGTGTAACTACAACACACAGACACAGGTACAGCAGCAAGGGTCCACAAGGTACCTTGCAAATAAGCAGAAAAGCAAAGGCTTTTGCCCTCAGGTTGGAAGAGTCAATCTCAGTGTTGAACAGCCTGCATCATCTTTCTTTTAATGAAAAAAAAGTTAACAATCAGAATTACAAGGTGAATTTTAGAAGCTGAAGGCCGTGTCCTATGTGCCTACATATGTATGAAAATACTAAATATTCCTGTCCAGAACTCACAACTTTCCACATTAAAATAAGGAACTATTTAAAGGAGATCAAGTCATTATGGGTTTGGACAATGCAGACAAAGCAAATTAAAATAATGAAAAGTATATTCACACATGCCATATCTCAAGAAAAGAAAGCAATATAACTTAATGCAATGTAGGACTTAAACATTTTTGCCTACTTTATGAAGTGGTGACTGAAGCAAACAATTTATTAAAGTAAGTGGACAGTAAACTTCAGAGATGTTTTGAGAAACAATAAAAACAGAAACAAAAGCAAGCCGTTAAATTAAAGATACCTAATGAGTTCTCAGACCACAATAAAGCACAAAGAAAATTTTACAGGATAAACACATTTGAGTGACCTTGTAGGAAATACAGAATCATAAAACGGGTAAGGTTGGAAGGGACCACAGGGGGTCATCTGGTCCAACCTCCCTGCTCAAGGAGGGTCATCCCAGAGCACATGACACAGGAATGTGTCCAGATGGTACTGGAGTATCTCCAGTGAGGGAGACTCCACAACCTCTCTGGGCAGTCTGTACCAGTGCTCAGTCACCTACACAGCAAAGAGATTCCTCCTCATGTTCAGCTGGAGCTTCCTGTGCATCGGTTTCCGCCCACTGCCTCCTGTACTATTGCTCAGCACCACCGAGAAGAACCTGGCTCCATCCTCTTCAGACCCTCCCTTGAGACAAATTGATGAGGTGCCCTCTCAGTTGTCCTTATACCTCTTACCCTACTAATATTTTCCTCTCTGCAAAAAATATATATGCTAAGATCTACACAAAATTCACCTACAATTTCCCATTAGCTATTTCTATTACATATTTGAATAAACATCTGAAAAGCAGGATAATTGATTTCCTGAATACATGCATAACCTTTCAGATGGTAGTATCCATACTAATTACTAACTAAAAACTATCTTCTGGAATGCAGTAAGCCTGTTCTGGTACATCCAGCAGAGAGACCATGTCAGAGAGACCATACTGATGCATGCTGACATTTCTTAATAGAGAACTCATGTACATAAAAATCATGTTAAGCTGACAATCATATATAAGTCTTGTGATTTGTTACTATCATTACCCAGTGAGAAGACCAATATGCTCCCAACTTTCAGAGGGCTTTGCTACTACAAACACTCCTCCCTGAAAGGCCATGCCAGAAATTTTGTAGAGAAAAAAAAGTCTGTCCTCCTGGTACAGTATTGAGACCAAACAGCTACAAATACTCATGATACTGTTCAATCCAACCAACACCGCAGCAAAACCAAGATAAAAAACAGTAAGTGGTGCTGAACTGCACAAAACCTGAGAGACATTATATACACTGATAAATTGACTCTCACCTGCATGCACCATCAAAGCCAGTGTATGAGATGTGGTAACAAATGACATAAAATGATCCTTTAGTAAATGTTTGGGACCAGTTGTCTCCCCAGTGCCCTCTTCTCTTAGTAGGAAAATCATTAGCACACAAACTGTAAGACTTTACCTTGTTGGAGGAAGACGTTTTCTCTACACCTTTTGCATTTTCTGACTTGCTGCTCTTTTCCGAGGAGTCTTTAGTTTCCACAGGTGGTTTCCGGGGTTTTTCAAATATGTTAATCCCCAGGATTTGTGCTACTTTGTCAAGCTCAGACTGCTTCTTGTCAGCCGCATCAGATTCTTTATGCAGCTCTGCAATCTCCTTCATAATATTCTCTTGTAGTCTGTTCACCTCAACCAGCAAGGGATCTTTGTGTCCGTCCTTCTCACGACGTTTTTTCCTCAACATCTCTCCTGCGACAAACAAGGAAGCAGAAGAGTCAGAAATGCAACAGGAAAATTGACTTTAGATCTGTACAATAATTCCAGCAACAAGTAAAATACTAATATAAAATATTATGGCTAAATCTTGACTATAAAGTTGTAAAGATGGAACTCTCAGATACAGTATCACTGAATCTTCATGATCTGCCTCTATAAGGACTGCCATAATACACATCCTAAGAGAGGCACCACAATCCTCCAGAGCATGTATTGAATAACCACTATTTCCCTGTGACAAAATGAGAAAAAGTTAAATTGTATATTCTAACCTGAAAGTATTATTTTCCAGAGGTGAGGGAAATAAGTATTTACTTGAACCAAACAAGTTTTAAAGACACAAAAATCAGCTCTGTTGAGAGAGGACTTTTCCAACTCTGGATGATACTCATGAACAACTGAAAGGCACAATAACATCTTCAGTTACTATTTCTCACTTCTAAAGAAGCACCAAAATGCATAAACTACAATTCCTTTGGCTTATCAAACTGCCAAAGAAGATGCCAGAGCAACTGTTTCTTCAGTGTAACGGACAAATTGTGATGTAATTGATTTTAATATAGTAATCAGGTCACTGTTTTCTGAAGAGTTTTGCATTACCAGGAGTATGAAAATACTGTTATGGGCTATTATTATTTTGGTGCTCCCTTCTCCTGTTGGGTACCAAGACTTGTGAGACATCCCAATGAGGGAAAAAAAAGAAGCAGGGGCTGAGGCGTGGAGGAATAATGCACTTTACCTTGCTGTTTGCGAAGCCTGTCCAATTCAGTCTTGAGATAGTAAAGCTTCTTCTGCCGCGCTTCTCGATCATTCTTCAGTTTTTCTCTCTCTTCTATCACCTAAATAAATTGGAAGGTGTCTGGATTTTCTTCTCTTCCCAACACAAGTTAAACAGTTTTGTAAGAATGCTAGGAAGACCTCAGCCTTCCAGACACACTGCTTTCAATGCCCAAAATGTTCTTGAGTATTTCAACACAATAAATACACCTCTCTCTGTATCTGAAGGTAACTGTATTGTATGGTCATGCTTCAACCCTGCTGGTAGGCAATTTTTTTTCTTTTGGGCAGTGTATTCCTCTAAACTGCTCTGTTTGTTGCACCACTTCCCAAGGCCCTTAGGCTCAGCTGACTATCTTCTACAGGGCTAATCAAGACCAATGCCAAATGGCTATTCAAAACTTATGCAGTGTCTCTACAGCTAGCACGTAGCCTTCACAGCCGTTCACCTTGCCTCCTGCTTTGACTCTGGCCCATTTTTAGTTAGGTTTTGCTTCAATCTGAAATGAAACATCAGGATGGAATTTGTTTCTTGTTCAATAATGTAAACTGTGACATGAGGAGCTCACAAACCTTTTTACACTGATTTTCATAGAAGGAAACGAAGCAATATGTTAAAATGAAAAGTTCTTTCAGTTTCATTTCCAGCTTCATTTTTCAAGAGACAAATCCAAATTTTTTCATTATCTTCACAAGGCTCTTAAAACTTACTAGACTCCTCCCTTAAGAAACAAGTGATCCTGAATTCCCTAGACAATCACTTCTAGTATGGCAACGTAAATGTTGGCTGGATCCCTGAATCCTTCCTGAACTAGTTCTACCAACACAGTTAAGCCACATCTTAAACACCATAAGGGTTTTTTAAAATATTATTTTGGTTTTGTGTGCTATTTTTTTATCACCAAAGCACCATTCTCTTCTGAGTTTTCTGCAGCATGGGAGCATCAATTGGAGCATGCAAATTTTTATATTCCAAGCCATCCCAGCAAAAAAACCCAGTGGACTATGCCCAAGTCATAGACGTCTGCAGTGCAGAAAAAGCCTTGGAAGTTCTACCAAGATGCACATATGAGCTACTAGGGTATGTCAGGGCAGGAGAAAACCACAGACCTTTAGCCAAGAGAGCTATAACAAAAGTATTAATTTCGTTAAGAACAGAATTTCAACTGTGTCAGCTGAAGAAATTATTATTCCTGCAAGCAGTGGAAGCTCACAGATTTGTTGATGTAGCACTTCATGCAAGTGAAGAAAAGCTCTTGTAACAAGACCTTACTGCAGCCTCAATACTTAAAGGGGTTGTGGAAGAAAAATGGGTACAGATGTTCTACCGGGATCTGTAGTCACAGGAAAAGTGGCAACAGTTTCAAACTAAAAGAGGGTAGATTTCAGTTAGATATAAAGGAAGAAATTTTTTACAGTGAGGATGGTGACGCACTGGGACAGGCTGCCCACAGAGATTGTGGACTCTCCAACCCTGAAGTGTTCAAGGCCAGGTTGGATGGAGCTTTAAGCAACCAGGTCGAGTGGAAGGTGTCCCTGTCCATGGCAGTGGGGTTGAAACTAGATGATCTTTAGTTGTCCCCTCCAACCCATGTAATTCTATGCCCTTATTTTAATGACAGAGACCAAGTGGACACCAGCCTGAAAATTATAACAACTTTTGGGAATCTTCCAGTTCTTTGACAGCTGTGTAACTACAGTTTCCGGTATTAAAATACATTCTTCCCCACTACTCTCTAACTATTGTACAAACTAAGGTAATTAGAAGAGGAAAACATTAACACCCATAACCTGGTGTCAGAGCCTCCAAGTAGAGTTTCCCTTACATTCTTCTCATTTTGTGATTTTTGTAAGAGAATTAACATAAATGTAGAGAGAAGATTGCATGCGATGGTGAATGCCAACATCCTTTAGTTTTAAGAGTGTCTAATACAGGTGTAACAATGGTATTATTGTACAATGTAGCATGTTCAGATGGAGCCTCCCATGTTTCAGTCTGTGCCTCCTGCCTCTTGTTCTGCCAGCGGACATCAGCGAAAAAAGCTGTTTTATTTTCTTAACACTGTACCTTCAGATATTTACGTATCTCCACATATCTTCAAGTATTTCAATATCTAAAGCTCAGCAGATAAAACCAAGCTGCAACCACCATGTGTTTTCTCTGTAAGATTTTGGATGGTCCAAAGAACTTAATTTTTGATTTCATCTGTTCTGCCATAGCCAATAGCATACAACTTTGGGAGCGATGCCTTAGGATCTTATTTTTTTTTATTTTTCATATCCTGTAATGCTTTAGTGTGTAACTCTAAGCTACTGTTAGCTACTGTTCTCCCATTCTGGTCAGACAAAACGAATCCTCTCCAGGCCTAAACTTCAAGGATACCCTAGTGTCTCAGGCCCTGAAATATGTCAACAAAGTGGCTTAAGAGGGGGGAACAAACTTGGGGTAATGACTTCATTACCTGAAATTGTAATTGGAGAATTAATCCTGATAGACAAATGGACCAAATTTATAGAAGTATGAAGACCCATGACCCAGTTGCTCATTTTGGGTGTAGCCTCTTAAAAGGCTTTTGTCTGCCCAACGTGTAACTTGAAGGCACTCTAATAAATACCCACTTTTATCCTCTTAATTTTGTGCAGCCTCTGTTTTTAGGTAGCCCTATCAAGGCATCAGGGAATTTGAAATGCATTTTTCAAAAGTGCCACAGATTAATACAGACAAATCCTTAAAAATCTTTAACAAAAGTAAACGAGGTCAAACTGTTTTTAAACTGGAGCAACTCAGAAAAAAAAAGGTACACCCAAAGAGAAAAACCTTCCATCCCACCAATCACACAATCCAACACATTCCGAAGTATCAGAACACCTAACATACCTTCTGCTTTTGAGCTGCCCGATTTTTTTCATCCGACATCCTTTCTGTGGTGTTTTTGAGAGCGTGTGAAGACAGACGAAGGGGTGCTTTGGAATGAGAAGCAGTGGTAGGGACTTGAACAAGCACAGAACCATCTCTTTTTACATCAGGGACATCCTTTCCCAGAGAGACTGTCTCAATCACCCGGAGATTGGGACGTGTGGGGTTCGCTGACATGGCCATAGTAAGAAGACCATGAGCTTCTGGAAGCGTAGGATTAAGCTGCTGGGCAGGAGGGTACATGGGCCAGCCAGGGGCTGCATATGCCATATATTGCCCATATGCATCATATCCTGGAGGAGCCATTGTGGGAGGTGGATAGTTTTGGGGCATTTGAGCGGCAGTGTAGTGGGAATAGCTGGGAATCTGGTATTGGGAAACAGAAGTAGGTGTAGGTGGCAAACTAGGAGGAGTTGGTGGAATTGAAGGAATAAGAGACACAGAAGGAAGAGGCTGTTCTGGTGCATGTGGAGGTATCTCCTGTCCCACTGGGTTGTTATTAGTATATTCTGATTTCTGAAGAGAGGACACATCTTTAGACTGCTGGAAAGAGCCCGGAGGTGATGTGGAACGCTGCTGGCCTGACTCGGGAGAGCGAGTGTCACTGCGGCTGCGGCGCAGGTCCCACGTGTCCAGTCTGCGAGCGTCTGAAGAGCGACGGTCTGGAGAACGAGATGCCAGCTTTTTGCCGTGAAGGCGTTCCTGGGTACGAACAGCCAGTTTTCCAATCTCAGCTACACCAATGTCAAGCCCAATGGTTTTGAGTAAGTCGTGGATCTTTGCATACTCTGCATTTGGCTCTTCCAAAGGATCCATCTTGACAGCTGGAGCAGGAGAAGGAGGTGGGCTCATTTTTTGGATTATTATCTCATTGTCACAACTCACTGGGGGCTTCTCGATGGGGAGAGATTCAATTTTGGTCTCTTCATCCTCATCACCATAAAGAAATTTCTCTTCATCCTCAATGTCAGGAAAGCTACGCCTCCTCTTCTCCTGAGCACTGACAGAATCAGCCATCATGCCCAGAATTCGGGAGAAACCACTGCCATCCTGACTGGCCCTCTCATGAGGCAGCAGGAAGTCAGTATGGCGATCAGTGGGCTCTGACTTGGGTTCTACCTTTTCTTTGTGACTTAAGAAGCTTCCAAACTTCTCTTCAAATGTCAAAGTGTCTTTGGGAGGTCCAGAGAGCTGGCTCCACTCATATAAACCTTCACTCAACTCCTTGTTTGCAGATTCCGCAAGGGAGTCTTTGTTAAACCGTTTGAGAAAGTTTTCCACTTCAGAGGCAAAAGGAACCATGTTGTTGCTCTGGGGCAAAGACGACTGACTAGAAAGAAGAGGAAGATCCTTGCTGGGGGCTGGACTGCTTGAAAAACCCTCGGGCTGAAAGAGAGAAGATACTATTTACTACAAGGACTTCTAAGGCACTGTGCACTTCACAGAACAAACAAAGGAACATGTTCATTTCTCCTTGAGTTCATAGCTGAATAAAGTCTTAGAAGAGCCAATATACAGTTGAAAGAGAACACAGAAGATTATAAACCAAGTTGGCTGTTGATTCTGGAATGCCATATCCAACAATGAATGCTTATCTCAGAGAATACAGAAAATCACAATTATATTTCACACATTTTTTGCAAGCATAAGAACTGAAATTTTAAAATTGAAACACTGTTACATAATTTTGGATATGCTTTGAGTTTAGTCGTAGTCAAACAGGATTTCAGTACCTTAATTCAGGTAAAAACTACTGCACTGGGTTTACTCCCAGTCACTTCTTCAGATATTCATAATTAATGCCATATTAAATAGCATTCCCAGTAATAGGAAATAGGAATGGGATCCTCAGTATCGGAGCACTCCTGAGATAAACATGTCACTGTCAAACCAACACCGATCAGTACAACAGGCAAATCAAAGTGATGTGTTAAAACACAAAAAGTCAATTTATCCCAGTAGTCACAGTTATCACAGTCACACTTATCTGTCTGTTGCTCTAATTTTGAGATTCAAGTGGTATAGGTTTGGTACAAATTAAGTAGGGCTGATCCCAGCCTACAATCCAAAGGGGAAAAAATAAGGAAATCTAACAGACATTTTCAAACAGAGGTACTGAGGATGCATTAGGCAGTTCTCCAAGTCTATAAAGAAACAAGAAAAAGACACTACGACAGGGGAAGAGCTTCAATCAATATCCTGACTGCCTGTAGTACTATAAAAGTCAGCTTTTCTATAAAAGCTGGCCCAGATCTCTGCATCCTGGGTTGAATTTCAACAAAGACATTTTATTCTGCCTAAGATTTTATGTGTGTGTGTATATGTGGTATATATATGATTCCTGATTAAATGCCATAACCATTTACAGTTTCTAATGCAATTCTAACTAATACAGGCCTGCAAAAAGATACCTATCCTCTGAAAGACAGGAAAACAAAGTTTAGGCTTTTACAATTTGGAAATCAAACTAACATTCTGTATCATGAAGTAACTGTTTTGGAAAGTAGAAGCACATAGACAGACACACAGAGACCAAACCTGAACAGCAGATTCTACTTCCATCTCTACTCGTTTCTTCAAAATAGATTTTTTGGGCATGGGTGGGATTTCTTCAGGCCTATATGTATACCGAGGCTCAGAAGTCTGTAGTGTGTTAGTCAAGCCAGGGATCACGTAACTGCTGCCTGGAACATCATTATTCAAGTTTCGACTGCGCTCCTCTTCTTCTCTTTTCCTCCTTGCACGGTCAAGCTCCCGGAATTCTTCATTCGGGTATGACGGGCTCAGGCTTCTACTACGGCTGCGGCTTCGTCTGCGATAGTTTCGTGTTCCTGATGAGAAACCCTGATGCTCTCCACTTACACTGTGCATCTTCTCATCCTTTTCATACCGTGGACGCTTTATTTCTCGTCCCCTCTCCTCTGCCCTCAGTGGGTAGGGGGATCTCCTCAGTTTGTCTCCATCTCTGTCAGCTCCACGAGGCAGCTCCTCCCGACGGCCATAGTGTGGACTGTAATCTGAACGGTGGAGGAAAACGTCTCTGTTGCGGTAGTCTTCATCATGCCTCGGGACAAAGGGACTTGAAGGCTGATCCTCATGCGCTGGGTATCTCTCAAGACCTCGAGGACATATGAGGCGTCTAGTGAATATTGGACCATCAGCCATATCATCCCTGTGTAAGAGAAACACAGAATAAATATAAGTACTTGAATCAGAGTAAATTGTCTTACTCCTACTCAGGGATAAGAAATTTCCAAATCCATTTCAAAATAACATCTCCCTCACTAAACAGAACCAACATTTTATGTAATTAAAAGGCAGGGTAGAGAGGGAGACTTATTTTTAATGGTACTGTACATCCCTCCAAGGAAGTTACCCTCAAACACATTGACATGAACAACTCAGCTCATACTGAAGAATAAGAGCCTTGAAAAATTGATAGGATGGATTCATTTCTGTGAATGTGAGAGACTACACATTTAAAAAAAAGCCTTACTATCATATTTCAGACCACAATCCCTTTCCTCGCCTCTCCCAGCAAGATGTCAAGGTCAGATTTCGTATGAATTATTCAAAGTGTTATTCAGTTTCACAGTGGCAAATGCAACCAGATCCTCTTTTTATCTTCAGCTGTGGACAAGGACCACAAATTCTAACAGTTTCTTTTGCAACAGATATGTAGACAGCACTGTCACTAATCACATTAATGCCATAGCCAAAAAGAAGCACAGTTTCTGATATCTATGAAGCAGGGAGATTAAGTGCAATGGTATCGTTCCTCTGTGCCAGCTCCTGCATTACTACATGCAGTGGATGTGCAACTGTCACAAAATCAGAATAATCAGCATCCTCTCTTGGAGTATCTTCTTTTGGACCAGTTCCTACACACACCTCCAATGAGGAGTACTGTTTTAACTAAGGCCTTTTTCTCCATGCCTAAAAACTACTCTGGGACTTTTCTTTAGATAAGGCAGAAACAAATCAAACCACTTTAAAAGTTACCAGCTGCTGGTTTTACTCATTGATATTTCAAAATCTATCAAGATCGTCCAAGAAAGAAAATGTGTTCCTTAAGTGAAATCAATGAGACTGAAAACTCTTTCCTGAGTGAATCAATTTGAGGTACACTACATATAATGGCCTGAATCCTCAAAAATCACCCCCTCCTGCTCAAAAAGGTCCCTCCATAGATTTGAGAAGGGACAAATCAAGTCATGCCAGAAGACATCTTCAAAAAATCTGCAAATAAATTACAGCCCCAGTTTTTCACATCAGACTAAAGAGTAACAGAGTTGCACAGACAAGGTCTTTTTCTTGAGTATTTTCATAGTTCACATATGCATATTTAAGAACAAAACCAACACAAAACTTCACTTATCCTTGCATAATTGCAAAGCATTTAGTACTTTATCAGTCCAACACATCTGACAGAGCAAACTCTGGCATCTACCTGTATCCATTGTATTACACGGTATCTTTCCAGTTTTCAGCAAACTACACATATCCACCTCCTCCAAAAGCACCAAAATATCTAAAAATGGTTAAATTAAATTTCATAAATAAATGTTGTTGTCACAACCTACATAAAGGTATGTCTATTCCCAGTGTCACATTTTCTGAGAGCCTGCTAAACCTGTACAAACTCCATGAACAAACCTGTTGGAGTAACAGATGTGTTTCACCATATACCTTCAGTTGACTTTTGTGCAAGTAAAATTATTTAGATGCATGTCTGGCAACTGTCACCTGCAATTCAAACACTCTGACTGCAGTGACAAAGCAGAGGAATTTTTAATCATACTTCGTAAGGAAAGGAGCAGCAAACCTACTGTATTTACAACCAGAAAGACATTCCAAATGTCTGAACATTCTGAACAGCTAAGATGCAAATTTAAAACCTGAAGATTAAATACTGGCGTGAGAAAAATGATTACTTGCTTTACAGGATTCTTTGAAACATGTTTTCTGTGCATACAGTCCAACAGAGCTATGTCCCTCTTAATTGGTTTGGATGCTTTCAGTCAGTAATGTCCACTACTGGCTACTGCATCCCTGAGAGAGGACACAAGGTGGTACCACTGTGACCATCCCAATTCCTTCAGAGAATCCATGAATCACTGGAATTTGCAGTTTCAGAGATGGAAAATAGATCATAGGCTACACATGATACCTCAGGGACCTAAAACTAGCATAAGGTAATTTATATTTATTCACATACACAGAATCAGATATAAGTAGTGGTATTCTGCTGAGAGCAACCAACAGAACTCCACTTTAATACACAGTCTTTGAACAGGGAGTCAGATGAGCTGCTCATATTAAAGCCAACTGTTACTCTTGATATAATGCCAAAAATGCTATTTCAGAACGCAGCTTAATGCAGACCAAGTCTGTGCAGTGATATGGTCTATCTTTTGTATTAACCTCAGATGAAAGAATTGGTGGGATGCTCTCTACAGCTTATGCCAGACAGTAGTAGAATGTCTTAAAAATACTGAGAGCCAGAGAGAAGGAAGACAGGAAGAGGGAAAGATTTGTTTTTCACTTTAACAGATTGAGATTCTGAAAGACAAAAACATACTTAGAGGTCAAAGTAGGAGACTGAAGTTGCTTAGGTGACCTTGAAGACACAGTCCAGCAGCATTCAGTATGCCTACTCAGACATGTGCAGGAGACCAGCTGCCCTAGAAACTTGGGGCAAGTTCTTACAGATGTTTTGGGATGGACCTGCATGTGAACATGCAGCCTGAGAAACTCTCCTCGGGCATCCTGAAAATCCACTGCTGCAGGAGATTCTAAAAGCCTCTGTGACTTTCATCCTTTGGTATTTCATTTCCTTTACAGGCTAATGAACCTCTCTACCATCCCAAGGCCCTACAAATTACAGAGAATAATGTGTCAAAATGATTCCTTGAAATACAGAAGTAGTTAGCAAAAATAGCTGAGAATAACTAAATTCAAAATTATTTGCTCCAATTACTTCAGAATTTGAAGAGACATCTTCAGGAAACACTTTATTCTTCTGCCTTTTTTTTTTTTTATTTAGAATGAGAACGTACCACATGCCAAATAAAAATGTGATATGACCAGTAACAGTAAGGACCAGTTTACAGCCCAGAGACAGATATAAAGTCAGTGTCCTGGTTCCAGGGCAGCCTCTCAGAGAGGGGGAAAAATACATGATGAAAAACGCTTGATAAACAATGTCCTTATCCAAATACCAAGCATCTTTTGAAAACAACCAGAATGGCTAACAGTGAAGAAATTTAGAATTCAGAAGCAGTACCTAGATGATTTAGGAAAAGCTAACAGGTGATTTGGTTGTCACATACTTCAAGCTCCTGGACAATGGGCATTACTCAAAAAGTGCAGTCAGCACAGATCAGACAAAAAAAAAAAAGAGTAAATGTAACAACATGAAGTTCTTGCATACTTACACTACAAGTACATAGGAAGTCACTTAAATATTAAAGTCTACATGGTCTCGCTTTATCGTCTTCTCATTCTAACTCATCTGTCACTTTTAAACCTTCTCTGGAGTCTATTCTTACCATTCTTTTTCGCATCTATGGGTTCTGTAACAGAGACGTCAACTTTTGTGATTTCTCGCTCTTACATTAGGTAAACTCCACTATACCTGATGTTACTTCTACCCATGCATCAGCACCACAGAACATATTAAATCCAAAATCTCACCTAAGAAAGTGAAACAATGGGACAGACACCGCCACCCCCTGCCCTCAAATACGCCTAACTTGCCAAAGAAGTGCCAGTTCTCCTACACACCACTTCCTTCTCCTTCCAACCACTGTACTCTCCCTGAGCATATGCACTCATTTCATTCAGAAGACTGCAGACTGCACAGGGGATTTACAAATCAAACACTAATGCCAGGAGAACTGAGGTAAATGCATAAAAGTGACAGTACCAAAAACCAAACTCTCATTTGGTTTTGTACACCTGCTGAAACTTAACTTTACACCTGAGAAAGACAGGAAATTCATTTATTCTGCTCACTTCCCTTTCTCTTTCGTTTTTTTTCAACAGTTGATGATATTTGCATCAAAAATGGAAGTGAAAGTGCTTTTTTTTTGTGCTGGATGCTTACCCCTGACCTGAAAGTGCAACTGTATGCTTCAGGGCACAAGCTATGCCATCTTTCACTTTGCAACTCAAGACAGAGAGAATTATTTGCAGTTTCCTGATTTTCTTTCTTTTGCCAGATTATACTGGTTCTTCTACTGAAGGCAAAAACTTCCAAATTTTATCTACTAATATTTACACTTCACTGTTCACAGCATTATTTTTAGCATAAAAGAATTCTCTACATTAACTGGGTCTCTCCAGTTTCAATCAAGGGATCCTAAGAATTCTAACACTTGTTTTATAATGTATGAGAATGTCTGACTGTGTTCTGTTCTGCAAGGTTTTTAAAGTCAAAATAATAATCTTCTTCAAGCTGCTTTAGAGTTTTCTTCTAGACTAGTCTCAAAAATCAGGAAAGTAGACAATTTCTCCCAATAAATGAGAAAGTTGGAAGCTTTACACTATCCTTATACTAAACAACCTTCCTTTCAGTAAGGACTAGGTAGATTCATAAGAAACAGAAGTTGGCTGAAATAGTAAAATGTCAAATGAAGTGTCTCCATGTGACATCCCACCCTTAAGGGAAAGGAAGCACTGGAGGGTTTGACATCATACTCCCTACAGCAATATATGCTGTGCATACTTAATTTATATGGGCTTTAGAAGCAGCTGTCAAAAATTAGAGAATATCTGTTAAGAGTTATACAGGCAGAGACTTTTGTTCAAGAATTCCCTGCACCACAGCTTAGGAGAGGCTGGGGGAATATTCCCAGGAAGCATCACTAGAAGCTTGCCCTCACTCCCTAGGTATTCAGTGGGCTAATGAGACGTTTGGTCCCATCCAGTAGAGCCATTCCCACGCTGTTTCATCCACGTGAATCCCCACCTGCAGAGGACCATACCTGTCACTCAGGTCATCAGTTGGTGAGCCCAGTCTGTCAGGCAGCCTCCTTCGCTCTGGCGTGCCAATGCAGTACCGGTCATTACCAACGGTAATCCGCAAACTGTGCTCCAGTGAAGACTCAGAGCGGAGACTCGGTGAACGCCTCTGCAAATTGAAGAAAGAGTGCAAGCCCATCAATCAGGGGATTTTAATCTCAGCTACAGAAAGGCAAGTGATTCTGCTCTGCTTAATAAATGCGACTTGGGGGGGGATGCATCAATTAAAAAATCAAACCAGAAGAGCAACTGTTCCAAATACTTCAATTCTATTTAGTTACTCAAGAAAGGGGAAGGTACTGACGGCATTTAACTTCTCATCCCAGATGCTAATAACATGCTCTATATTTAAATTATCTAGAAATTTTCAACTCAAAAATACATTTCATAAAGCACCATTTTGGAAGATATAATACCAAAGAGAAAGTCACAAAGTCTCAAATTTGCTGCTGTCATCCTTTCTTTGTAGAGAAGATGCAGCTAAATAAACATTGCATAAAAAACAGTGCCAGAAATTTCTTAATAAAGTGTCTGGATTTCTGGCCCTTTACCACTTCAGTAACCACATGAATCAAAGTATAAACCAGTGTAAACAAAGATTTTGCTAACAGTGATGTTTTTAGCAGTTTTCCTCACCTCATGCTGCTTTCAGCAGATAAGCACAACATAACACTAAAAACACTAATGACACTAGCAACACCTTCTACAGTAGAATTCCCATTACCATTATTTATTACCGGTAGAGATAAACCAGAGTTAATGAAATAAAGTTGCCTCTGAAAAATCCACAGCAGAGAAGACCTGAGCTCATTGCGTCTGCACAGAACTCCCTTTGTACACATACACAGTGAACAAAACATCATCACTGGTAAGTTATGCTTAACCAGTTACACCTCACATTATTCTAAAATATAGCACTGGAATACAGGAATGATCAGAGTTACAGGGAGTTCCATAAAAAACAGATGAGACTGCCTAAAGACAGAGATACTTGATTTGCTTTTTTAAACCAACACAATTTAGATTGTGCTTAACGGGAAGCAGTGAACCAGCTTCAGTTGTGCCAAACCAGTCATGCACTGCACACCACTTTTACTGCTGAAAACAGCAGTAGCAAGCAGCAGGTGCACTGAATTGTCTGCATCCACCCTGAGAACATGCAGCAGATTCAGCTCAGTCCTCCAGGAGACCAGAAAAACAGTACCTAATTTCCAACAGAAAACAAAAGAATACCCTCACAAGTTTACCTAACAAAGTTCACTTGCAGTACAAATCTGTACTAGAATCCATTGTGCCTATAGCTTTATTTTAAGGTAACACGTTAGTGATTTCTGTTTTGTTCCATTAAGCTGAATCCAAGCATTTAACAGAACACACTTTAATTAGTTTTTAAGACCAACTGCCTTGTCCAGCACAATATGATCCTACAACAGCCTGGCTGAGATACAAACATATTCAAGGTACGTGTCTCATACAAACACATTCTAAAGGCTAACTCGTGCCCAGTGTAACACTGAATTTTGAGGGCTGCCTCAAGAAATTACTGTCTTCAAGGCCATCTTCTTGTCATCAAGACTGTGGGCATATAGATGACAATCATCTCCACTGAGGACAAAGAAGTGATGATTACATCTCAGAACAAACTCTGAGCAAAGGAAAGAAATAGTTTACATTATGAATGTCTGGATTGCCTATGACTGACCTGTACAGATTGCTCAGAGACAGCAGCTAGGACAGTAAATATTTGAACTTCATGATTTTTGATTGGGTTTTTTTTAACTGGAGTAATTTCATTTTTAAAAGGTTTTTGTATTTGGAGCACTGAACACCACCACTAGTCATACCTACGTGTGCACTGCACTGCATTTTTCTCCCTTCCTGTTCTGTCACCTAAACCACAGTTACCACTGCCATATTACTGAACAGGTTGCATACCTGCTTGTCATTTCTCCATTCTCTGTTGACCCCACATGCTCCAGTCCTCTAATCAGCCAATTTTCTTACAAGAAAGCAAAGAAGCTAAAACAAAACCTTTAAAAAGAACAAGCATGCAGGTCAGCAGGGATAAATAAAAGCAGCATGTGTCAGCCTTACAAGTACAAATGAAAGTCTGCCAAAATCTCTCACTGTAAAGCCCTGATCCTCTCCTTCATTACATTTCTCAGTACTCACCCCAAACCTTCGCTGTCACTCCACGTTCTTCCAATCACCACCGTTTTCTTCAGCTATTAAGAAACTAACACCTACTTAAAACAACCAATACACAGCTCCACTGTCATCATCCCAATCATGCACAGCAAAATGTGCAATAAAGCTGTTACCTGGAATAGCATGTACTCCATCTTACACATAATAATTTTTTAAAAACCCCAATCAAACAAACAAACAAACCCCTCCTAGAATCAAGAAAATGTAGTAAGAAATCTCTAAGGCTGCTCCTTTCATATTCCAATTTATATGAAAGATAGGGACAATAACCTGGAGCTTGTACTCAAGTATTTTCTCCCTTTCAACCCCATGCCCTTATCCCATCAGTGTCTTCATTCTACATACTACTTCTCCCACCCTTATGGATATATTCCCCTCTTCCAAGGCCTCTTTCCTTGTTGCAACTTATATTTCTCTTCCTCAGGCTTTTGAGTTCATGTTCTTTCAGCGAAAGCCCCCAAATCCCACTTACTAACATATTCATGTAACTCTCCACATCTGCAAATTTTGTATTCTCAGACTTCTGAAGAGAGGGGGTCTTAAGTCATAAAACCCTAAAAATTTTATTGAAACTTTACCCTAACCTGTCATGACAACACAACATATCTGCTGTCTGCTTTGTTTCCATCACATTTAGTCTGACTCTTTGGAAAACACCAGCATAATCCCAGCTTTTACCTTTCTCTAATTAATGCTACTTTTGTAAACAGTAAAATAAATCTATATCTGTATTTTATGCTCTGTAACATCACTTTTGAAGACGAAGGAGTGACAGTTGTCAGTCAAACACCTGTTGGGGGACAAAAGCTTCCTTGGAAAAAATGTGGATGTTACACTCTAAGAATTACTTACACTGAGCTTTAGCAAACGCAAGAGTCAGCACAATATAGGTTGAAGAGCTCTATTTAATTGTCTCAAAATCTCTCTTATTGTGACAATTGCTTCCTACAGAATGGCTTTCCTTAAATGCAGTAATCCTGTAAATAAACAAAAAATCCATTTGGCTCATCAGTTCAGCATTAGCTAACCTGCTAACACCTAATTTCTAGGAGCAATAGTTTTTCAATCCTTCTCTGAAGTTAGAACAGGCAAGAAAAACATCATTAATCTCTAACAATTTGCTGAGATGACTGATTTAACTTGAGCCAGGAGGGTGCAAAATAACACTAGAATGGTGTTCATCAAAAATAATGTGCACGTAAAGTGGACGTTTTTGGTGGCCTTCCCCCCCCATCAAAGGGAGAGTGGGAGTCTTCTAGGCAAAACTTCTAGATCAAATTTTTCCAAGTCTGAAACACCAACACAGTCAGCATTGAAAGTTTTGTTACAGTCAGCACAGGTTCACAGCCGACCATGGATGCAGTGAAACGGGAGACAGTGATAGGGAAGTCAGTTTAAGAAAGTTCTGTCCTGGACCCCAGGTCGCCACCCATCCAGTTGTGAACATGCAACTGTCCATCAAGCCACAACACAAACTGACATGAATCAGATAGATAAACATTCCCTTTTAAAAAACTACTTATTTTCAACATGGATGTTACTAGTAATGCAACTTAACTGTTACTGCAATAAATCAGTAACAGTCCTCTTTGTGCTTGCCGTGACAGCAGGAAGAGTTTGAAGTACTTACTCAACATGCTATCTAAAAAGTTATATTCCCCTAAGTTAAACGACATTTATGCACTAATATTACCCAATGTGTTAAATGGAGGAAAAGACTAGTTACATCCTCTGCCTTAATAGGATGGAGATAAGGGTGAAATACCACGTAAAACAAACAGCCAGAGGCAAGTTTCTTAGCCTTGGCTTAACAGTCAAACACAACATTATTTTCCTGCATCTCTAGGACAGCTCACCTTTCAATAAGAAATAACACCAGGACCTAAATTTTAATCCCACTACAATCACCTGTGACCTCTTCTATGGCTGCAGCTCCAAAGAGATCCGGTAACAATCTGTACCACCATGAAAAAGAGCAATCCCCATTCTTTCTCAGGGGGTCCCATCAGGCAATGAATCAGCAGATAACGTACTTTTGTTGGACTTCCAGCTAAATCAGCCCACTCTGCAACTCACAAATCCAAGCCTGAGCACACGGGGGAGGGCAGAATATACTGCAAAGCAAGAGGAAAAGGCGAGCATACGGTTCTTTCCAGCTGCATGTGTGCTGAATTAAGTGACCATGCAACCAATACACCAGTACGAAAATCACTCTTTTCACGGTAATACAAACGCACCATGAACTTATTACATACCACAGCTTAGAGTCACCAGACAAAACAATCACTGCACCAAGGAGCAACAAGAGAAATCCTAAGTGAGCGGATGCCACTCACGTAAAAAAAAGTCTTCGCACTTCCATTTAGTACGAAGGTACCTGCATCCAAAACAAATGCCAAAACAGAGCTTTACATGCCCAAATCAGACTCTGCCAAGACAGAGTGAGACGACTGGAATACCCTGTGCACAGCCCCAACTACAAAGCAGTGCCTATCAAAGAACACCTCTCAAAGATATAAATCAGTAACAGTCCTCTTTGTGCTTGCCGTGACAGCAGGAAGAGTTTGAAGTACTTACTCAACATGCTATCTAAAAAGTTATATTCCCCTAAGTTAAACGACATTTATGCACTAATATTACCCAATGTGTTAAATGGAGGAAAAGACTAGTTACATCCTCTGCCTTAGCAAAAGACAGCATCATCTTTGAACCTTCTCTAAAATGGCTCTAGCCGGTAGGACGAACAAAAATGCAATGGAAACTAGTGGGAAAACACTACTTAAAATGGAAATCAATGATTTCTTTTTTCCCCCCCATTTGGCTCTCTGAGGAAGAGGGGGGAAACTGCCGCTCTCCCTCCGCACAGGGAG
>VXAC01007011.1:3536236-3824762 GCA_013399225.1 Rhipidura dahli | reverse complement strand
GCTTGGCTTTGGTGGCTTTTTGTTATTTGGATTTTTTTTGTTGTTGTTATTTGTTTGCTTGGTTTTGTCGTTTTTTGCTCCCCCCTACTTGCACACACGCACTGTGCTGTGGAGCTGGTCGGCACGGGTGCTGTTCTCAAGCAGAAGTGTGCTCGAAAGCGCTCCTTGCCTGCTCGATCAGACGGTGCTGAGGCTGAGCCCCCCGCTCGGGCGGTTGCTGAAGCGGTGTCGGTGCTCTTGGCCGCCGGGAGCGGGGGCGGCAGGGTAGGAAATGGCTTCCCGCCTCCTCCCTCTCCTCAGCGGCCCACCCGCTGCCCACCGCGGGGCAGCGCCCGCGGCAGCTGCCAGCCTCGTGCCGCGGGGGAAACAGTTCTCTTACTTGCTGCTGGGGACTGTCTCTGGAGAGCAGGAGGGTTTTCTAGCGGTCAAAAGCAGTGAAAACAGAAGAATGAAGGTTCTCATGAAATTCTTCAGCTTCATTTCCAAAATCTACGTGCTTTTGCATCTTGATTTGTAATTTACTCGTAGCTTGTCGACATGTGAGTGCTTGTATTTGAAGAGCAAGTCGATTTTTGGAAGAAATTTTGCCTGTGTGTTTGGGAATGTATTTGTTTGAACATACACACCATTTTGAAGTGTACTATTTATGAGTAGTGGCAACAAAGAGCAGAAGGATGGTCATCTGTCTGATAATAAGATAATCCTGCTGGGAGTGGTGTAGTATGAATGTATTAAAACCGACCCCCTCTGAGATTTTCTGAATGAATGCATCACTACCCTGGCTCAGGAAACGCACTCAGTCATCAAAATAAGCATGAGCTATATAAAGACTTCTTTTCTGTTACCACTGTCCTCACCTTTCTGTCCTCCAGCTTGCAGTGTTAATCAGCTACCTTAATTCAGTTGTAGGTATTCCTGGGATAAGAATCTCATCCTTGAGGATGCCCAACAGACTGTGAATCTGCTTCTAGCAGGAACAATAGATGCTTAACCTGTTCCAATTAAATACACTAAGCACCAGGCTCAGCAATATTCAGAGAAGCAAAACATTTTGAGACAACCACAAAACTGATGTGTATGTAGGAATTTTCCCTCCAGTTTTTCATTGTACATCACATCCGAGTAATTTATCACTGTAAAGAATATGCTATTGTCCCAAATGTGTTCTGTTTCTTTATTCAAGGAAGAATACATTTTCATGCATTAGTGTCAGGTGTCTGTATTAAGCACTCAGTTTCACCAACTGAAGTACATAAAAATAGATGAGTGTAATAAAAAGAGAAAAATCACTTGTTTGGTTTTGGACATCTCTTCCATGCTGTTGCTTTCTTTACATAAGTTTTAAGCTATAATTTGGTTTCAAAACACAAATAAAAAGCCACAAGCACAAGAAATGCAGCAAAACGTTTTTTAAAAACAGTTTTCTATAGTAGTTATGCATCTAATATCTAAGAACTTTGCAAAATGTCAGAATTTTTTTTTTCCTAACGTTTTTGCCTTATGTCCAAAGGAAGCCTCCAGGAGGTGTTCTGGTGGGTTTTGATGATAGATTTTGGTGGCATTTGGAAGATAAAAGAATCCAGATAATAAAAACTGAAGAGAAAATTCGTTAAAATGTCTTTTCCTTTTCCGTGCACCAATGAGAAAACTACTCATGGGAGGAATGGTAAAAAGAAAGCCAACACCCTATGTGTTGTGATGTTAAAAGAGTTCACAAGAGAGAAATTCCATTTGTTTGAGACTGACCAGGGCTCATTAGCATTTTGTAGCACCCTGTCATCTTACTGAGCATTGCTTTACAATTACATTTATAATTGCAATTTATAAACTCATTTTCAACTAGATGTGGTGCCTTAATAAGTTAAGTTTTTAGAGGGACTGAGCATCCATAGTGGGATCCAGTTAAATTATTCCTAAAATTGGTATGGAAGTCTGGCCCCAATGAGGCAGACCAAATTGAGAGTTTTCATGCCTTTGGAAGAGGAAGCTACAGTTTGTCTCAGGGATTGAAAAGGTCAGGTAAGGTGCCTTACCTGCTTTGCAGAGGTTTTTGTAACATCCCTGCAACTGGTGTTCTAGACTCACTGGATGACAGAGGTGCCAGTCAGTCTATTCTGCTAGAAGTTCAGCTCCTAAACTCCTCTTTGAAATTCCAAGGCTCGTAGTTGAACTTGCAATTAGCTACTGCCTGGAGAGGCTTTAGCTGATTGGATGCTGAGGGCAATGTTGGGGTAATAAGGTGTCTGAATTCTCATTAGGCCCCAAATAAGAAAAGGGAGCAAATGACATTCAGAAACAACAGAATAAGAAAGGTTAGCAGTAGCTTTATATAAACAAGTAAACAGAAATCAGAACTGAGTTAATTCAAGTTGGACCATTAGGTTAAGAAGCAGAACAGTAACAGAGAAAAATGTAATACCTTAATTATAATATTTTACCTTCTTGTCTGAGTCAAGACTAGATCCAGGAACATGAGACAACCACATAATGTTGAATGGCTAGGCTATGAGTAACAGCAAAGACAGTTTTTGTGTTTTTGTGAGAGAATTTGTGTTCATATGAGGAGATGAGGTAGAAGATACTCCTCTGTCTTCTGAACTTGGCATTAATTTTTTCCCTGGAAAACAGGTCGCAATATCTATCTTGTGTCTTCAGGCCCAGGCAAAGCAGCCTGTTCATGAAAAATTTTTGACTGAGCCAAGTAATCAAACCTTCCTTGTCTGTGTCGTCATGGAATTTGAGGATGGTTCAGCTGATAGCAGAGTCCTGGCTGGGAGCACAGAAAATGCATCCAAACAGACAATTGCTTTGAGAGATTTTACATCTATAATTACAAGGTTGATAATTCTGAATTTAAGGCTTGTCTAGGCTGGCTTCTGTTTCAGCTCAATATTTACTTTTTGTGGGGAAATGGAGTGGGCATGCAGCCTGCACTGATTCCCTGAGTCCTGGGATTTGTATTGAGTAATCTGTTACAAAACAAACTCATCAGAGAAGGAGAGGGCAGTCTCCCTTTGCCAGATAGTGCTTCCTCACTGGGGATTTATCAGTCTAGGGCACTAACAGACTCTGGATAATAGACAGTGAATACAATCTGGTCTGCATGGCCAGTGGGGGTGGATTAAATTAAACCTGATGTTGGGGGGGGGTTTAAAATTTCTAATGCTCTGACTTTTTTATAATTGCCAGGTGTATGATTATTTATAGTGTGCAAGGTACTTTGTAAGCAATATAGCCACCAGCCTCTACTCCACATGCCACATATCTTAAATCAGTCAAATACATAGCAGTAAATGGCATAGGCAGCAATTTTCAGGAGCAGGGGAAATAGCCAAAAGGAAGCAGGAAAACGAGGTCTGCTTCAATTCTTGCTGTGATGCTATTTAAATGCACTTATGCAGAACAGGTAAAGTGATTTCAGATCAGTTAGGGTGGATTGGTATTTTACTGGAGTTCCTTTTTTAATACCCTTTGCATTTGTTTTCCCATTTGAATGCAGGCAATGCTGTCTGGACCAAAAAGAAACCTGTGGCGTCTGAAAGGTGTCCATCTTTCAGCTGAAGTGATAAAGTTCATGGTTTTGAACATGAAGAGGTTTGGAGAGATGAGCAAGCAGGATGAAATGATGAGCAGCACATGAAAAAAGAGAATGCTAAAATACAGTGTGGCTGAATGGAAAAGCTCTGAGAGTGATTAGCTCAAGGCAGAAAGATTGTCCTTGGTTGATATCCAAGAACTTCTCTGCTATCTTATTAAGACATGGAAAGTGGTTGTTTGGTTGGGGTTGTGGGTATATTTGGGGAGGGTTTTGTTTGTTTGTTTTTGCACATTTTTAGTTGTTTGGGTTTCTTTGTTTATTTGGAAATAAATAAGACATCAGAGCCATGAAATCAGAAATCAGTTTCATTTGTGTGCTGCTCAGTGCTTCAACCTCACACAACCCCTATTTGCTGTTTTGAGAGTTTGCTGCTTTCACAGCATTTTCTTTGAAGGGAAGCTTCCCTGAGCAGAGAGGGCACAAAACTTACTCTCAGGCCCTCTTCAGGAAAGTTTAGTGTGGAAACCATTGGATGACCTGTGGGGGAAAAGAGCAGACTGGCCAAATATACACAGTGTACAGTATGAGTAGCTTGGTTGTGAAAAGGCAGCCTCGCAGCTCTGATACACAGGCTGAGATTGCTTTCAGGCACGTGAGAAAAGATTATTAAACAAGGAGGGAGGGGGAGAGAGAGACTTGCAGAAAATGCACTCTTCCTCCTGCTTCTTTCAAGGAAACTATGATTAGAGAGTAGCATAGCCACTGAGCTCTTGCTCTTATCTCTGCTGTTCCACACTCCATTAGCCAGCCAATTTCTCAGGAATGTCACTGACATTTTCCTTCCTCAGCACCCCACTGATAACACCTGTAAGCTCAGAGAATGCTTTTTGTATCTCTGGTGAGCTGCATGTTGAAAGTAAAGTTTTCTACCTGTGATGAGTTATTTACAGGGATATGCTTATTCTCCCTGGCAAGAGAGCACAGAGGGGGAGTTTAGGACAGTTGAAGCATTCAGAACATCTGCTGTAAAAATCATCAATAGTAGCTAAAATTACCGGGTAGTGTGGTGACATTTACAGCACTCTTCTGTTACTGTATAATAGTCCAGAGCACATGGAGCTGGATGTCCTCTCCAGATTGTTTTCTGTCATCTGGAATATTGTGCAATTACTGCCCCCACCCCAATGCAACATAGTCTTACAGTAAAGAATGAGTGTCACATTTGGGGGTGCTGCTTGCATGTGTATGTCCATGCTGCAGACAAACATAGTCACTGAACACAACACAGGTGGAACAGAGAGGATTCGCTTACCCTGTGTTATTCAGATGATTGTGTTAGATTAACATCATGATCTCTCACTGCATCAGGAGAGGTCTGCCACTGTGAGCAGACCAATGTCTTATTGGCAAGGTGCTCTTACAACAATATCATCTTCATCCTGTAGTACTGACTACAAGCACAGAATGCTATACCTGTAGGAGTACATTTGTACTTGTAGAAGCACTGCCTGGGCTATACCTGTCAGTGCTGATGTTTGGGTAACACAGTGGTCCATAAATATTCCTGTGCTGGCTGACACAGTGACACTGCAAGTCTGTAATGTGCATCTGCTGTCTGTCAGTGTGCGAACAGTCCAGATGCTGTGAAACAAATATAATAGGAGAAGGAGGGGAGGGATGAGATCGCCTGGAAGGGACTAGAGGAATTTTGGGGGAAATCACGCTTGCTCATGGCCGGAGCCTGGATTTTATTTCGCGTGGTTTGTATTTTTAGACCGGGAGGTACAAGTCTGAGCGCGCTGTGCGTGCCGCAGAGCCGCCTCGCCCCGCTCCCCGGCCCGTCGCTCCTGCCCGGCTCGGCCGCAGATGGGGTGGGCTGGTGCGAGCAGAAGTCATTGTAAAGCCGAGGCCTTCCCAGGTGCGCTCCAGTCCGCGGGGCGGCACCCCGAGGGGGCTGGTTCGCCAGTCCTGGATAGCTTAGGGGTGCCGCCTGCTTCTCTGCATGGGCACCAGCATCCTCCCCTACCATCTGGGGAATGTTACATGTTACACCCTGCCTTAAGAAGTATCGTGGTGGGAAGTGTTACCAGCATGGAAATACAATGAATAGGTTATTGTTTAAGCAGCTCAAAATATTTTTCATACCCATATACAGAAGGGAAAATACTTCCTTATACTACTTACAGAGGATAAACTCGTCATGGGGAAAAAAAGTCAGCCTGGAAATAAGCTTCGAATTCACGGCATTGCAGTCCCGTGGTGATTTAAGGGAGTAAACAACATAATTTATTTTAAGCTGGAGCTTGATCATTTTATAAAGTATATAATATGATAGTGAGTGAACAATAGCTGCGCTTGGACTACGACCCAGGAAGTTGCTTCTAGCACTATGTTAATTACTCATCACATTCCATCCTGGGCTGGGGCTGTGATTCTTAATGTTTTTTTACCTCATGCTGCTTTTTTTTTACCCTAGGACATCCCGTCTCTCACACTGAATTACCAGCTAAGGATGGAGAACATCCTGGCTAGTTTGTGTGGGACCAGCCCAGAAGATCCACTCCCTGTGTGGGTTCACGGCAGCATTGGCCATTGCTTTAACCAGCTGACACTGAATGTGCTTCCTCATGTGATCATTGCAGTGGTCAGTGCCTGCTTCCTTGGCACTCCGAGGTATGAAAACTGACTTGTCTGGTTCTTGATTGTTATGCAGGACTGGAGGTGGGGTGGAAAAGCTGGAAATTATGTCTCCCTAGAATATGCTGAATATGTAATTAGGGAAGGACACGATATTATAATGCTATTGTGTTTGTCAGCATTCGTCTGAATTCAGAGTACAGTGTACAGAAAGGAATCCAGAAAGAATAGAGGGGATTGTGGGCATAAAATCACAGAAAGTAATTAAAAACTATTTCGGTGAATGAGGATTGGGGAAATTGGGAGTATTCTGGGAAAGGATATAAATCCAAGGTGGCATAGAAGATGTATATAAGGCAATAAGGAGTTCAGAGAAACCCAAAATTGTTTTTCTGTTCACCCTTTTCTGAAATTCATAAAAATTACAACATTCACTGGTACTGAAAGGCCGCAAAGAATCTAGTGATAATGAAGTATCTTGATGGGCAATAGATTATAGACTTTACAAGCACAGCATCACTGGAACTAACAGTGATAAAAATAATGTTTCTAGAAAAAATATCCCACAGGCAAGGAAATCAAGGATCAGAGATGTGACACAGAGAATTTCATCATCCAAAATTTGTATTAAAGAGGTTAAATATACCTTATTTTGCTGTTAATCCTCAAGGATTGGGGTCTAATTTGACCACAAAATATCGTAGTATGTAAACTTACAAATCTAGGGTGGTGTATCTAGGGGTTAAGTAAGAGTGGATGTATAAACAGCAGGAAGAGGAGAGGACAAAAGGATAGTACTGACTGAGAGGTAGTGGAATTTCAACCATGTCACTCTTTTGTTCTTTCTCCTCAAGGTCTGGCTGCAGTGTGCCTTGCAGGCGAAGCTGGGGATGGAGAATCGTTTCCTCCTTCATACTTACTGGCTTGTTCCTTGCTGACACCATCCCAGCCACCATTTCCCAGCAGGAGCTGGGCCCTGTGTATCTTGAAGTGCTGGCCAACGGCACTGCTGCCCTGACATGGCTGGTGCATGGCTTCGCTCTTCTCATGCTCTGCAGGTCCATTCATGGCTTTACCAGGGGCCCTGCAGCCCTGGCTCCCCTCACTCTCTTACCCCTGCCTTCCTTCATCATCACACTGGTGTGGTACTGCCAGACTGGGACAGCTTGGTCTCCTGCCCACCCTGGTGCCTCCTGCAGGTTTGCCATTCTCTGTCTGCAGCTGGCCTCTCTGCTTGCCTATGTGGTCGGCTACCTGTTCCCCACTGTTGGCAGGCAAGACTTCCTCTCCATCAATTGCTCCTGGCAACAAGACCAGCCTGTCTCAGAGCCAGGGATCCCAGTGCCTGACCAGCAGAGAGTGGCAGAAGATGGTGAGAGCTGGCTCTCACGCTTGTTTTACACTTGGATGAACCCCCTTATGAAGCGTGGCTACCAGCAGAAGCTGAACCATCCACAGGATGTCTATGAACTTCCTCGCCAGCTCCAGGCTGCCAGGGTCTGTGACCGGTTCTACTCTTGCTGGCAGAAGAAGGCAGCTCTTCTCAGCCAAGCAGAGGAGGAGACAGAGTCTCTTACCAGTGCAATCATTGCTGGAGGTGATGGGAGCAGTGCTGCTGCAGACAGCCCACACCGTGCCCAGGGAGCTGTGCGCCTCTTGTCAGTCCTTCATGCCGCATTTGGGCTTCGTTTCTACACCCTTGGACTTCTCAAGCTGGCTGGCAGTCTGCTGGATTTTTCAGGTCCTCTGCTTCTGAACTTGCTGGTGAACTTCATGGAGTCACGGCAGGAGCCCCTGAGCCACGGGGTGCTGTACGCCCTTGGGCTCTTTGCTGGCTCCTTCCTGGGCGCTCTCCTGCGGAACCAGTTCAGCTACGAGATGAACAAGATGACGCTGATGGTGCGGGCCGCTGTCATCTCTGCCATCTACCGCAAGGCTCTGCGTGTCAGCAGCACCAGCCTTGCCCGCTTCACTGTGGGGGAAATTGTCAACTTCATGAGCACAGACACCAGTAGGTTGGTCAACTTCTGCCTCAGCTTCCATGAGTTGTGGAGTCTGCCTGTCCAGCTTGCCATTACCCTCTACCTCCTCTACCAGCAAGTGGGGGTAGCCTTTCTGGGAGGCGTGGCCCTGGCACTGCTGCTTGTGCCCATCAACAAGATCATAGCTAACTGCATCATGGTGAACAGCGAGGAGATGCTGAAACACAAGGATGCACGAGTCAAGGTGAGGGGCAGTGGTATCTCTCTGGATTTGTATTTTTTCCCTGTTTGTCCCAGAACACTGGCTTCGTGGCCACTTGTCATGATTCAAGGCAGACTAATTGAATCACAGCTGTTGAGAAAAATGCCAGAAGGGGCACACACACTCACATTTGCTTGATGTTCTTTCCTCATTGCCTGCAGCTAATGACAGAGTTCCTCAGTGGCATTCGTGTGATCAAGTTTTACACCTGGGAGAAGCACTTCAGCACCAGGATAAATGCCTGTCGGGCTAAGGAGCTGCAGAAGTCACGGGCTGTCAGTTACCTGGATGCCATCTGCGTGTACATGTGGGCAGCACTACCTGTTGTTGTTTCCATTGCCATCTTCATCACCTACGTTCTGTTGGGTCACCAGCTCACTGCCACAAAGGTGAGCAGGTAGTAGAGAGAGCTCCAAACTTGTCTTGTGCAGAACACAGTCTGCAATGGGACTGCAGTCCTCAGGCATCTTCTCTGGGAAATAAACCCAGCCTGTGTCTCTCCACAGCTCTTCAGGCTCTCTCTGGTGAAGCTGTTCAGAGGATACAAGGGAGGTACTGGCTCCAACTCATGGCTATTTGCTTACCCATGCAGGTGTTCACAGCACTGGCCCTTGTTGGGATGCTTATTCTACCCCTCAATGGCTTCCCATGGGTGTTGAATGCGATCTTGGAGGCCAAAGTTTCCCTGAATCGAATCCAGCAATTCTTTGAACTCATGGACCAGGACCTGGAAGCTTATTATGCCCTAGGTAATTGTTAAGGAAGCTGCCAGGCCTGAGACTCTGGTCAGCAGACATTCAGAGCAGAGAGCTGAGGTGAGGGGCCCAGGAGCAGTACTGGAAGGCAGCTGGCTGTCACCCTGTGATTCAAGATGTTCAGTTGGGTAGAGGCAGAGTGGATACACTTAATTTCTCTTAATTTCTGTGGAAAGCAGGAGACAAGGCTGTAACATTACCAACCATAAGCCTCTGCTTGTCCCCACAAGTGTCACAGTAGAACAAGCAGCTCTGTCCTCTGACCAAAACTCTTCTGACACTGAAACCATCAACAAACTTGGCTTCACCTGGCAGAAAGGCTTGGGTGGCTGCCACTTTCCTGAGCCATATTAGCTCCCTTTCCTTCTTTCATTGCCTTTTACCAGCTCTCTGACATAGTTTTACCTTCAGCAATTCTAAAACCAAATGATGTCATTACAGTGTCTCCCTGACACTGACCATGTGTGTCTGGTGTGAGCTGGAGACAGAAGGGTTGGAAGAAGGGATGTATGAGTTTAAGGGCAAGTCAGTAGGCAAGAGTCTCATTCTGTGGTTGGGTCAGGGGCATCATGCAGTGCCTCATCCATGGTCTCTGCATATGGGAACAAAGCTGATGGTATTTGTGATGCCAGGTGCCTTTAATTTTCTGGTCTTCTCATAGCAGTGCTTTGCTGTTCTGCCTTTCACTCACAGATAGCCCTTCAGATACTGCTACTGCCATGGAGATGCGATGTGCAGCCTTCTCGTGGGTGCCAGTTGAAGAGGGAAGCAGCAGGCAGCCCTCATCCACAGGCACTCTGCAACTGCACATCGAGAACCTGTCAGTGAGAAAGGTGAGCAAGGATGTTGGAGGTTACACAGAAAAATGGCATTAAAGAAAAAATACTGGAAACTAGAAATAATGGAGCAGAGGTGGCAAGTTTTCCTCAGTTTAGGAGCTGTACATCAAAACCTTCTTTTGATCAAGAGGCACAGGAGAAATATTACATGTTAGAGCTGAAAGGTGCTGGAGAACATCCATGGATTACAGACAGGAGATGAACTAGTTCCCTCTACCTTCTGCTATTGCTGCTGGAGACAACTGGAGAGGGAACAGAGCAGGGCTCTAGTGTTAACACTCCTTGCAAATCTGTGTCCTGTCATATCAGGAGTCTGGTTTACCTGACAAATGTACCCAGCTGCACTGCTGAATGTGTGAGATGCTCCTAGCAGCCAGCTTCCTTACAGGCTATGCATGGCTCAAGAATCTGGGCAAGCTACCCTGTATTAGCACTTACCCTGTATTAGCACTTACCCTGTATTAGCACATCAGGTTACTTCTCTTCATTTCCCTTTGCAGGGAATGCTCCTTGGGGTTGTTGGGAAGGTTGGCTCTGGCAAAAGCTCTCTACTTGCAGCCATCACTGGAGAGCTCATTAAGTAAGTAGCCTACAGACTTTTTCCTGCCCGGTCCCTCCATGCCACGGCAGGTGGGGACTGGCCAGTGCTATCCCAGCCTGTAGGCCACTTTGATCCAGCAGCAGTTTTCCTTTGTTGCCCTTTATACCCACTTCTGGTGTGCTTGCAGACTAGGTGGACGAGTGTATGTTTGTGACCTGGAGCAAGGATTTGGTCTGGCCACACAGGAGCCATGGATACAGTTTACCACTGTCCGGGAAAACATCCTTTTTGGGCGGGAATATGATGCCAGGCTGTACGAGGAGGTGCTGGAAGCCTGTGCCCTCTCCGAGGACCTAAATGTGAGTGCCTAGACTGTTAACCTGCCTGGGCCTTTTTGGCAGGCTTTTGCATCCATCCCGAGCCTCACTGGGATCAGTCTTTATTCTTTCAGGGTATAGACTGCTTTTCCAATGTCCCATCACACAGTGTTCCTCTGATCACCAAGCCCACACCAGTCCTGGCATCCCCATACTTCTTTAAGGTGTGAAGACACTCTTGTAGCACTTTGGATGGCTTCTTCTGCTGCTGAGCCAAAAGCTCTTCATCCTGGGGAAAGGAGTTTTTCTTGCAGAGCTGAATGGCTGTTGGGTTTTTCAGGCAGAACCTATCAGCAGCTGATGCTTTTTTTTTTTGGAGGGGGGGATGAGAAGCAACTTCTTTGGAATCTGGAAGGCCTAAGCCAATGCTTCTATCAGTAATACACATATTCTAAATTTGAGGTTTATGACTGTATTAGCCAGTAAACGTGCCTGTATATATGGTAGGAAACTAGCCCTTTCCCAGTTTATAAGCTGTACCTGATTTTCTGAAGTGCCAAGCTTTAGTAGCTCCTGTTTGTTTCGGCTGGAGCTATGAATGCTCTGTAAAGGCAAAATGTTTATTTGAGATTTTAGTAGAATACATCTATGCTACCAAATCAAGAGGAGACTTAATTCCAGGTACTGAAACTTGGTAGTTCTTACTGCTACACTGTTTGGAAGGACCCTGACATAATTTTGATGCAGACACAGCTCTTGTTCTCACTGAAAACTACTGTGTGCAATTATCTTGGACCAGAAGTTGCTCTCAGTGGGTAGTTCAGAAGTGACCACCCTATTCTGGAGTTTAAGAGATTTTCATTGCATTAATTAAGCTTACCAGTTATCTGTAGAACCAGTGTATAGACTGTTGCACTGTTTAATTGTTGGTATCAGCCTTAGAAATTACTGCCAGAGATTGGAGAGGTGCCCCTGTGTCCTGGTTTTGAGTCCCCAGCAGTTTCCTGTCCCTGTCTAAATGATTTTCTTGAATATTTCAGATTTTACCAGCAGGTGACCAGACAGAGGTGGGTGAAAATGGTGTGACCCTCAGTGGGGGACAGAAGGCTCGAATAGCCCTTGCCAGAGCCATTTACCAGGTAAGTAACAAAAGAGTTACTGTGTGGCAGCTCATGCTGAGTGCTGAATCAAATCTAAAGAGGCTGGAAACACTCAGCTGTACAGTGAGTTCTGACACCATGTCTTTAAAGCCCATTGTGCTAGCCTAAAGGTGCTGCCATCATGGAGGCACTTGGACTTTTCTTTACAGCACTGCCTGCTCCAGCAGGGCCAGCAGCTGTCTCCTTTTTTGTTTTGTCCCCCTCCCAGGAGAAAGAACTTTACCTCCTTGATGACCCCCTGGCTGCTGTTGATGCAGATGTAGCCAACCATATAATGCAGAAATGCATTCTCGGAGTTCTCAAACATAAGACCAGAATCCTTTGCACTCACAGGACAGAGCTTTTGGAGAAGGCAGATGCCTTGTTGTTGATGGACAATGGCAGAATAATTAAGACAGGTACACTATCTGTCTTCTTAGGCATTCACTCATGCCTGTGTCTTGGAATGGCTTGAGGGGATTAGAATTAACTAGTGGGGAACCCAGTGTTTAAAGAGGACACTGAAGACATTGCATGTGGGCAAAGATGGGGTGGAAGAGAGTGTGCAGATGTACCGATGAAACAGGACAGCCCTAGATGTGGGGAGCTGATGAGGCAGAAGAACATGACAGGAGCGGAGCCTTTGAGGGTGCAATTGCTGTATAACGTAGGGAATGTTATGAGAGAACAAAACTAGGTCATTGTGGAGCAAGAGGCAGTGGGAAGGTGGGAAGTTGTCACCTACTCCTCACAGATGCTGAAGCATTTGCATGTCTCTCTTTGCAGGCACACCAGCTGATATCCTGCCACTTGTTGAAGCCTTCCCCAAGTTCAAGGTTCCAGACAAGGGGAATAAGGATAAAGGTCTGTTCCTGATGAGCTTGAATGTGGCTGGGGCAGCACAGCTCAGCTGACCATCCAGACAGAACCTGTACCTGATGGCTGCTGGCCTTAGAGCAGAACTCCTCGCATCTTGTTCTGCTGTAACAGTGCTGATATGTGGGTGGTGTATACATGGAGGGACAGGAGGCCCACGTATCATTGGGTATTGGTCTGGAGCAGTATTTAAACTTGTTGTTCCACTTGTCTAGTTGTGGATGAAGAACTGCCAGGGTTGATGCACCTGTCTTGAAAGAGGAGAGAGGAGGGAGAAAAGTCTCCCTCATAGTTTAGACTTGCTCTGTTCACAGTAAGGAGCAGCTGCAGGAAGACTTCAACATTGCACTGACCTTTGCTTTTGCATCCATTCTCACAGCCCCTAATGAACAGGGACAGGAAGAGGCCATAGAGACAGAGGCAGAAGAATCAACCCAAAACAATAATCTCATCCACAAGGAGGAAGAAAAGAAAGAAGGAGCAGTGGCTTTTCAGGTGTACAAGGCCTATTGGATGGCAATGGGCAGCTGCTTAGCAATATCAATCCTCTTCTCGCTGTTCCTGATGCAAGGTGAGGCAGTGACCCAGCAGCACATCTCTCTTAAGATAATCCTCTCCTCTTGTCTCGTTCCCTGGTTGCATGGAGTCCAGAAGGAAAGATGCCAGGGGGTTAAATGCACCCTGTAGCAGGAAGACCACTTTCCCCAAATTAAAGTAGCTCAAGGAGCTGCTTTGTCAGGGAGGAGACACATGTGGGAGCTGTACCTGGCGTCTTACAGCTGCAGTTACATTACTGTACTTCTGTAGCAGTGCTCTGTCACTGCTGCAGCTCAAGGCTGTTCCCTTGCTCCTGCTCTACTACTAACAGGGGGAAGACTAGACTGGGCAGTGAGACCATGCAAAAGTTGTCCAGCAGCTTCCCCTCTAGCTTTTCTGTTTCATATTTGCTGATTCAATAGTTGAATTCCTCTTTATGTAGTCTGACTTTCTCTATAGCATCCAGAAATATCTCCGATTGGTGGCTGTCATACTGGATCACCAGCATATCCCAGACAGCAAATACCTCTGTGATGGCCTGCTCTGCTTCCCTGCCTTCCCCAGAGCTGCTTCTCTTCTCCACTGCTGGACTTGTGTAAGTGAATCTGGCCTGGAGGTGCCAAAGGAAGCTGGAAATGCCCTTAAGTGTATTTCTTGTGAAAATCCTGGAGAACAGGGATAGATAAACTGAGCACCTTGCTTCAAGGGGATGCGTGTGTCTGCTTTGACAAAGAGAATCAAAATCTCTGATCTGATGACATGCCCAAAAGGCTTCTGCGTGGGGCTAATGGAAGACCTCTAGCTGCATAGTAATTGGAGTCTTTGTTCCACCAGGACAAAGGGGTATAACAGGAGTATCAGGCTAAAGTATCCTGATTTTCCCTTGAGTATGCTCTTGGGTTCTCATGCCCTGTCTGTGAGTTTATTGTCAGGAGGACATTGGCAGATTCATAATCTTCCTCCTCCTTTTTTCCAGTTCCCCCATTCAAGATCTGGACAACACCCCAGCCCCTTCCAATGGCTCAGTGGATGTGAATTTCTTCCTGATAGTCTATGGGAGCATTGCAGGGGCCAACTCCCTCTTCACCATTGTTCGGGCGTTCCTCTTTGCTTATGGCGCTCTCCGTGCTGCCGCTGTCATTCACAACCGACTGCTCCAAAGGGTTCTGAAGGTAATGGGCACAAAGTCCAGAGCAGGCTGAGGCTCCTACAAGCTGACATTCTTCTCATAGCTGGGAGTAAGGATGCAGGAGATAGATTAAGGTTTCTGTTGGTATTGAGTGGTAGGACTGCATTCAAAAAGGGCTGCACCACAGCCGGTACAAGGGGCCAATGAGTTTGGGTTCAAAATGTGTCCTGTTCATTCCATGGAAGAATGTTTTATGGCTCCCACCTGCATCTGTTGGCTCATTAGGCTTAGACATAAAGCCAAGATGAGGGCCAGTCAAGTCAAAGTAGCTTTTGCAGGATCGTGAGTTCAGGTTCAGATGAGACTGGAAGGAGTCATTAAGCAAGATCTAGGGCTGATGCTGGCATGTGCCAGTTAACTTTATGCTTTTGGCTTCCTTGGGTCCTGAGGCTAGAGTTGGGATTTGGGCATTGAAAGTTTTGATTAGAAGCTAGATTTGCCTGGCTACTAGGCTAGTATTGCATCTGAGTGCCTGCTGTCTCAGTAGCTCTCTGCCATTTGCTACAGACAGAATGCTTCCTTTTACCATGCAAACAATGTGAGTTGTTTGGCTGCCAGTGGATGCTGGCTTTGGAGGCTGAGGTCAGGAAGTGGGTTGTGGTGGCTACTGCGCTGTGGCCTTATGTGCTCCCCTTGTGCTGCTCTCCTGCACACTATTTTGTGGTTGGATCTCACCACAGCTGACTGGCTCTTACTTTCTGGTTCCCTTATTGCCAGGCCACAGTCACCTTCTTTGACACCACACCAACAGGCCGGATCCTGAACCGCTTCTCCTCAGACCTGTACTGTGTGGATGACAGCCTGCCCTTTATCCTCAACATCTTCCTGGCCAACATCTACGGGCTCTTGGGCATGCTGGTGATAATGACCTATGGCCTCCCTTGGATTGGCCTGATCTTACTCCCTCTGGCTGTAGTGTACTTCTTCATTCAGCGCTATTACCGATTCACGTCGCGGGAGCTCAAGCGCCTGCATAGTGTCACCCTGTCTCCCATTTACACCCACTTCTCAGAGACCCTCTCAGGACTGAGCAGTATCAGAGCTATGCGGGCAACCAAGAGGTGAGCAGAAAGCATGAGCACCCAGAGGGACAGAGCTTTGGCTTTACAGGCCAAGGCCTTCCTGATGTGGGGCTGGTTATATGGTCTGGGCAGCAGGAGGGGATTTGAGTGTTGCAAACCTCTGTTGTGTGCCTGACAGGTTTGAGTTGGAGAATCAGCAGCGTCTGGAGCAGAACCAGCGCTGCCTCTTTGCCAGCAACACAGTGATGGAGTGGCTGGACATCCGCTTGCAGATGATTGGGGTTGCTGTGGTTACTGCTATTGCAGGAATTGCCATCATCCAGCACCAGAAGCAGCTGGGAAATCCAGGTAGCGTGCCAGGAATTGATCTGTGTCCATTCCTAGGCTGTGGCCAAGGGGTTTCTCCTCTCCCAGCCCAAAGCTACACATTTTCCTATACCAGGGTAAGATCCAGAGCTCCTGCTCCCTATCCCTATGCAGGTGACCCACAGTGTAGTACTTCAGCTCCTGTCTCTGCTCCTGTGTGTCCCCAACCTCAAGTGTGACCCCAGACTCAAGAGTCCTGACTTTTCTTTTGGGTTTTTGTCTGCCCACCAAGATGCCAGCTCTTTCCCTGCCAATGATATTCTTGCTTATGCTTTTGTCCTCACAGGACTTGTGGGCCTGGCACTCTCATACGCCCTGTCTATCACAAACCTGCTCTCAGGCCTCATTGCCAGTTTCACTCACACAGAGATCATGATGGTGAGTGTGGAGCGGACGGAGGAGTACACTACAGACATCCCCATGGAGCCCCAGGATAAACTGGTCCAGGTAAAAGCTCAAATGTGTTCTCAGGTACTGGCCCATCTTCTGTCTCTGTGCCCTGCACTTCCCCCCTGGGGAGATCACAGGGTTCCAGTGAATGGGTAGATGGCCCTCACCACAGAAACCACCTTTGTCACTCATCTTTTGCCAGTATATATCCTGGGGAGGATGAATCCCTGGCAGGAACTGGTGAAGGCTGAAGTGATGGGAAGGAGTGGGGAAGCAGAACAGGTGCCAGATACAAGCTGTGACAGAAAAGCAAGCCCAGGAGTGGGCTGGAGGTGGGACTGGCCTGTGTGTTGGTTCTGCTCAGAAGCCAAGCAGCCATCTACAGGGAGGGATGGCGCTTGGACTGTTGGGAGATGATGCTGAAGATGACAATCAATCATTATCATACCCTTTCTCACCTGTATATTCCTCTAAGGTTTCTGCTGACTGGCCAAGCCAGGGGCTTGTGGAGTTCCAGCAAGTGGTCCTGGCATACAGAGCAGGCTTGCCTAATGCACTTGATGGCGTGAGCTTCACTGTTCACCCTGGAGAGAAGCTGGGGATTGTGGGTCGCACAGGATCTGGGAAATCCACCCTTTTCTTGGCCCTTTTCCGTATGATGGAGCTGCAGTCAGGCCGGATTCTCCTGGATGGTGTTGACAGCCGGCTGGTCGGCTTGGAGGAGCTGAGGTACGGCTGAGCAGAGTGGAGGGTAGCTGATGGCTGAGAGCTGTCAGTGGCTGGATGCCAAAGTAAAGAGTGAGGAGCGAAGGATGCATTGTCACGTCATCCTCTTTTCTGATTGTGGCAGCTCTTTGTGAGCTTCTCTGTTGTTTCACAACAGTTGTGCTAAGGAAACCAGGCTGAATATGTGACCCATGTATTCGTAGTAAGCTAAGACACCCCGTGAAAAAAGAAATAGCAGACCTTTGCTTTTCTGCAGAACCCACCCCATGAGCCCTCAGCTCTCGTTTGCTTGCAGATCTGGGCTGGCCATCATCCCTCAGGATCCATTTTTGTTCAGCGGCTCAATCAGAGAAAACCTGGACCCCCGGGGAAAACGGACGGATGCTGAGCTCCGCGAGGTGCTGGAACAGTGCCACCTGTGGGATGCTGTTACTCAGATGGGTGAGCTGGAAACCAGTGAGAAGCAGCTGATGAGTGGTGGTTGTGGGGAGAGGCGAGAAGGCCTTAGCTCAGGCAGGGAGCTGAGGAAAAGCGGCCAGGTGGATGCAGTAGGGAATGGGTTAGGCAAAGTCACACTAGAACCATTGTGGGAACAGGTCAGCGGGACCCAGTGGCATTCCCTGACATTTAGAGGCAAATGGAATGGCAGGTGATGGATTGGGTAGCAGAAACCTGCTGGTGAGACCAGGCCTCAGTGGGTGTTAGAGGAGTACCTGAGAGATAAGCCAGGCCTTTGTTCTAAGGGAACTGTGCCAGGTTTTGCTTGTGTCTAAGTGTAAAGGCTCCAGTTTCCAAGGTCTGGGCCTGAGCTAAATTGGGATTTTGTGTGCTGCTGGGAAAACCTTGGACTGGTGGAGCTGTTTGGGGCCCTATGCAGGTGATACAGATGACTGCTCACGTTGATCTCTGCAGGTGGACTGGACAGTGAGCTGGGAGAGAGGGGAAAGAGTCTGTCTGTGGGACAGAGGCAGCTGCTGTGTCTGGCCAGAGCCCTCCTGACGCAGGCCAAGGTGAGTGAACTGCCTCATTGGATCGGGGAGGGGGAGCTGCTGGCAGCTATTGGGGGACAGCAGACGAGAGCGCTGCAGAACTGGAGGTGTAATGGAAACAGACATCCTGTGCTAACTCCTCAGGCTGTCTCTAGGCAGGGAGTGGGGTCTCTGCCGTGGTGCCTGGGAGCTCCCTTCACTCTCTGTGCCTGGCAGGTGCTGTGCATCGACGAGGCCACAGCCAGTGTGGATCAGAAGACAGACCAGCTGCTGCAGCAGACCATCCGCCAGCGCTTCGCTGACAAAACTGTTCTGACAATTGCTCACAGGTATGGAGGAAACTGCACTCCGTGCCTAAAGTTGTCCTGCCACTCACAGGGACAGTTGGCTGCACATGCCATGCCTGGGCCTCAAGCTGAGCAGGGAGGTCTCTGTGATAAGGTTTTTCAAGTGCCAAAGCTGAACCTTGCATTTTACCTTTTCTGCTGGGTGCTGGGAACAACTGGATGTGAAACAGGGAGAATGTTGTACCCAGAAGTTGGTGTCAGCAAAGGGCAAAATGCCGCATCATATCACAGATTTGTCTTCCTGGGCACTGCCTGCTGGGATCGGTAGGGCAAGTGAGTCCTGCCTTGTGGTTTTGCCAAATTAGGGCGAGCAGTAATGGAGAACTCTCCTATGGAGAGGGCAGTGTGGAGATCGGGGAGGAGCAGGTGTCCCTGGCTCAGTAGAGGGCAGTGCAGGACAGCCGGCAGTGAAGGGCTGCAGCCAGCTCCTGGATGGTTCTGTTTTCCAAAATCCTGAGTTTTAGTCCCAGCCTGCAACTGAGGCCAGTAAGATAGACACTGCCCAGGCAGGACAGGATAACAGTGATTGCCCCACATCTGAGAGATTAAGAGCAGAGTCAGTGGATGGTTGTGGCCAGAGGGAGGAGGGCAAAACAGGAATGCTGCAGAGAAGGGATGGATCAGCATTCGGTGGTGTTCTCTGCTCTTACTCTTGCCAAGTGGAGGGGAATTTGGAGGAGGGTTATGCAATTGTATGGAGGGTGTTTTCAAAGCACAGAGGTTACCACAAAAATAAAAATCAAATGAGCAGGTGGCAGAGGCTGGTGTCCTGCTGCACAGAAGTGGGAGTGATGGATGACAGGCAGGGTGGGCTGGGCCTGGCAAGTGAATCAAGTGGGTCTTGTTAAATACATCATGTAGGAGGGAGGCAGGAGGGGTGTGAAGGGAATGTGGTTCCTACACTAGGGATGTTAGGCATAAATAGAGTAGAAGTGCAAGGGCACTGTGGGCTTAGTGTGTGTTTGGGTTGGGTGTGGGGAGGCCACCTTTGATGGGGGAGTAATTAAAGAGGAGAAACAGTAGAGGAAGGAATGGCAGAAGGCAAAGCAGCAAGACTGAGTTGAAGATGGCCCCAGCCCCTCTACCACTGGGATGAAGAGCAGTGGGGGAGAGTAGTAGCGGGAGAGAGGTGATGATGGGATTGCTTTGTATCCATAGTTCTTCCATGCCATTCAGCTTTGTGTGAAATCCAGGATGGAAAGTGACTCTACTTGTCTCTTGCCCCTCCAAGTCATTTCCAGTGCTGCAGCTTGCACTCTCTTGGAGATGAATGTGTAACCAGAGTCTTGAACTCCATAGTGCCTTTTACCTGCTCAAATCCTGTGCTGTGTCTTCCTTGTGACTTGCAGCTCCATGGGGCTGTAGTTTCACACCAAACAGTGCATGACTGTGCAAAGTCATTGCTTCTGTCTTGTCTTCCCTACCCGGGGCCAGAGGTTGCTGCTCTGCTGGCAGTCTGGGCAGACCTGGGCGCATATGTGTGCAGTGGGTGCTGTGGTTAGCTGTCTGGCAGCGACAAATCCAGTGGTGGTGGTAGCATAAGCAATGATGCCAGACTGCAGGGGAATAAACACGGATGCACAAGTCCATTTCTGCTGCCCTTGGGAGGTGGCAGGTGAGGAGATGTTGGGGAAAATGGAAGCAGCTTCCTAACCCCTGTGGGGATGGAGACATTTTGTGCAACCCCAGAATCAAGCATGCCCTGAGCTTCCCCTCCACAGAACTTCCCTCTGCGCCCCTGGTGCTCTGCCGTGCCCAGCAGCTGGAAGGCATCATAGTGCTCTCCTAAAACGTGCTGCATTCCAGCGGTGAGCAGAGGCTCTCTAGGGAGCTGCACTGCGCTGTGACCCCGAGAGCAGAGGGAGATCCTCCACAGCTCCTAATGCTAGGCCTGTCTTGGGCCACCCTTAGCAGCAGGGGAAGCAGCATCCAGAGATCCTCCTCAGATCCACCAACGTGTGTCCTGGCATTTGTTCTCCACAGGCTGAACACCATCCTGGACTCGGACCGTGTGCTGGTGATGCGAGCTGGGAGAGTGGCAGAGCTGGATTCACCCGCCCGCCTAAGCCAGAAAGATGGCTCCTTGTTCCAGCACCTCCTGCACAGCAGGCAGCAATGACCTCCCTCCTGCACTGAGCCCAGGCAGCCCTTCTGGCTCAGTGCCTGGCTTTCCTCTTACTTCAGACACCAGCCCTGTCCCGGCAGGGCCACGAGCTGCTGAGGTGAGGGAGGGGCCTATTCCTGCCTGCAGGCAGCAATTTTGTGTCCTCAGGGATGGGAGCATGGCACTGTGGCCTTTCCCTTAACAGGGAAGATGAAAACTGCTGTTAAGAGTCATGCAAGCCTGGTTGATGGGATCCTGCGCCCTTCCAAGGCTTCCCTTTGAGATTACAGAGGGATTTTCTACTCACTGAAGAGTCAGTAGCTCCTAGTTTGAGACTTAGTCTTACACAAGCAATGTAAAATAAAGTGGAAATATCCTTGTGAGGCTGTTAATTCAGGTCCTTGGCCCTTTTCCTCACGTATTTCCTTGTGAGATACAAGAGTGGTGCCTACTCTACACAAAGACAACCTACCCCCTCTCTATTATTCCCAGAAGGCCTTTCCCAGCCAGAAGGTTGCTTTTCCTTCGGTTTTCAGTGGAGAAGGCCTTCCCCTGGAGGGGTCAGAATGCAATTGCATTAAAGGCCTCTAAGGCTGGTTTCTTTCAAGACCACTCCTTCAAGGGAAATTCTCTATCCCTCCTGCTCCCAGCTGCACAAACCCACAGCTGCTTTCAGTTTTAGGATCTTGCTCTTGCCATGGGCACCTTGGACTCACTCTTGGGTTTTCCCCTTCTTCCCAACACTCTTATAAGGCGATGCCTAACCCACATCTTTGCTGTGCTGTCCTGAGATACATGGCATTCCCTTCCCTGAGGCTCTAGGAGCCATCCCCATCCCTGCAGACGGAAAATAAGGCAGGACAACTCCTGTGCCACAGTCTGGGTTTGCATTCTTGAGGGAAGTGATGGAGATACTCATCAAGAACAAGTTGCTGAGCAACCTGATCTACTTGGATCTGCTGAGAGCAGGAGGTTGGTGTTCAGAGGTGCCTTGCAACCTAAATTGTTTTATGATGCTCTGAAACACTGTTTCTGGGCTTGTACGTGTTTTATTTGATAAAGGTACATCATCCATCCATGTATTAAAAAAATAATCTTTCTGATGAAGCTCCAGTCCCCTCTCCCAGCTCTCCCTCCTGCCTGAGTGGTCACTTCTTGGCTCTCTTCACACCACCTTGAACACAGCTCTGCAACCCTACAAGCCAGTAATAGAGTTTGGGTTGTGGGGGGTTTTGCCCCACTGCTTAGCCTTCTATGCCCATGAGGAGGCACAGAAATGCCTGGTCCTGGGAGAGAGACACTGACTGCTGCACACCAGACCAGCAGTGGCAGGAACAGACTTAGTACAAAGGCTAAGTGACCTGACCACCTACTGTCTCTTAGCTTCAGCAATGGTGGAGAAGGAAGTTTTGTGTCTGCTTCCTATGTTCATCCCAGGCTCAGTAGCCTGTCCTCACATCCACTGTGGGGAGTTTAGCCTTTGTTGTATCGAGAAACACTGAAATGACTGATTTGAGGTTAGAGCCAGCTGCCTGCCTCAGAGTGAATGGGAGAGGAAAGGAGGACCTGGATCCTGTATTGCTCCTGAACCAGCCACAGCACAGACTCGTCCATCTCCAGTTTCACCTATGAGGACATATGAGAAGAACCAGCTCAGGCCCAGAGGACCCCAGAGGAGAGCAAATAGTGAGGCAGATGTGTGCACTGCAGAGGCAAAGGAGCTTGGTCATTTGTGGCCAGACCAGAAAGGACGGCTTGGTAAGTGGGTCAAAAATACCCCTGCATCATCAGGAGGGAAGTACGGAACATGTTTGTAACCCCCAGGTCTGACAGCAAGAGGAGGGTGCATCAGCCAGGGCAGAAGAAGGGCGTGAGGAGACCTGCAATGATTTTCAAAGTCTCTTTGAACTGGCTCACAGAACCACAAGGCCAGGCAGCAAGGGTGTTTCTCACTCTCTAGGGACATGGCATCTGAAATGACACCTTCCAGAAACAGCCAGCAACCACCCCATACAGTACTGCGGGGGGGAGACCCATGCAGCCACAACTGTCCCAAAGGCCCCAGAAGAAGCATCCCAACACCAGCAGAAATGAGGATAAAGCCCCTTCCCGTAGTCACAGAGAGGAGTTACCAAGGGCCTGGCAGTATTTGGGCTTGCAAGAGGGTTGTGCCCTCCTCAGCACTACCTGTCCTGTTTCTGAGCACTTGTGTAAGGTGATACCGACGCTTGCATGGCACAGGCTGCTGCAAGCAGCACACCATTGCTCCCCTGCGGGGCTGGCCCAACACAGCCCTGCTTTCAGATGCCCGTGGGTGCTACCTGAGCCAGCCAAACAGGAGACAGCTCAAACCCAGGCAGGGCCATCACACCAATGCTCAACACCCAGGGTTTTGTTGATGTGTTTGCTGCCCTGGGAGCCCTTCCCCACTGCCCAGATGGTGCTGGTGTGGCTCCGCAGGGTGCAGTTTCAGGGGTTTGCCAGCATGATGACCTGCCAGGGCCTGGTTCAGTGTCCTTGCAGCTCACAGCTCTGTGGTCTTCCTTGGCTCAATCAAGATGGTGTTGAGCATGCCCACCTGACACTCCTGGTCTTGGAGCTTTCTTGCAGCCTGAGAAGGGCTTTGGCACCAGTTCGACCTCTGACGGCCTCTCTGCCAGTTCCTCAGCATTAGCAGGACAGTGATGAGGACCAGCACTGCTGTCAGCACCCCGAACACCAGCACTGTCACCAGCTGGGCTTCACTCAGCCCTGAGTCCCTTTGGGTCACCACCTCCTTCACAGAGATTTTCAACAACCCTCCCCCCGGCTCTTTATCACTGTGGTTGGCCACGCGCCGCCCCGTGACCACGGTCCTGACAGGCTCCGGCTGTGTCACCCCCGGCATCTCACTAGTGGTGCTTTTCACAGCCCCGGCATCCTCATGGTTTGCAGGGTGGTAGGGAGGAGACCAGGTGGGTTCAGGGACGGAGATCTCGCAGGTTTTGCCAGAGAAACGGTCAGGACACAAGCAGTCATAGTCATTGATGCGGTCATAGCACTTTGCCCCATTTTTGCATGGCTGGCTGGCGCAGTCATTGATGTTGATGGTGCAGAAGCGCCCTTCAAAGCCCACCTGGCACTGGCAGAAGAAGCGGTTGACGCCGTCGCGGCAGGTGGCCCCGTTGGCACAGGGGCGCATCAGGCAGTCATCCACATCGTGCTCACAGAGAGCCCCCACAAAGCCAGCGAGACAGCGGCAGGTGAAGTTACTGGCAAAGCCATTTTCATCTTGACACTGCCCACCATTCTTGCATGGAGACCTGTGTGGAGAGAGCAAGGATAGGTCATGGCCCTGGTGACCAAGCAGCTTCCCCTGCCCCAGGGAGGTAAACACACGGAGCTGCTTGCATGGTCAGTGTGTCCAGCTCTCTCCGTGAGGGCAACTACCTCAAGGACAAGACTGGGTGGGAGTTTTTGTCTCCTTGAGTGACAGGCCTCCTCAGAGGCTGTGGCTGTGCACAGGCCCACCACCCACCAGGGAAGACCAGGGAAGGTCTTCAGCCAATTGATCTGAAGAGAAAACATGCCCTCCTGATGCTCCGCAAAGACATCATGGATGTCAGCTCATCACACCTACAGCAGTTTGGCTGCCTGGGAGATGGGATGTCCCAGGCAGGATGAACAGATGAACAGATTCCTGTCCTCCTATAGCAGGGACAGGAACCTGTTCAGGTTGCAACAACACCCTTGCCCCGATGGGACCATGCACTGCACACTGCTTAACCAAAACCAAAGGTGATTTTGGCTTGACTCCATTAGTGAGTGGAAATTCACAGATAACGAGCCAAGCTGGACTTCCACTTGGCAGTGTGTGACCCAAAGTTAATGCTGTCTTGTAATCTCACTGCAGTGTCTCACCCTGCCTTCTCACATGGCCCTGTCTTCATCTCACAGTCCTTCCCGTGGAAACCTTCTGGACATAAGCAGGAATACTCCCCATCTCGATCGTAGATGCACTGCGCCCCATTCTGGCATGGTGACTGATGTTCACAGATGTGTATGTCTGAGGGGAAAAAACAGTGTGAATTAGGGAGAAAGGAGGCCAACTCAGTGCAAACACAACCCACCAAACCCCCTGGGGATGGAGAAATGGCAGGAGCTTCTCCCTTCTCCCCTGCAATGGGCACTTGCAGCAACAGAAGTGCAGTGCCTGTGTGGTTGTGAAGATGCTGTGCATGCCAGCTGTCCGACCAGTGGGGATCCCATGCTACTGACAAGTCTCTGAGGCTGGAGAAGGGGAGTCCACCAGGCAGCTGCTGAAGGCAGGAAGCCTTGGGGAAAGCAGGGGATGCTGCTTGGAGTCCTGACACAGCATGGGAAATGCAATGAGTTCATCTGCTCCATTTCCTGAGGCTGGCCAGCATCACGCCAGCTCTTGCCATGCAGCCAGGGAGCAAGTACCAGCAGTCTGACCTCTTCTGCAGGAAGGGAATGATCCCAGCTGTGGCAGCCAGGCAACATCCCATCTCCCAGGCAGCCAAAAGGCATCACCCAGGTGGCTTCTGGCTATGTTGGCTGACACATCCATGAGGGTGTGCTGGGCTTCTGCCCTCAGCACCAGAGGCTGGGATATCAAGCCCATGACTCACCTTTGTCACAGAACTTGCCAGCCCAGCCGGTGTGACAGATGCACTGCCAAGGCTGGTGGCACGTGCCGTGAAGGCATCCTGGCATGCGCACGCACTCCTCGCAGTACTCCCCCTCCCAGCCTGGATCGCACCTGCAGGAGGACAGGGCATAGCAGCATAATCAGATCCAAGCAGGGGCTGCAGAAAAGCTGGCTGCGTGCTGTGCAGGGTTCCCACAGATACAGCAGCGCTTGGAAACCCTCCCAAGGTCCCCATGGTCCTCCTGGCTCCCTCCTCCAGAGGTAAGTGGCATCTCATCTATCCAAGGAAGCAAGCAGACAGAGCAGGAGCAGATTCACCCTCTGCAGCCAGGGAGGGTAAGTGGCCAGCAACAAAGCTCAGCAGCTTCCCTATCACTGCCCTCATCCCTCTGCTCTCCTCCAGCCAGCCACTCTCTGTACATACCACTGCATTAGCTCAGCAATTCCCATGCCTCCCACAGCATGCAGCCACTCTGACAGGCCGCGAAAAGCCCACCCCTAACCCTGAACTTCTTGAGGGAAAGGGACAAGAGGCTGATGAGGTCCGTGTGTTTCGCTGTTCCTCTCTGCATTATAACGTGTGTCCTTTTTTGTCTGGAGTGTCTGCAGTGTAACCCAGCTGTGAAACCTTGCACAGAACAGACCTATCAGCCAGCACACAAGGGCAGTGCAATGGGAAAACCCACCACACACAAGGAGCCCTCTGGCCCCAGAGGAGCAGGGCAGTTGCAATGACTAAGTAAAGCCAAGCTGCATTGCTCCAGTGGCAGGCATCCCTCAGATCTGCCAGCTCCAAGGGAGAAAGAAAGTGATAACAACATGAGAGCTGAGAGGAGGTGGCACCAAGCCACAACAAAAGCTATACTCAAACCAGCACGAAATTAAACCTAAGAAAAACAACACAGCTTCTAGAGTAAGGAAGGGGGTTCATTTTCATGGCTGGGGCTCATGTCAACGCAATGTGTGGTGACTACAGCTTTTTTGGGCTGGCCCAAGGCTGCACTTTCAAACCTGGCCTGGCTGTTGTCACTGTATGTTGTTCCAAAGAGATTAGGAATGAGGAAAATAGTTAAATATATATGAATATGTTAATTAGAGGCTTTTTGATGGCAATTGAGGTGATACCATGTGCCTGATACAGTCTGGGGAAATACATTCATGCCTGGACAGCCCTGAGCAGAAGGATGTGGACACTCCTACCCCCAGTACCTGCAAGGAGGAGGTTCCATCAACTCTTCTACTTCTCCAAAAGGGAGCTGGCCAACCTAAACATTCCCAGGGAGGGGGCCAGGTGAGCAGCCAAGTCTCCCTGAGTTTGAGGTGATTTTAAGGTACTGCCAAGCTGCAAGGTTCAGCAAATGCTCTGGAGGCCTGAAATCGGCAGCAGCAACTCACATGGAAAGATCTGCAGCTGGGACACCTGCCACATGGTGACATGTGGCCTTTCTCACTGGGGCTTTGGAGCACCCTGCTCCCCCAGCCAGCCACAGCTGCTGAAAGGGCTCAGGGATGAGCTCTCTGCAGCTGCAAACAGGGGCCCAGCAAAACCAGAGTCGGACACTCCCTGGCAAGAACAAGTGGCCCAGGTGTGGTGTGACACTGGGGCTGTCCTGTAAAAGGGGGCTGACCATGCCCTGGTGAGGAGAGCAGGGTGACACTGGGCAGTTTGTCCCCTTGCAGCCACAGGTGTCCCAGCCAGCCCTGAGCAGCCTTTGCCTCCTGCAGAACAGGGGCTCCAGCTGGTCCTACAGGGACAATAGGCAGTGGGTCCTGTGGCAGCCCAGAGCAGTTATATGGGTGCTTCCCAGGCTGAAGTGCAGGGCCAGGCTCTGAGCTTTGACCCTGCAGGATCTGGGCACCAGCTGGAGCTGGGATGCCAAGCACCACATAGGCACTTCTGCTGCAGTAGCTCACAGCTTGCTTGTAAATCCTTTATGAAAACATCCAGAGTTCCCCACCACAACTCAGGCTTCTGAGAGGGGACCCTTGAAGCCCTCAGTTATATGCATGCTGCAGGTCTTCTCTTCCATGCCCCTGGGAGAGCACCTCCACCTCAGTCAGTGAGGAGGCCAAGCAAGCTGGCCAACCCTCATGTCTGCCCTGCTGCCTGATGACTTTCCCCCATCCTATCTGAGCCTGAAGGCTGCTTCCCATCACCCAGGCACAGGTGGGCTGTCCTTGGCTTCCCTCTAAGCAAAAAGGGCTCAGCAGAATAACACAGGTCACTGTGGGAAGGTGAACACCCTGCACTGGAAGCACTGGAACAAAGGCTAGAGGGAACCAGCAACAGGCTGAGGTGCCAAAATCTCACACTCCAGAGGGTGTCAGGTAAGAAGAGAGTGGAGTCATTGATTCCAGGTGTGGGGGAGTGGAGGAGGAAGTGCTTCAGCTCTGGGCAGGGGTGTAGGCACCAGGGACACAGCATCAAGGGAGGGAGAGCAGTACAGTCAGGAGCAGCAGAGCCAAAGACAAGCCATACCTGCACTTCCCATCCTGGTCACAGCAGCCGTGGGCGAGATTACAGCGCTCACTACAGTCATCCCCTACAAGACCAGAGATGTGGAGTTGGATTAAGCAGAGACTATAGATGATTCCAGATCTATCCATGGCCTTGGGTTTTTCCTTAAGTGCTCAGCCCACCCTTCCCGAAAACTGTCAGGTGGGGGACCTTCCTTTCATTGGCTGGATACCACACAAGAAATGAGGATTTCACAGTAACCCGAGCAGCAGTAACACCGTCTTTATTGAGAAATGGGGCTCCGCTTCAAAACTACCCAGTGTCTGGTCATCTTCCCCACCTTCTCTCTGCTGCCTCCCTTAGATTTTTGGCCCTTCTGGACAAGAGCTGAGGTTGCCCATGCATTAAGGCAACTTGTGTAGTAGGGACTGACCCACCTGAGATCTTGGTCCCACAGTCTTGCAGCAAGTATGGTGGGAAAGCTCAGGGACAGGTACTGCAAGGGGCACAAAGGGACCAAGGATGGAAATGGAAAGAATGATTCTTCTTTGTCTTCCAGGATGCCACCATCCCCAAGGACAGCTATTGGCACAGAAGGTTCTGACGGGGGCTCCTGCTCTCTTCTAGGACCCAGCTGCCAGCACTCCCCTTCCAGCACAGGGAAGCAGGACTTGGCATCACATGGAGCCAGGTATCCAGTTCTGTTTATTTATTTAAAGGCCACAGAAGCTGTAACTGAGCCATGGCCTCGCTGTGCCACTTCTCTTCCTCTCCTTCGTGCCAGGTGTTCCTTTTCATCTCCACCTTCCCCTGTTCCCCATCACTTGCTTGCATGTTAGCTCCTCCCCAGGGGAGCTGGTTCACTCTGGCTCCATAAGAACTAGAGCAGATGTCAAGAAGCAGGGGGTTTCTCCAGAAGCCTTGTAATATCCCAGGCCAGGCCCAGGAGGTGAATGTCCTTACCTGAGCTCCTCCATCCTGGACCAAAACAAGTTAAAGCCCCCATGCCTAGAGATGCACTCAGGCTTTCCCAAGCAGAATTTTGTGCTGCCTGGGAAAATGAGCAGGGGAGGAAATCCCCTATGGATGCAGTTGTGCTGCAGTGAGGCAGCAGGTCCCACTGTACTGGGTGAGAGCCTCCTAAAACAAGTTACTATGGAGCTGGAGCAGCATCCAGGGACTGCTCAGCCCCAAGCCTGAGTATTGTCACCTTTCCTATTTGTAACCATCTCTCCTGGCACATAGCTTTGGGAATTCCTTGCTTACCCAGAGCAGGGATAGAGCAAACTAATCTTTGGGAAAGGATTTTATCTCACTGGATCCAGGATTAGCTGTTCGCTTTTGGAACCTTCTTCCCCCTGAACTGGCTCATTGGTTTGCGAACCCATTCACCCTCACTGAGGGAGACAGAGCAGCAGGGATGTCTCACTGCCAGTCTGCTCAGGCACTGCCACCCCTGGGGGCAAAGGTTTCTAAGGTGCCTCCAGTGTCACGCCCCAGATGATCAATGACTGGGCAGCATTTTCTGCTTTTCCAGGTCAGACCATTTCTATTTTGCATGGAAAACTGAGGAAACTTCAGCAATACCAAGGACAGGTTTGAAAAGATGGATATGAAAGAGAAGGACCCCTGTCTATGGAGACTCACCTTGCACAAGCTGATGATGGGCCAAGAGGATCCAAATCAAGGACATGAGCTGGAGACAGAAGCTCCTGAGCATGGTCAGTGTGGCCCCACCGAGATGAACACCTACAGAGATAAAGAGCAAGCTCAGCAAAATCCTTTGGCTGCTTCATTTCCACAGCTTCATGAACCACAGCTTCATTTCATACATCCCTTCCTTTCCACTACCTGGGAGTTTTTGAATTGAAACATCCAGTTTTATAGAGACTTGTCACCACACTCGTCTTTGTCCTTCCAGACCCCTTCCTCTAAGTCAGCATTGAGACACTAAGAATTAAAAAGCTTTTGAAAATGTGTATACAGGAGAACAGAGTGTGCACACTCAATCCTGAGTGTGTAATAGCTCAGGTGGTGCTGTTACACCACATCTTAGAGCAACCACCCCGGTAGCTGCTGTCAAGAGAGCAGAAACCTCCAGAAATACCAACCCAGCTGTGGGGACCTTCATCTTCCCTCCCTGGATCTGAGAAGCTTCAGCTTCGTGTTAAATAAGGTCCTCCTCTACACATTTGAATGAATAGACGGGCTGAGTGTATTTTACAGTGCCCAGGCTGCTTTTCAAACCCCGCTGGAGAGCAGGGAGTCCAGCAGATCTAGCAGAGGAGCAGGCAGTAAACAGCAGCCCTCTTTGATTGTCCAAGCAAGAGAGTGAAGCAACAGGCACTAGAGCTGGGCTGCAGCCCCGGGCGGGAAAGCCGAGCACACACCTCTCACTAGGTGCGGTCCTTTTCCTCAGCTGTCCTGCAGAGAGCCCCGTCAGCCCAAGGTTCCTGCACCCCTCTATTTTCCGACCGCCTCCTGCCCTCTTGAAGTAGCATTAAATACTTTCCAAAAAAGCTTCATTCCCTCCCAGCCTTCTGGGGTTGTTAAGGGCAGGAAATTCGAGGGTGATATCATAAATATATTACTGTAATGAGATGGGAGGGGTTAAACAGTTCTGTTAGCAGAATGGTGAAGGTATGGAGCAGAGTCTATCCAGCTGCGTGGGTGTGATGAACAGGGGCCATTCCGCTTTCAGCTTGACTCTTTAGCTCTGGAAGGTTGTGTTTGGTTCATAGTTGTGTGAGAGACTTCTGAGATGGGGATGTAAGTCCTCCCACCCACCTACACGTACATATGCATTGCAGGAAGAGGTTTTGGGGTCCCTGCTAAGACTTTCACCTGCCTGGACCAGACAAAATTGCCCATAAAAGCAATGATATTGCTTGAAGCATCTCTCCAGAAAACAAACCACCACCAACAAAGGATGCAGCATTTTCAGAGGGGCTACAGGATGTTATTGTCACTGCCCCAGCCAAATCCCACCATGGATTGCTGCATCCTCCCTCCCCACAGTCCCTTTGACACCATGCCTGCAGGACCCTCCTTCGCCTCCTGCCCCTAAACACTGGGCAGTGGCAAACAGCTGCTGCATTTCAGGGGAGGGTGAAGCAATTGCTATGAAACTTAAAAAATAATTTAGGGCTGGAGAGTGAGTATCATGTTCCTTCAGGACTGTGAGAAGCATAAGCTCCGACCACATGTCATTGCAAAGGCTGTTTTTCCCCACAGCTCCCCACTCGAGGCACAGCCTCTCAGACCTCCTCATGTAGTCACCCCATGGGTGCTACATCCAGCAGAACCCCTGGGGTCGCCCCGGGCCCCGGCATCCTGGGCAGCAGCTGGTGCCCAAGAGAGGTGTGAGCAGCTCCCACCTGGGCAGGCCTGGCTTTGGGTCGCAAGGACACGGGCGAGGGAGCTCCCTCCGTCCCACTCCTCCGCCTCTGCCTTGCCGGGCTGGAGGCTACCAGACGTCCAGGTGCTGCGAGGACACCCCCTGAGTGTATTAACCTCCCTTTGGAGGATATTAGGCACCTCTGAGCGCCTTGGGATGACCAGGGACATCCCCAGGACGCGGAGTATCAGGCTCTGCCCCTAGTCTGAAGGCTATCGGGACCGCTCCGGACTGGGGTCGGGGGGCAGGGTTGGGAACCCGGGGGATGCCGCGCCGCTGCGGCTCGCCGCGCCTGTCCCCCCGCCCCCCTCCTTTCGGGGTCTGGGACCACCCCAAGCCCCGGTGCCCCCCGGAGAGGCNCCCGACCCGGCCCGCCCTGCCCGCTCACCCCTGCCCTGCTCCCGCCGCCGGGGGCGGGGGGGGACCCCAGCACGGCCCCGCCCGCCCCCCACGGCCCCGGGGGAGCTGCGGCTGCGAGGGCTCACCGGCCCCGGCCCCCAGCACCGACTCGCAGAGCATGGAGAGGTGTCCCGGGCTGGCAGTCCTCCGCAGGGACGCGGCCTTGCTGGAGGAACCCCCGCCCGGGGCGCGGAGGGGCTGCAGCGCTCGCCGCCCTCTCTTGGGCAGGGGCTCGGTCTTGCGGGGCACTGAGCCTCCCGCCGGGCACTGAGCCTCTCAGAAGTAAGGTGCGCGATGATCCGAGCCTTCATTTTGCTCAGATTATGTGAAATAACGCTAATAGGCTCCTGCAGCCCCTCCCTGATGTCCCCGGGGTCCACTAAGACATCTCCACTGGCAAACTGTAGGGTTAAGAAGCCCCATCCTTAAAATAAAAGTTCATCTTGTAGTGGTCACCCCAGAAAAAATAAGCCATCCAGAGAAGCTGTGGTCTCCAGCATTTCTCTCGCCGCCATTCACAAGATGTGGGTACCAGCACTTCAGTGGACAATAAGGAACAATAAGGCAACTGTGGGAGAGGGTCTGGGCTGTCACATCTTCAGAAGGAACAGCTGCCTGCTCTCCTCCTCACCTTGCATGGCCTTTCTGCTGTGTGTCTGTCACCTTCAAAGGTCCTAGCAATCCTTAATTAGATTTCAAGTTCACATCAGTCAGCCCTTTTCTACCCCTGTATCCTACAAGGTTTGCTGTTTTTCACCAGGAAGGAAGACGGAGGCACTTAGTGGATGCTTTCACACTCCATCTCATCTCACTAGACAAAGCTCAACCCACCCCTGCTCTCACCTTCTCCAATCCCCCCGGCCCTCTGCAGTTCCTGTCAACCCTGACAGCCCCTGTGACAGCCCAACAGGCAGCAACCCCATCAAAGCCAAGGTCTCTGCCAGCTCTGAGTGTGGACCCCGCTTGCTCATCCTTGGCATGCCTGGACAACACAACACCACTGAACAATAAAATGGGGGCCTACCACCCTGCCTAACTCTGCAGGAGCTGCCTCTTTCCTGCCTCTTTCCTGCTCTCCTGTCAGCCAGGAGCCCCATTCCTTCCCTTGCCCTCCTACTGCTGTCTCTATCATCCCATGTAACCATTCCCCCTGAGGGACAGAGAAGTCCAAACCTCCTGCTTAGGTTGCTTCATCCGCTCTTTGGGTATTTATGAGACAGGTGTGCACCAGCTCTAACCTGAGATGCTTCGTGTGATTCTACATCCATTCTCAACCCCCAATCCCTCACAGCCAGCTCAGACTGCTTTTGAGCCCTGACTCCTACCATGTCTGGAGCTTACAGCAAAAAAGAGAGGGGGAGGCTGAGGGTGAAGCACAGCTTCTGTTACTTGGTTTAAAACCAGACAGCCTCTCCTACTGTCACCACAGCTTGAGGACCTGGAAGGATCCACCTTTGTGCTCTGACACCCACAACACCCTGCCCTGCACTCTTTCCTGGTCATGCTTGGAGGCCAAGGGTTTCCTGGCAACACCTCCAGCACTGAGTGTAGGCTGCTCAGCCTCACCCTCACTTCCTTCTTGAAATCCTACCACCTTCACTGTGTCAGATAGAACACCACCTCCTGCAACATCCTCACCTGCTCCCTCATTCCTCTGCTGGGATCTGCCCCGGTCCTGACCACGCTGCACTGCAACGTCATTGCACAGCCGTGCCTGGGAACTCTCAAACCTCACTTGGTTAAACGTGCCTAAGAAAACCCTCTGGCCACCGTGTGTGCATTGGAATGGGCAGATAGGAGGGGACCTGCAGAGGGATCCCTACATATTCTGACATCCATAAATATCTGTGTCCACAGCACAAGCAGTGTGAGAGAGGGAGATGGGGTTAGGTTGCAGCCAGCAGAATGGGACATGTCATTCTCACTGTGCTGCTTCTCTTGGAGGTGAGAGCTGTGCCACCAAGTGAAGGCTGTCCAGGCTGAGGAGGTAAAGCTGGTCGCTGAAGATCTGAGCTCCGAGGAAGGGGAATGAAGAACAAAATCCAGGGTGGGATTTCAGAAGGTGGGATATCTGAGGAAATGTGTTTTGTGGTTTGAAGTTTGGCTTTGCATGTGAGTATCACAGACAGAAGCAGGCAGGAATGGATGGGAGTAAAACGGGAATACAGAGGAGGGAGAAGGGACCCATGCAATGTGAACCTTGGGTGCACTCCTTCCTCTATACTGAAGGGCTCCTGTCCCATCCCCAGGCACAATCCTGACTCTTAGGCTTGCTCTGTCAGCTCAGGGAATGTCCTGTACTATTTAATCAGAGCAGCTCTATTTGCAGACCCAAGAAATGGGTGTTGAGGGGATTCCTGTGCTTGGCTAAGACCCTGCTCTACTAGGCTCTGATCCCTGCCATGCCATCCCTAGAGGCGTCTCAGATGGAACAGCTGCTGGGTCAGATTTAGGAAGGATTTTTTCCTAGCCATAAGAGTCCCTCCGTGTCTTTTCCCTCCAGTGAAGCAGGGACCTGGAGTGGGAACTGGAACAATCTCTTGTCATGGTTTCCCCTCCAATTCATGCCAGATGAAGACTCCCTCCCCTGCCATTGTCCCAACACACCACCACCACTCACAGACAGAGGGAGGAATTACCTGTCAAAACCAGCTGAAGCTGCTTCCCTTTCTTCCGGAGTCTGGAACCTGCACCTTGGAGGCTGCCAGACATCAGGGACAAGAAGCAGATGCCGGGCTGAGAAAACAGATAATGTTGCCTCTTCTCCTTCACCAAGAAGCCTTCTCCGGAGCAGAAACTCTTCCCTTTGCAGAAGCCCAGAGAAATTCACCTCTTCCTGCTCACTCTAATTCCTCGAGAAAGGCAGAAAAGCAGCACAAACCAGCTGGAGAAAGACTGCAAACACCTCTGAGCTGCCGACTCAAATGATCATCCTCTTCAGCTCTTGCTCTGGGTCACCCTCTCCGCCTTACACACAGCACCAGCCCGGGGTCTCTAGGTTAAAACAAATGTTCTCCCCCATCCCACCCCCCTTGCTTTTCCAATTCCACCCCAGCCCACAACAAACAGCAGCTCGCTGGCCCTACAGCCATGTAACCCAACCCCAGCCATTGTTCCCCTTCCACAAGGTCTATATTTGACTTTGCAGCAGCACCGTGGCTGTGCGTGTGTGTGTGTGTACATGTGTGTGCACTCCCTGCACACACACACGCTCTGATATTTGTTCAGAGCCTCATTCCCCAGATGCCCGGGATTGCTTAGAAATAGCTTCCATGGGCAGTAGGTGCTTGTGCCTTCAGTGGGGAAGTAGAGGGGGCAGGCAGTAGAGAAGCAGGGAAGGGGTGAAAGTTGAAGGTAGAAAACCTCCTGGCTCTTTCCTCTCAGTTTGCGCCATCTCGATGCTCTGCCACACTGTGGAGCATGGCCAGGATGGCAGAAAACAACATGCACTCAGCAGCAGAACTGATGGCATATCTGGGGAATGATGGAGAAAAGGACAAGCTGTGGTCTTGGTATCCTGTGTTACCCTGCCCCAGGTTTTGCACTCTGATGCCAAAAGTGCAGTTAAGCCTCCAAAAACTCTTCAAATCTTCTTTGGTCTAGTGGCTGAGACCACCAGAAGTGCCACTGGGGAGGGAAGTACCCACTTCCCTTAGCCTGGTGGCTCTGCTAGGGGCACCTCAGTGAATGGGAGCTGCCCTTGGATTCACCTTCCTACGTTCCAGTACTGCACTAAGAGCAGCCACTCAGAGCTACCCCAAGGTGTGTTTTCCCAAAGCCTCCAGGAATGCTGCCCAAGTCCAGTGTCATAGTCCATGTGACCCCGAAGTCTCTGGGAACACTGCCTAGACTTGGCATGAGCTTCTTTCATTTGCTTCTTTTGTGATCTGCCAGGATATAAGGCAAATGAGAAATAAGTGCAATCCAAATGAATGACAGGAAGGATTACTTTTATCCTAAACACTGATGATCCAGGGAACTCACTGCCACTGGGTAACAAGAAAAGGCATTCATTAAAAAAAACCTGACTAGACATTTACATAGACAATGAGAACAAATAGGAATGAACTCCAAAGAGCTATAAACCCTCTTACTCCAGGGCACTGAAGATGAGTTCTAGGCGATGGAATAAGGAGCAGCTTTCCACAAGGGCAGGTTTTTCAGCAATTTTGTGCAGGGCAATATTTGTACCTTTCTCTGAGCCATGCAGCCCCAGCCCTGGGAGACAAAGGATGCTGGACATGGGTAGGCACCATCTGTACATACCCACTGCACACATTTACCATCACCAAGGCCAAGGTGTGATGAACTGTGGAGGTGCCCCCGTGGTGCCTGTGAGATGTCCTGGAGAGGCAATTCCCAGGTTCTCAAAGCCAAGTGTCAGCATCCATCCAAGCCTCTGATCATCAGCTTGCTTCTCCTCCTCTCAGAGCCAGCTGCAGGGAGTCCCTCATCACCAGGGCTGATGTTTCCTGAGCAGCACTCTCCACTGGCCTCCAGGCAGCTGCTCTGCTGGGACCAACTAAAATCTGACCGCCTGCTGGAGTGCTCCACTAGGAGAGATCCTCTGAGTGTGGGAGAATTCATGTGTCATTGTAATGGACTTGAGTTCCATACCTGACAGCCTTCAAACCTGCTGTGAGTAGCAGCAAAAGTAAGCTTAAGTCACACGTTATTTTGAGATACAGATTCCTCAAATCCACCCTCAGTACTTCAATCCAAGACAAGACAATGGTACCAGGGGAAAAAGAATTTAAAAAAGAAAAATTAAACACTAGAGGAAAAAGACTTAGACTTTAAGAGGGGGAGAACTAGATTGAGGTATATATGGAGGGCAGTTAGAGAAAAGAGGTTTTACCTGTGCCCCACAGCTCAAAAGGCTGAGTAAACTCCCTTCAAAGAACCCCTGTAAGTTCATGAGAAGGTGTAGGATCTTGTTTTGCCCTGTAATTTCTGGCTTCCCTCTGTGTGCACGTACAACAGCTAATGTCAAGGCTCTCCCAAGGGCACCGATTCAGGGGATGTACCCATTGCCTCCACCCTGCCTCCTGCTGCTGGGAGGAGGTCTGGAAGGACTGGAGAGGGAAGGAGATGTCTGCCAGGCTTTCCCTTTGCTGGCACACACCCGTGGGTGCCTCGAAGCCCAGCTCCAGCTATGCGGTCTCCCTTTGCCTTTCCAGCTGGCAGCTCTAGCAATGAAACCTCAGTCTCACCAGGAGCACACAAGCATTTAATGGGAGACTCTTGAAGCAAATCTTTTGTGCTTTCTCAGGGCTTGCCTCTGAGCTTGCTCCCGGGTGTTTACAGAGGGTGGCATATCTTGGTGTTTGCAGTGAAACCTGGCAGGAGAGCTTGTTGCAGAGAATTTCAAGGTCATTTTATGAAACTATGGCCTGTGCTTAGAAAGACTTGAACCCCGGCTGCAGAGGAGTCCATAATTAGCAGCCCCAGGGGATATGGACGCGTGTTGGGAGGGAGGCTAATTGTAGACTGACTGTCTCCTTGGTCTTCAGCAGCTCCCGTGAAGCAGAGAAGCGGTGCACTCAGCCAAGCACCAAGCGTGTCCTAGGGAAAGGTAATTCCTCCCCGGCCTGCCTGGACCCGTCCCTATAAACAACAAGAGCTGCACGGGGAGAGCAGTGCTGCAGATTTCACAAAAAAAGAGAGGTCTCTGCGAGTTGGAGGTGCGTGCTAGGCATGCAGAAGGGCTCTTTGGGAGACAACACACGGCCATGTGTCTCTACGTGAAAGAGTCCACGAGTGAGTCCCTGCTCTGCCTCAGAGGGCTTGGAGGACCAGCTACTCCCTCCCCGTTTGTAAGCCGTGGCTGAGTGCCAGCCCCCGCACCCCAGCGTGTGGTGTCCTCCCTGTGCTCGCGGGCCAGTGCTGTGCCCAAACCTGGATGAAGCCTTTTCTGCCTGCACACACCAAGGAGAGCTGGTGTCACACCTAACCCTCTGCCACCTCCCAGTGTGTGCTCCAGTGAGACATCCTCCCCCTTCCTCTCCACATACTTTTAACTCAGTTCGTTTTAAATGCTTTATTAGCATGACAAGCTAAGCAAGTTTTGACGAAGGGGAAGGGAGGCAGAGCCCCTTGAGTCTTGGTGTGAGGCTGACACAGTGACTCCAGCCTTTGCATCCCATGGGGTTTTGCCTTGCATTGGAGCAGCCATCCTGCCTGTCAGGCACATTCTCTCCACTCCTTCACCAAGGTAAATCACTGGCTTAGGAGGGCTCTTCAGTCTCGGCTGCACAGCAGCACTCCTGCTGGATTTAGCACCCAGTGAAGACTTTACAGTAAGCTTTGGCAGGGCTCAGATGAGGCTGCTGGGAGGAGACACTGTGCAGTGCTGGAGCAGCTCCTCGTGTAGGGAACTGACCTCGAGGAGCAGCAGTATCTGTGGAGTCCCAGCTGGGAACTGAATTTTTCGGGAAAAAAATATCCTGTGTAAGGTCACAGCCCAATACATTGTCCCTTGCAGAGCCCTGGAACTGTGCAGAGTAAGAGTTGGAGGCACCTGTACAGGGCTCAGGGCAAGAGCTGGGATCGTGGCATGGAGCTGGCGGTGAGCAGAGAAATGAGTGGGATGCCACAAACAAATACTTGAGGTCAGAAAACCCCGATTTCAGCTGCCTGCCCCCAGGAGTGATGCAGCCAACACAAAGTGAGTGCAAAGAGCACAAATACACCACTGCCAGGCTCTGTGCCCTACAACGAAATCCTGCACCTAGGCTAGAGGCAAGAGCTCACTGTAGCTGCTCAATTTTGTGGCTAGTTAGAAATGGCCAGTAGGGGTCACTGATATATATTTATTTTATTCTATTTTTATATACACACACATTTATAAATATATAGAAGACATGCATAGGCAGTAATTGTAATGGGCAAGTGTTGATGTGGAGTGTATTCTTCAAGCATATAGGCTGGGGGAAAGTGTCCCATGTATGTCTGAAATACCAGTGTGAGCTATACGTCGTGCTCTGCTCAAACCCCATGATGACACAAAATTGCCAAGCACTGGGGTGCTGCAATGGTGGGTTTTTGTCGTTGCTCCCCAGTTCTGCCTTCATCTTACATTTCATATTGACAGAGGTGCTTTGAGAGAGATTCAAGAGATTCAGAGATTCAAGCCTTGAGGGCAGGATATTGTTTCTGCTTGTTTTTCTGTGCAGTGCCCAGAGCAACTACATCCCAACTATGATAGGAGCCTTTGGGCAGTCCCATAAGACAAACAGCATTTTGGGTTGGGATGGGTCAACACTTTTGTTCTTCAGCCACTGATGCTGGGGAATGTGTTTGCTTGTGAAAAGACTCCAATGTCTTTTTGAGTGCTGAATCTCTATTAAACTCAAAATAGAGTCCCAGCCCTCACTCTTACACAGTGGGATGGACTGAAACATACACGTGGGTATGTTGTTAGCAACTGTTTTATTGCCGGGTTGGTTGTATTTGTCTGGTAGATGTATGCTCCAGGCATACTGGCAGAAGATGTTTGGCTGCCCAATTCGGCATCCACAGACTTGTTTGACTGTCACAGGCTGGCAGTATTTCTCTGATCTTATTGTTCTTGAAATGCTGCTAGTTTTGGGTGCTGAGCTCCTCTTGTATTGGCATATCCCAGAGTGAAAACTTTACTCAAAATAAGGCTCAGGTCTTTTGGTTTTGGTGGACTCAGCCCATCCATGAAACCTCTTTTGCCTCTGAGGGTTTCCCAGCTGATGTCTACTGGGGAATCCTCTGTGCAACTGGAGTTAGAGAAGTAGTGGAGGAGGCAAGTGTTTCCTAAGAGCCCCTTCAGCACTGCAGCATCCAAGTTGGAGGAAATGGGACTTCATGCAACTCGCAGGCAGGTGACAGCCTCCACGTCAGCCACCAGGGATTGTCCAGCACCCGCCATCTTCCCCACTTGACCAGGTTTGATGGAAAACTTGAGAGGACCAAGCCTGCACTGCCTTCTTCTGGTGGGGAGACATTATTTCTGGTATCGCCTTTTTCACTAGCCAAGACCATAGGCACTTCAGAGGGATTTGTCCCTCCACAGGGTGGCACCTGCCCCTCCAGGGGTTCCTTTTATTCAGTTACAAGGGTCTATATAAAGTCCTGCCTGCTGGAAAGTATTTTGAAGAGATTCCTCCCTGCTCTTCACTAAGGGTCATAAATTCAGCTGGTATTTGAGAGAATCTCAAATGTACTTCCAGGACTGTTTGCTGAGGGCTTTACATCCGCCAGAGGCCCCTTAAAATAAAAGGATTATTGGGAGTCAAGTGTTAGATTACCTGGTGCTTGTTAATTGAACTTCAGAGGCTTTAGCGAGCAACTGGCTCTAGCAGGGAGCTGCACTTTGGTATTAATGGTGTTATATAAATGAATATAATGTACCCTAACATCATGCTTCCGCATCATGTCACATCTCTGGACTCAGGGCAATGGCGAGTCCACCTCACAAGCATACCGGATATGGGGAAAGGCAGGGTGGATGTATGTGGAGAGGAAGGAGGATTGGGAATCAAGGCCTTTGGGATTTGAGGAAAGAGTGTTTTTTGGTGCTCGGAGCAGGTGACTGGTGCTCAGCCAGCCTGAGTCAAGTTGCTGTCTCCCTTTGGCAGTCTGACCTTGAGATCTGATTTTAAGAAGAGATGAGTTTAATGGAAGCAGTAAATGACAAGACCATCTGAAAATCAGTCTCTCTCCTTCCTGCGGGGCTTATTTCACCCAGACTTGCAAAAAGCTTGGAGATCCTACTCTGACAAGTCACTAAAAGAAAGTGAAGTGCTCTAATCATTGCTGCCATCAGTGCTCACCCATGGAAACCTGAACAGACCACAACTGTGAAGGCTCCAAGGCAGCAAGGCCCGGTGGAAATGAGAAACCTCATCAGCTATGAAAATTTCATCAGCTGGCGCTGTGGAAGCAAGAATCTGGAAGTGCAGAGCAGATGGGCAGCCTGGATTCTTGGAGGCATTGTCCTTCTGCTTGTTATCTGACTCCGGCACAGGGAGGATTTGGAGAATTTATGGGGGCACAAGTACCGAAGGCTTTCTTGAAATATCCCTGGCTGACGTGTGGTGTGGTGCAGACGGCACTTGCTGGGCACTCAGCAGACGTTTTTTGCACAATATTGCCAAGGTCATGGAAGCGGGGTCCTGCTGAGCACCTGTCTTTTATTGTGTAAGAAGGGGGACCATTTGGGCAGAGTTTGCAGCACTGTGAGCCTGGTGCTACCTGAATGTAAATCTGACGGCTTTGTAAATGTAGTAGTACACTGAAGAACATGTAAACTCTATCAGGACTTTTCTGAACCAGGCAAATTTCCTCTGAACTAGGCTCCTTTATTTACTGTGTGAATCATCAGTTCATGAGATGTTTGTGAAAAAAAGAACAAGAAGAAATGGAAGCAGAGGGTAGGTTTATGCACTGGGCATGAAAAGCAATGGAAAAAGTACTGGTCTGAGCTCAGAGTTGGGGTGATTTGGTTAGAAATTAAAATGTACTGACTTTTCAAAGACCCAGGACAAGAACAACACAGTGGAAGATTTTTCAATGAATACCAAAGCACATTCCCAAACTGTGTCAGGGTTTGACCAGCTTTTGCCCGGTACACCCTGTCCACAGCACCTCTCCTTTAAGAAGCAGACAGTTGTCCTTGGGGGGTTTCAGGTGGATTTCTCCATTTACTATTCTACCCTTCTCCCTCCCTCTCCACCTGACAGGCTGGGATAAGCCCTAGGCTGTTGGGTTGTTTCTCAGAACACGGGGCCCGTCGGAAGGGGCAGGAGCCGGTGCCGCAGCCGGGCACTGACAGCGGCGGGCGCCGTCCCCGCCGCCCCTCAGGGTGTTCCCGGTGCCGGGGCAGGTGGCGAGGGGCAGGTGGCGAGGGGCAGGAGCCGGTGCCGGAGCCGGGCACTGACAGCGGCGGGCGCCGTCCCCGCCGCCCCTCAGGGTGTTCCCGGTGCCGGGGCAGGTGGCGAGGGGCAGGTGGCGAGGGGCAGGAGCCGGTGCCGGNAAAGTTTGGGGCGGGCCCGCGGCGGGGCCGAACCGGGGCTGAACCGGCCGCAAAGTCACTGGGACCCCCGGCGGAACCGAGCCTGACCGGGTCAGAGCCGGGCTGGGGCTCCGGGGGCGGGGAACGCTACCGGCTGGGGACCAAGCCCCGGGCGGGGCCCCTTACGCCCCCGGGCCTCTCTGGCCTTCTCGGGCGGGCTTCGGGCGGCGCCCAGCGAGCGGGATGGGCCTTTCTGTCCATGTGTGTGGCGAGGAATTATAGAGTTCCCCGAGGAGAGCGGGTCCTGGCGGGGCGCACCGTGGGCAGGGGGGTCAGCCAGGTGGGGCGACGACTGGGTGCGGGAGGGCGGCGAGGCCACAGCCCCGGCCCCAGGGAAGGGACGGTCCCCGTGGGGAAGGCTGGTGATGCCATTGCTTCAGGGCATTACGAAGCTCTCCCTTCCGGGGAGAGACCCATGTCGGGGAGCAGCGCAGGCACGGATTCGGCAGGCAAAACCTGGTCCACACAGGGTGTAGCCATTTCTGAGTGATGGAGAGTTAGGTAGTGTGATTGAGAGTTAGGTGGTGTGGGGGATGAGAAAGCAGTATCTGTGCAGGGAGCGTTGCTGGAGTAGGAGCTGCAAAGGGGAACAAGTCTGGGCCAGCACGTGTGTTAAAGAACCGGAGTGTAACTGGCAGAGGCAGGGTTGGAAAAGGAGAATCAGCATTCCTCTGGTGTCAGACTCGGCAGGGGTTAATGGGAAATTCTCGAGCAGCCCGGACGTCCTCTCTAGCACAAGGAATGCTTCCCCTTGTAGAACTAGTGTGCAGTCTCTGGGAACATGGGGAGACTTTAAAGGAAAACAGGTGAATGGTAAATACTGTAGTGCTTCTGGCTTTGAGCTTGAGCACTGTGCATAGAGCAGAGTAAAAGATTGAGTGCTAATACAGATTTTTAGGTGCACAGGGGGTTGCGTTGGTAGGTATCAGGGTGTGCAAATGATACACAGATCTGGCAAGGCTGAGAATGACCTAGATCTGAGAGATGCCAGGTGGATCTTGTCCACTGAAAAGAATCATCCATCACATGTAGGTAGTTCTGTGCCAGTGAAAGCTTTTCAGAGCTATGCATTTCTATTTTACAGATTCAGAGAAGGAACTGGGATAAAGGGCAAGCAATGAATCCTTACTGAAGCATCAGACATCAGGTAAGAAAGCCAGGAACGAGCTGATGCTGAGTCAGGCTGTGTTCTTCTGGTACCACTACTCAATTTTCTTGAGAATATGTGAACCACATACCTGAAAAACTGTCCCTCTCTGTGGTGTTCTCTGCATTGTAGTAGGACTATGTTGTCAGAATAGAGGGTCCAGGGGTGTCAGTGAAGTGGGAGTGACCCTGAGAAATTCAGCAAGAGCTTCTGGGAAGAAAAGTTCAATTAAAGATGTAAGCCAGTGGTCTTGACGTACCATCTGGGAAAGCAGTCTTAAATGTGCTCCATCAGTGCTGAAGTAGCCATGCTGTCTGTAAAATTCACAAGGGGTCAGCCCAGCCATAATCCAAACAAAATCCCTTCTGATGATCCTGCTCTTGCAATAATTGCAATATCAAAGTTAGGTGATTCTAGTGACCTTCTGTTCTCTCAGGCTATTTGTTCCACCACATTGCTTTTTCCACACAAATTTTAACTGTTCCTGTGATGGGTGGTGCAGGTGTACCTTTCTGTCCTCTCCTGAACGCACTGTTGAGATCGAGTTTAGAGGAGCAGTTGTTTGGTACCCAGCAGCTGGTCTTTTGATTGTACACTGTCACATCATCTTTATAACAACTCCTTTGTCTCTTCTTCAGTTCCTAGTGAATCACTGCAGAAAGCACCTCTATTGCAGCAGTGCTTTGCATACAGGGTGATTTAGTTTCAGCATTTAAGCTATCAGGTCTTAGCTGTGGTATCAAGAGGAGTTTTTCATTCCTTCCCAGGCACCCAGTGCTCTTGAAATCCTCTGAGTGCATTTCAGCAGGGCCAGCGGAGTTCCAAAGTGCAGCCCGTGGCTATCTTCACCTTTAATATTAACAAGGCATTGGGTCAGGAGGGGATGAGTTACTTGCCAAGACCTGTTGCCTCTTCACTCTCCAAACCAACTTTCTGAACTAAAGATGACCTTGTTTGCTTTTCCACTCTGTTTCAAGTTGTTTGTTGGCTGCTAAGTCACTTGCTTTGCAGCCAACAAACCCTCAATTCTTATCTCCGCCATCCACTCTAAACACAATCATGGTGCAGCTTGTCAGGGAGATAGACTAAATCCTTAAAAAAAGGGGTAGTCTTTTGAAAGTCTGCCTGCTTCTTGTGCCAGAGCAGAACAAATCAAGTCAGATGGGACAAATGATTTTTGGTTGGCATGCTGGTCTGAATGGTACTGGAGCTGGCTTAGAGAAAGGGCTTGCGGCAGCTGGTGTGGCATATAAAGTGTTTTTAAAAAGCTTAAGAAAGTCAAGCTATTTGAGAAGTAGCAAAATAAACAAGTTTTAGTAAAATGTATTTTTTGGTAGTTGATTTCATGCTTATGAGTTTTGGAGGCTGATGGTTTTTCTGAAGATGAGCTCCCTAACCTGTTAAAAAGTCTTCTGTGTTTGATGGAGAATCCACTGAAAACTGGATTCTGGAGATTTCCATGTATCACCACATCTACAGTGGAGACCCAAGAAACAGTTCTAGGAGATTAGGTCGTGACAAATTTACTGTGTTGTGTATTTGTTATCATGGGCCTTGCTTCTCCAGCAGAGCGACAACAGAACTGTCTGCCTTACGTGTTTCTGGGAGAAATACAACATGTAGAGGTCTCAAATGAGCCTGCATGTGATACAGATTGAGGGTAGGATTCCTCTGATAATAAATGAGGGTCTGGCTTGACAGCTTTTTGATTCATCTTGCTCTTTTTACTGGGCTTGTCAGGATCTGGAATTGTCATAATAGAGCAGATTTTCTTGACTGTTTGACTTGATTCATGCTTTGAGAGTAAATGTAAGGTCCCAAAACAGGGTATATTCATCTCCTTGCTTGAAGGCTTTTGGTTGGGAAGATATCTTCTTTCTGTATGGCACCCGGAGCTTTGGAGGGAGAATGCTGGTTGGCATTCGTGCCAGCTGTGTGTATTTCAAATCACTAGTAACTGGGTAAATAGGATCCTCTCTGAGATTCATTTTACGCAGGACTGCAAAGGAACTGTGTGTGTAAGCTATGCAAACAGGATGCCTTAGGGCACTAAATCATCCATCCTGTTTCCCTGCCAGTTCCCCTACCTAAGGGCTTTTCCTTAGATCTAGATTGGCTGGGTCTGTAACTGTAGTAGGAAGAATGTTACTTTTTAAGTGGAAATACCTTTACAGCTGCTTGGAGGGGAAGGGCGATGCTATGGTCAGAAAGTTACCGGATTTCTGCCACAGATGTATTGTGTTCATCAGATCATTACTGTTTCTCTCTCTTCATTCTTTGGTTGGAAAATATGATTAACACCAGTCTTATTAGGGATTTGAGGATGAACCTGTAAGTGTCTAGATGCTTGGATACTGTGGTGTTGAATGCTTTAGTAAAGCTTGGTGGAGGAGAACTGAAAAGAATATTTCAAGCTGTGACTTCAAAATGAAGCAGACCCCTGTGTGATCTATTGTCCTGTGTATTCTGTAGCATGGTGAAATTGCTGTGGAGTGCAAGTCAGGCCTTGCCTTGTTCAATGCAAGTGGGCACTCGGAGACCTCATCATTTTTGCCTTCCCAGGAGCTATTGCTTGTTTTGCTCACATGTCTAACCTTGCCTGAATCTTTTTGACTTCAATTCTCTTTTTTGCTTCTTTGTTTGTTCCATACTCGGAAACCGTTCTCTTCATTGTCAGGATGTTTATGTATGGTTTTATTCCAAATATGTTCAGCCAGAGAGGGCCAAAAGCAGCGGCTTGCAGGATGTTTCATAGTTGGAATGACATGAGCCACCCTCTCCAGAGTGTCCTTCTGGGAGCTGCACTTAGGAAGGAAATGGCGTGGAAAACCATGTAGGAGTGTGAGAACAGCTTTGCAATAGTTGGAATGCAGTATAAGCATCACTTGGGTGGGCTCAGTTTTCTTCTGCTTTTCAACAATGCTGGGTGCCAAGCCTGAGGAAGACTGCTGTGCAGGGGTGAAGGAGCTGGAATGTATTCCTCAGTTGAGGTGAATGCAATTCAGTGAAACTGATAGGCATCAAACTGAATAATGATTTTAAAGTATTTTCACATGATGTCTAATCTGTGGAAATTCACTACCACATAATAGCACTGAGGCTAAGAGCTGAGCGGGATTCAGAAAAGATCAAGCACTTAGGAGTAGAAATGTTCAGACTTGCTTTAGCTAAAGAACTTGTTTTAGAAGGTGTATTTTTCAGACATAATCCAATCTCTTAACAGATAAAGGTTTGAAGAAAGGGCAGTGTGTTCTATAATTGTCCACTGAAGCTTCTTGCTCCATTTACTAAACCACTTTAATGAATTGGCCTGTGTCAGGGGCAAGGTATTGAATCACTTATGTGCTATGATAGGTTGTTCGCTGACCTTGCTTTTTGTGGTAACTGCATTAGGGAAAAAAAACCAAAACAAATCACCAACCAAAGAACAAATCCACAGAGCACTGCAACTGCTCTGATTAGTCCCGGTTGTTGAGGATTTTAAGTTGCTGAAGAGCAGGGACTGTGGAAGGATAGTGCAGTTCGTAGAGGACCCGTCTTACTGATGGACGTGGATACATGTAGCTACTGTCTTTTCGTGCTGAGTCATCAGGCAAAGCACTTGGTGCTTCTTTCTTTTGCTTGTAAGAGGGAAAAGAATGTGGAGTTTGGCCTCTCCACCTTGCAGTCTTGTGGACTTTAGTCTGTAAGGTCTAGTCTGAAAGGCAGGGCTTTAAGGCTGTTGAAGTGAGTGCTGGTATGTTGTAGCGTGAGCCTCAGTGTACTGATGTCTGTGAATACAATCTGTGTCCTGTGCTTATGTCCAGTCTGTTGAGGATCAGGAGAATCATCAGTGCTGCAAGTAGGTGTAAATTCTATTTGATACACAGGCTAATAAAGATAAGTGCCAGTGGCATGAAGGTATATATAAAAAGCTGTGTGTTTGTAATGTTTGCCTAAATGCAAGGGGAGCTGAAGGAAATAGTCTGTATGTGTGTTTTCAGAGACAGAAGCAGGATATATAAACCTCAGGATCCTTGTATGGGCCCTATGGGCTTCTCTGGGAACAGCATGTGCTTTAGGGCACAACTTAACCCTTTTGTGGCAGGCCTAACAGCTGTGAATAAAAGGTTACTGAATTTCATAGAAGTTTTTTGTTGCTGATAAAGTAAAATGGGTCAGGATTGAAAAGTAAGTTTTCCTTAGACTAGTTTTTAGGCAGAGAGTATCTGACCAGCTTCTGGTGGCAAGAGAGAACTGGTTTAAATTTTTGATTTCTTCAGGGTCAGCAAATTCAGATCTGGAAGTCTCACAGTGACTTCAGTGTCTTTGGCTGAGTTCTGTATTTGTATTTTTGCTCTGTGATAAAGCTGGCTTTGGTAATGTTTCAGGAGTCATAACTGGATTTTTTTTACTGCTGTGCTTAAAGTCTCAGTTGTCCAGCTGCATTAATGAAACACTTGTGTGCAAATGTTCTGAAATCAAAACGGACACATGAAGTAGTCTCTCTAACTATTGAGGAATTACACATAGGTTCCTAAAAAGCCTTAGGTGAGTTTTACTTCATAGCATTTGTTTCAAAAGAGTATAAGTTATTTTCCCAAGGTAATAATTAGATAATCGTTGTGGCTGTAAGGTTTTTGACCATTATTTTGGCATATGCTACTCAGAGTAGCTGGTTTTAGACCTGCATATGTCTTGCTTCACAAGCTCTCTGCAATTCCCAAAGATGCCTTGCTGGTCTGTCTCCTAAATCAGATTTCTTCCTGCAGCTTTAGTGTTCATTAGTGATGACTCTGCTGCTGCCCAATGGGAAGGTTAAAAATATTCTCGGCAGATGAGTTGAAATCTGGTGTCTCTCACATAACTGAACAGTGATTGCAGTTAATGCTACTCTTCTGGGTTTTTTTTTCCTAGGGTATTTTTATTTATAATTTTTTCATTATTGAGAACTGTTCTCCCTTCTGTTTTATCTGTGGGAGATTCATACCCAGTTTATTGTATGAAAAGCATTTTTAAGTGGGGGAAGAGAATAAAATGGAAAATGACAGGATTTTTGTGCTTAAAATTAGAGTTGTGTTAAGTAACCTTTCTTGAGAATGGACTTCAAGCTTACATCCTACCTTTAAATGCATTTATTTTTCTCAGCAGAAAGTGTCTCAGGCACTAAAGTATGCAAAATACATTTTTTTCCCTTTTAGAATTTAATTTCTAAGCATTGCTTACACTACAGTTATGTGAACACTGGGAAATGAAAACTTTGCTCAGAAGGGTTTTCTCAGGTAACTGCATTTTGCTAGAGATACACACTGTTATTAGATGTCTGTGTAGGCACTCCAGTTCCTTCTAGGACTAATATGGAGAGTCATTTTTGGCAAGTATCTCATACCAGTTTAGTTTGATTCCTGAAAGCAAATCACCCTTGCTGGGCTGCATAATTTTGGTTGATTCTACTTATAAGTGTATTCATTTTTCCATGATTAGATGATGCCATTGCAAATAGGTCCTCAGGTGTATCTGAAATGGCTACCACAGAACTCAGTGTCGTCAAGGTCCCAGCTGGATGGTGCTGTATTACTGTGCAGCTCCAGAGATGATTTACTGCCTGACTGACAACTCGCAATATAAACATTAGTCCAAGCAGGATCTTGTCCCAAAACCCCACCTACACAGGGAGCCAGGAGTCTTCCTGCCACGCGCCATAAATCGTTTATGGTTTGCTCATGCCCGTACATTTGAAAAGCAGCTGTGTAGTGGGGATTAGCAGTTTGCAGAAGGCCTGTGCGGGGCTAAATTAGGGTCTCTTGCTCTGGGTGGTGAATACCAGTATTGGAATAGCAGGAGTGCTTCTCGGCAGTGGAAGGCAATTTACTCTGGGAATGGGTGGGTGCAGGGTATCTGTGAGGGTACAGCAGCCGGGAGAGAGCATTGCAGTGCTCCAGTTTGAGCTCTGATGCCTGATTGATGGCTGCCCAGCACTGTGTGGGATTGAACAAGTCATTGTTAGTTCTGTGGGTTTAACATTTTATTTATATATTTATTATTTCTATGTTACATTATTTCTATTTTACACATATATATAGAGACACAAAATGTAAGCCTACCTCTTCTGTCTCCTAGGAGCTGAAGGATGATAGAGTTTTTGGGTCTTTTTTTACTGTATGAAGAGTGGTTCCCCTTTTGCTAGCCCACGGTAGCAGTATCAAATTATATGCAAGGCCATTTGAGGCTTCACAACTAATTTTAAGCTTTTATAAGAGTTTTACTGTGCCACTTGGATTTATTACAGCTTTGCAACTTCAGCTCCCTAAGTAAAACTATTTTTGTACTGGCTGAGAATTTAAATTACCTCCTGGAGCTTCTAATGACTAACTTGTGTTTATGGGGAAAGCTCCCATTTATCCAAACCCTGAAAGAACAATCTGTTTGGTAATGTAACTCTAAATGTATTGGTGCTTTATATCAATGGCAAGTACATTAGAGCCTAAAGTCAACTGATACCTTCAGGTCCTCCTGTAATAAAGAGAATATGCAGATTTTGCTGTACAGATGAGACAAGACAGTACAGCTCAGAGATCTCCTGTGTGCTGGCTGAAGGACCAGCTGCTGAGTAGAGCAGAAATAAGTAGATCATTTTCAGCTGTGTTGGTTTCTCATTAACAAATCCTTTCTTGGGTGGGTTGGTTAAGAATCCAGGTGGAATGTGTCAGCAAGGTGTCCCCTCAAGATGCATCAGCTGAGCATGAGTACTTCCAGACTACTGTGAGCATCCATGGGGCCATGGGCAAAGCCAGTGGGCTCTGGGTGAAGCATGTGATTTGTTTCCAAAATGACACAATTAGGAGACCTCTTACTATTTTTTTGAAGCTGCTGCATGGACTTCTCTCTCAAATAAGACCATTTTTGTGGAGCTTTCCTCTCTGCTCTCTTCTATTGTAGGTTTGGGGAGAGTAGCTGGAAGGCTTGTTTTAGTCTCAGAGTTGCCACCATTTTTCTTAATGCTTTTGGCGAAAGGCTTTTGGCGAAAGGCAGTCTGATTCTTTCTGCTCTGCTGAGATGGAGGCCAGATAGCACCAAATAGATTTGTGGCTGTTTGTGTGGGCATTTTGAGATTTGGAAGGCACTTTGCTAATGAGCTATAGGTCATTTCATGTCAGATTGGCTGAGTTTCCATCGAGCTGGTTCTCTGCTGCAGCAATGCCTATGGACTGTGTGTGTTTGGGGATCCCTATTACCTGTCTCAGATGGAGAGGTCTTTCCTCCTGTTTGCTACCTCATCTCTCCCCACAAGAAAAAAATCATCATCTGGAGAACTGTTAACCTCCAGATTCAATTAGATGTTTTGCTGTTACTTATGTAGACTTTTCAGATATATACAGAGGTTAGAGAGGGATGTGGATATGTGATCTTATTTTGAGCTTTCCCTCCTCCTTGTTTTTGATACTGAGGTTAAAATTCACCCTTCCCTTTTCCTGGCAACTGAAGGAATTGCTGTCACCCAGAGCAAAGCTCAATCCGCTTGCCTCAAGGCCCTGCCTCTCCAGGTTAGGACTTTGCCTGACTTTCACAGGCAGCAGTTTGTTTATGAGCTTGTATTATCTGAATCTTGTGGGCTAGGTCTGAGGGGTACTACTGTTCAGGCAATGGTAATCTCAACTCAGTCAGGATTGGGAGGGAAGCAATAGTACAGTTAACTCTCCCCCCCCACACACCCTTCTTTCTTCCCTGTTTCCTCACCTGCCCAGCTGTGTAGTAGGTTAGCAGTACGTGTCTGTTCTTATTCTTATGAAAGTAGACTTTGTTCTCTGAAGACTGCTAATCATGCCCCATGGGGGTGTAATCAGTTATAAGGTATTTAATGCAGTGCAGGCGGGAACAGGCTGCCTGGCCGGGCTGGCAGATTGCAACACTACAATTATAAAGGGCCCCTTTCCCCCACTCACCCGCCCACTGGTGGCAGGATGAGGGTACCTTGAAACAGTATTAAGTCTATGAAAAGTAAAGATGTAGTGGGGGAAGGGAGATGAGAGGCTGAAGAGTCAGCTCCTATTCTGGGAACAGGCAGACCTACATTCTGCGAGAGCTGCAGCCATTGCAGGTTGCACTGTTGAGACTTGTGGAGTTTAAGTGCCTTCACCATCGAAGTGGATTGCACAGGGATGGCCCTTGGCAATGTATAGAAGAGTAGGGCCTTCCGTCCTGTCTGAAATGGCTTTTCTTGTGGTGGCTGGGGTTGGAGAGGTATGGAGTGGTTAGAAGAGGAGAAGCCCATTCTCCTGCATGCAACGATTTAGATACCTAATCTGTAAATCCTGCCAGGCTTCTATTTTTATCTTTGGATATAAATCTATTGGTAAATTTGGCCTTTCATGCCTGATTCTTCCAAGTACTGGAGCTTACTGAAGGGAGCAGGTAGCCTGAGGCCTTGAATTTCAACAGCCACGAGAAAGTTTGCTGGACCTCATCTGGTCTGTTCTTGTTACTTAATATCAGATTATTTCCCTCTGTGGGGACCTTGAAATGCGCGTGTGGGGTGTGGAGCAGCTGGGCTGCAAGCCTTTTAAATCATCCCTGCTCCGGCAGCCTGCTAGATGCATCGGTATGTTTCTGAGTTTATGGCTACATTGACCTTTCCCCTTTCAGGGTTCCCAGAGATTACAGTGTTTCAGCCCTTAATTGTTTTTTTGTGAATTTCCTGACACTGTTTTGTGTCTGTTACATTTAAGTCAGATATTTTCTTTCTGCAGTGCTTTTGAGAGTGTTGGTTTTCCTGTTTGGTTCTGAGAGAGCACTGGCTAGTAAGTCTCGGAGTCGGCTCATAGCCCTAGGCAATGTTTTTTTAAGGTTTTTAGGAGTGGGTTGTTGTTTAGTTATGTTGCACAGAGTACGTGCAGATTCACAATGTGGGGAGTTTGCAATATAGACTTGAGAATTCTGCTGACAGTTTCACATCTGAGGCATCCTCATCTTTTTCCATTCAGAGTAACTTCATATTTGAGAATGTGAATTCTTTGGAAAGCTTTAGGATTTGTAGGAGTGCCGCATGAAGGAGGAATTATGTTTTTTCTCTAGAGCATAGAGTCTCTGCAACTCTAAAATGATGAGGTTCTGAGATAGGAGGTTACCTGATGTCTTGCATATTTGTACATTAAGTTTTTCTTCTTTTGATCACTGAAGTGACCCATTGTCGGTGCTGTAGTGGAAGAATGATGTACAGTGAAGGTCAGATGTGTGTGTGGGCAGTGAAGATAAATGTTTACAGAATGATTTTGGGTTAATGAGGAAGTGCCTGCATCCCAGAGAAGCTACTTCACTTAAGGTAGAATGGTTTCCTGGGGCTAGAAGAAGAAGACTTGGATCCTTCCAAGTACCCCTGTTGCCCAAAGTCAACTTCTTATTCAGCCCTGCCCTCTCAACTCAAGAGGTCTCTGTGTTATATTCGCCTCTTGTTTTATAGAAAAGTCAGGGAAATACCCTTACCGGGCTAGTGCACAGAGCTGTTCCTGCCCTGGACTGTGCCTACTTCCCAGCCCGGGCAGCAGCTCTTGTCCCTGTGGCTTGCATGCAACTGAGAAATCTCCTGCCTTGCTCTGTTTCTCTTTTCCCGTGGGCTCAAGAAGTTGCTTGGAGAACTTGACGCTCACACGAATGAATTTGGGGTTGAAGCTGTTGTTGGGGTCCTGACAGTGGCCACGCAGGCATGTGTGGGGAGGGATCGTGGCGGGTGTCAGCAGGGTGGGTGTGTGGGCTTGCTGCTTGTTTTCCTTCTCTGCCTGGTGAGGAATGCAATGTGTTTGCCTTCCTTGGCCTGTGGTTGCAGCCGCATTCCTGCAGTGGGAGTCAGCACGGCGGCGGGCGGCGTGCTGTTCATGCCCCGTGGCTACATGCTTTCAGCTCCACATCAAAGGTGTATTTAGTGTGTAGCTTGTGCCATTCCTGGCCACACCTGGTGGCCTGCAGGCATGCAGGAGGTGGAGTCTGGTTGTGTTTGCAGATGGCATTCAGGGTTCAGACTTCTTGCTTGTGGAAAGGCTGGAGCTGAGTCCATGCTAAACAACCCCAGGAATGCACCGGGAGAGCTGAGCGGCACAGTCACTCCAGGGGCATGTCCTAGCAGCAATGTTTCCTTTATAGCTGCAGCAAATAACTCATGCCTGCTCCTCCAGAGGAACTGACTGTTTGCTTGGGTGTGTTGTACGGTTTAATTTACACCGATAAGGCCAATTAAGGTTGGCTCGTCCCCCCTGCAGCCTGTGTGCTCTTGGCAATCAGTAGATGATTGAGTGGTTCGTGCCATCCAGCTCTGCTCAGTACAAACTGTGCACGAGATGTCTGCCTGGAGATGGAGTGGCTCTGGTATTTAACCCGGGCAGGAGTGCTTCCCCCAGTTGGTGGGTAAACATTTTGTTCCGACTTCTGGAAAATCTTTCTTTTTCTAGCTAGCACCGCAAGAGCTGAGGACTGGAAGCTTGCTGAAGAATAGCAGATCAGGATGTAGCTACCTTGTTTTGGGTTCCTTGACATGATATCTGTTTTGAGAAATGGTCGCTAGTTTTCTGTGCACCCATCATGCAAGCCATCCTTGTCCTCTATACAAGTCTTTCATTTGCCTGGCACAAGGAAACGTGATCCCGTTTGGTAGTGACATTATGGGCAGCCCATAGGCAAGGCTTGTGGAACTAACAGCAGACCACCTTCTGGGTAAGCCTTGGGCTGTTCCTTACCCAGTTTGCTAGTATCCTTTGCAGTTTCGTTTTTGGTAATTTCTAGTAGCCTGGAATTCTGTGATCTTCCAGTCGTTTCCATATTAAAGTTAGTCTTCTGCAGAAGACCTCCCTACTGCCATCCTTAGACAGTAGTGGGAATGACAGAATTTGCTCTCAGTAGTTCTCTAGTTTTCAGTTTTTGCTTTTTAGCTGTCACCACACTCTCCACACGAGTCACCGCAGAGTTCACATTACCATGAGCAGGTCCATGCCACCCTCTCTTCAGAAGGTTGTATCACTTTTCAAAGCAGGATCTCAATGATAGGTGATTAAGAGAAAGTTACTTGTTCCAAGACTCTTAGCATTGTGACACCGTTGGAAATTATTCACGTTGGGCTCCCTTCTCTTTTGATTTTATGTAATCTGTGCGTTTTATTTCAAACTAGTGGCCACCGACTCCATACATGATTGTTAGGGCTTGGATGCTGAGAAAGTGTGTTGCTTGAATCTTCATTTTCCTTCCTCTGTTCTGTAGTGGCAGACTGGACAATATGCCCTGCAGCAGCAGGAGGTGGTAGCGAAATATGAGCAAGTCTAAAATTGGATTGCGTGGCTGGCTACTGATAGAACATTTAAGTGTGTATAATCCTTATCATACTGGGTGTTTCAGCTTTGCCATGTGATATGGACTACGGCTGCAAAGATGGAGGTCTTGTTTTGGATTACATGCTGCTTCTGCTGACGCTTTCCAATTGCCAGGAAAGGAGTGAGGGAATAAGAATGAAATGGATGTGACAGTGGGCAAGGAGGAAGTAGGGCTGATCATTGGCCTTTTTCCAACCCGTCAGTGAGTTTTGATGTGTTGTGGAGAGTCACTCACTCACTCCTTGGTTCAGCTTTCCTGCTGGCCTTCAAAGCTGTAGGAATCCAGACCTCTGTGCTCCTGTATCTAGTCCCAGCCACCTCTGACCGGGCAATGCGTTCCTCTGGCTAGAGCTGTAACCCTCCCAAGTAGCTAGATCTCCCCCTGGTGGAACAGAGAGCAGAAGGCTCTCTATGGCTGGACGGTAAAATTGGGAATTGGTGTGATCCTGAGGCACCTTGAGCCAACAGCAGATGTGGTGTTTGTCCATTTGAGACATTCCTTAGTCCAGAGTCACAGACTCAGCAGAGCCGAGCTCGTGCAGCTGCATGAAGCTGAAGGCGTGAGTGAACAGCTCACGGTCGGTACTGAGAACACCTTGTCTTTGCAACATCTGCCTGGCTATATGCTGGCATTCCTCCATGGTCTTTACTCTTAGATGAGCAGTGAGCTACTAGCTCTTTGGGTTGTTGTCTTGACACCTGACCAAAAAAAAAGTTACCTGGAATGTGGTGGCTTGCTTTCTTTAAGATATCTGGGGTTTATTAGCACTCAGTTAGAGCCCCTTTGAGGATAGGTGACTTCACTTTTAGCTTGACTATCTTGCATTCCCTCCTTGCTCTCTGAAGGGCTGCATAGGGTTTCCTTATGGGGGATCCACAGGAAGAAGCCCTATGTAAGGGAAGAGCTTCTCTATTTAGCATTACTAAAAATGAGTGGTTTTCCTTAACCTTAGGATAATTAATGGACTTATGCTATCCCAAAGGACAATAGTGGTAAAGGCATTTCAGTTTTACAAGAGCAATGCCAGGCAGGGGATATAATGTAGTCTGGAGAAGCTGACCTTGTGGTAAAACTGATGAGTTTGCTGCAAATGTCCCTTGAGACAATTGATGCTCATAATTAGCTCCAGCTGAAGAACAGCTCGTGCTAGCAATGATGACAGATGTGGAAGGAGGTAGTTGATGAGAGTTCTCTCTGACTCATCTGCCACGAAGAGAAGTTGTGTCTGAGGGAAGAGCTGAAGCAACCCAGCTTGGTCACCAGTAGGGCATCTGTAGTTATCCCCGTCCAAGGGAGGAAGGTGAACCTAGGAGGTGCAATGCAGCATGTGCAGAAGGTCAAGCAGTGCAGCCCAAGACTGCTGGTGACAGGCAGCCTTCTTGTGCAGGGCAGGGGGTGGAGGTGTGGGTCCCCTCTGCTGTGGCTGAGATCCTGCTCTTAAAAGGACTGACTGGAGCCCAGGGGAACCGGGAGAGAGGAGCTGTAGTCAGTTGCGTGCTTTACTCAGGTCATCAGTGAAAGATAGATGGGTGGATCTATTTGTTTTTCCTAAGCTGGATTAAGCCATGTTTTATTACTGTGACTGAACTCAGAATAAAATCTCTCAGTAGTTCAGTGGCGCTGAAGACTAAGAGAATAATTTAAAAAAAAAACCCAACCAAAACAAAAAAACCCAAACCAAGCAAATGAGGCAAACTGAGGCAGATTAGCTACAAAAAAGAGAGAAGATGCTCTATGCTGCTTCATGAGCCATACTGCTGAATTGTTTACAGAGTTGAGACAAGTTTTATGCCTGTTTCTGTCCCTGGCTTGGGCTCTGAGTCTGCTAGGCCAAAAGCATGATTTTGAAAGCCATCTTCTTGTTCTGCCTTTGTGGTCTGTTGAGATGACTACTGCCAGTGTGTACAGGAGTGGATCCTGTAACACTGCATCGTGCCTGGGTGCAGAGGCTGAGTGGAAGTCAATGAAGAATACTTGATGTAGCCTCCCAAGTAGGCAGTGGCTGTGCCATGGGTTAAGTGGGAGATGTCTCTGCCTGGTAGGAATCCTGCTTTGCAAAGGAGTCAGTAGCAACACCACTTGTATCCTCTGGGAAGGGAAAGGGGCAGGATATAATCTGCTTTGGGAAAAGGCTGTGATGACCCCTTTTCTCTTTCATCCCTTTGGCTGGATAGTTTTATTCCTCATCACCGCTTTGCTTCTCTCAGTTCTGCTCTGCTTTCCCCTGCTACTTACAGCAAGTTATTGCTCATTGTAGGTGATGTGAGGTTCAGGCAGCTTGGTTGAAGAACACCCCACTGGTGTCCTCACACAACTCTAGTGTCACTAGTTTTACTTCATTATGCTGACTGCTGTATGTATTCAGTGGTGTAGAGATCATAAAATATTTCTGTGCTAGATCTTCTCTGATGAATAGCACAGAGGATGTCTCAAGTTTCCATGGCAATGCTTCTGAATGTGCTCCTGTCACCAAAGAAAGAGGGATTTCCAGTTGATTAAGATTTGAAGGTTTTGTCTGAGATTGTGGTGAAACTGCATGTTGGTTGTTTGCCTGCCTTTGGATGTGCCTCTGACTGATCCATAATCTGGAGAAGGAGGAAGCTGACATTTGGCTAATGGCAGGGACGGCCTGTGTCGTGCAAACTACAGCTGAACCCCTGGACATGCTTAACTGTTCAGCTACAGATGCAGCTGCACAATCACCCAACAGTTAAGCCTGTACCATTCTCTGCCTCTCATATCTGACCATCTGCTAGGGAAAAGCTAATTAAACCAAAACGATTCTTGCTGGGATTAAACCCCAGCAGCAGAAAAAATTGAGTATAGTACAAATATTGTTCTTCTACTACTGGATCAGGGTTGCTGCTTTATTTGTTCTTTTAAAGAATTGCAGACTATTCAACTCAGTTGCTGTCAGGTAGGTGTTTAGCTCATGCACACTTTCCTTTCTCTTTTCTAGCCCTGATCATTCTTGTTTTAGGTGCAAGAAATAAGACTATCTTGCTGAATTTTTGTGAAGTTCCTTTCTTATGACAACTGAGTCTGTTTTTCTTTAACTTGCATTTTAGTGCAAAACCAGTGCACAAAGCTATTTTTTTTCTCCTAGTGCCTCAATTTCTCTGCTTATGGAATGGAAATTGTTCCTACCTTCTTCTTTGCATGTATTTATGGTGATAATGAATCCTAGAGTTGGTGCAGGGCCACATAACTTTATAGTTGCACCAGTCTGAATCTGAGACTTAAGACCAGTTTATTGCAAAAAAATACCTTTGAGAGTTGAAGTTTAAATCTTATAAAACAGAAAATGTGGAAGTGTGGTTCCCTTAGCAACCGAACTCTTGTGTACCTACAATCTTTGATGCCATATGATCTGGGCTTCAAAACAGCTCTTTCAAAAAACAACTTATAACTCAGGTTGATTTCAGGGCTGCTGTGGGTACTCAAGTGACAGATCACCACTTTATTCAGAGATCTGGCAGAGTTTCTGAAGGCCAATGAGGGATTTAGTTCTCTTCAAGGAACTCTGAGAGGATTCTTGTCTTTCTGTGCTGGACTTGGAAAACTTTCACTGAAGAGGAAGTTAGTTCTGCACATGGTAGCTCAGAGGCAACAGTAGAAGGTGGCCCTGAGGAGAGAGAAGTGGTTGTGTGGCTGGTATGGATATGAAAAAGACTGGTAAGCTCGAAGGAACATAATTGAAAAAGCAGGTAGAGATCAAAGACTGCCAGGAGAATGAAGATAAATGTAATCTTGATATTAAGGAGGAAGAGTTCAAATAGTTTTTAATGAGAAATGGAAAAGAACACCACTAAATTTAGAGTTGTTGAAATTTAATTTTGACCAATATGTTTCGTGGGGAAATGCAGTGGATTTGTAGCATGTTAGCTCTGTGATCTAGGACTTGGTTTGTGTATGTGCTTACCCCACAGTTAACAGGAGAACATATTTTGGTAGAAGAGGGTCAGTAGTACGACTGCCTGGGGGCAGTTAGATAACGTGCTCTGACTCCACACTCCAGTTTGCTCAGATAAACTGTTGGTGAGCCATACCCTTAGGAATGAACAAGTGGGGAACGTTGTCTTCCCAGAACTGCTCCAGGTATGTTGGACATCAGCAAGCAAAAGCTGTGTATGGAAAACAGTGTACAGTGCGAGTGTTTGTGGTCACCCTTTCTGTCTTGCTTGTGGAAAGTATGGAAAATGTTAAGCTGTGCTGGTCTGAGCATTGTTATGATTTTTCTTTGGCATAGCATTAATAAAACTTTCAAAACATACAAATATCAGTACCTTTAGTAACTTAATATACCTTGTGTAGTGTAGTTAACTTATTTTGGTTCTGAGAGAGGCCACATTTTTGTGGATTTGGGTTTCTTTGGAAGAAAAAAAGCCTAACACCAAACCCAGCAAAACCTTCTTTGGAAGTAGAAAACTGCAAAGGAGGGTTAACTTCAATAACAGTAAGGATTTTGCCATTGCAGGGAAGTTGTACTGCTTTAACTTAATCAGATTAGAGACAGCTGTGATTATATTAGTGAAGCATTCCTGTATAGGCATCCTTAATTTAGTTTGTGTCTTGTATCTATCTATTTAACTTGTTTCAATGTAAAGTGCTCTTAAACTGAATTACGAACATTTGCCCAGAAGCGTTATACTGCTTTATATTATTTTCTAAGTCAATTTAATTTAGTACAGTGTATATGTAGACAAGACCTTGGGGAAAAAGCTGATCCTTTTTATTACTTGCTGAACAGTCTGTCATGTTTGGCTGCAGCCATGTGATTATGGAATGAAAGAGCCTGTTGTGGTGCATGTTGGTGGAGGATGGGCGAACTGATCATTTTGAGCCTTTGTACAACTTGGTCATTCTTAGCCATAGCATGCAATTAAAGTAGGTTGATCCTCCTTGTAAATGAGGCTTTTTTCTGTCTAGAACAGATGTGAGACCCTGGTAATGTTATTTTAAGTTTCCTCCTCAGCCTACCAATAAAAGTGCCTACAGACGTGGTTAGTGTCCTATTTAGGCAGCAAAAGCAACATCTTAAAATGTGGCACAAATATTTAATGTTTAAAAAAAAATCATCAGATGGCTGAGCAGGTTTGGGCTGGATTTTGCTGCTTTTCTTCATCCATAGCTTGAAGTAAATGTCACCCAGTTTTGCTGCTGTTTCCTTCCTGGTCTGTGTCTCCCAACAGTATGTGCCACCTGCTATATATGGTGACTTACACGTACAAAACTCATAGCCAAGGAATAAGTAAGTACTGCAGATGTCAGTTCTCTTTCTGCTTGAAAAGGATAAATCTAGTCAATATATCTTGTTTTCTGCTTGCTGGTAAAGGCTCTATGGGAACAAAACTGGCACATGAATTACTCTGCAAGCGTGGCTGTAGTAATAGCATTTCAGAATAAAGCTGACTGCTGTAAACAGCCACTTTATTTTTTGAGATTTGTTTCTGTCAGCACCTGCAAGCATTAGGGCTGGACTTAACGCTTCCTCAACATTGCAGATGCTCTGTAGGCTAGGTCACTGTAGCAACTTGTCCATCTGTCCTCTGTAAATAATGCAAATAATGTGCTCTGTTCCATTGTCACACTGTGTAGATACTGCATAGTGTGTCAGCCATCTGTGCATCACTGAGACTCGGACAGAGGGGTTGTTTTGGAGACTGGATTGTGGCAAGTGTATAGTTGAATGCTTCAGCAATGAAGCATTCTCTAGCATTACTATACCTCTGCTAGAGGGACAACTCAGTGACATTCAGTCCCTGGCACTGAAGACATGGAGATTGCAGTTTGCCCAGAACTTTGGAACTAAAGTTTGAAACAAGGGACTGCTGATAATAATTGCTGGGGGTTGTGTGAGACTTAGGGAATACTTAGAGGGGCTAAGAATCTGCCTCTCAGTAGTTGAAAAATTTAAGCTCTTTCTACCTTGTCCTAATTAAATGACTTTTGATTTTATGCTCTAGGAAAGTAATGTATGATTTTTTCCCTATTCTTCCCCTCCTACACAGCACAGGATGTGACCGAGGTCTGGGAAAGGAATTCCTGCATGTTGATTTTCTACAGAAGTCTCCCTCTTTCGTTTCTCTTCAAATGTTTGCTTGTTGTAGCCATTCTCTTGCTTGTGTTGGAGAAAATTTAAGACCGTGACTCCCAAATTTCCCTCCTGTGACCTATCAGCTTTATCCAGATACATGTTGTTAGAGTATCAAGATTTGCTTTTCTAGCTAGCTCTGGACACTTTCAGAAACTTATGTGAGTTCTCTTAATCTCCATGAGTTTTTGTCTAATGTTCTGGTATTTCTTTAAATTTCTGAGCAATATACTCCAGAAGCCTTCTCATGGGAGATCTTAAAAGAACAGATGAGAAGACAGAGTGGGGAAGGACATGGAACCCATGGTGCAAAGACAAAGAGACTCTGAAAGTGTGTAGCCTAAACTACCTTGTGAGAGTTGGAAGGATCAGTGAACAAACTAAAGAGGTCAAGCTAGCAGGATCACTGAACAAACTGAACACGTTTCTAGTGTATCAGCAGTTCTGAATGAGAAGCTGTCATTAGCCCTTGATGTTGCTGTCTGTGCTAAAGGTAACTTGGTAAAAGACCTTTTGCTGAGCTGGTTCTTGTGCAATTTCAGGTGTAGCCATTAAAGGTGGTTCTATGCTTTATATGCATTAAAAAGCTGGTGTTCATTTCCTGGTCAAAATCTCCCCTGGGTATTTTTATTCTCCATTAACATTCCTTCTGGGGTTTGAATTCTGGTCCTTTGCTTCCTGTCTTGTTCCTGTTCAGATGTTAATCAGCTGTTGCATTCTATTCCAGTTACGTGTTAGTGATGGTAGCGTTTCTTGGTCAATGTTGACCAGTCCTGGCTTCTATAAAAGAATGAGGGAAGGTAAAGTACTCTTAACACAGCAGAGAGTAGACAATAAAATGCACACTTAAGGGTGTGGAGTGCAAATGAATTACAGGGACTGAGATCTTTGTATTGTGGAAGGAGAGAATGGGACTGTACGAAAAGTGTGATTCTGATAATTTTTAAGAGAATTCTGCATGGTGTAGTGGATATGACTGATACATGATATGTCCTGTGGTATTTTCATTCAACAAGAATTATGTATGACTGGAGTCCAGGGATTTCATTTTCATTGGAAATGTGTTAAGTGTTAAGTAGGGCTTGTTACATGGACTGTTGTTCAACAGCTAGCCTGATCCCTTTTTCTTGATAGCTCTTGGAATTGTTCCCATGCAGAGAACAGAGGTTTCTGCCTAACAGTCAAGGTTAATTGGTATGGAAAAGCAGGAATGAGCAATAATCCTCCTGAAACTCGATTTTAATCCAAGAGTCACTATAATGCTATTACTCAGATCTGAATCATGGGCATTAACATACAAGCAGAACTGAGATGTGAGTCTCTGCACTTGGAACTGTTATCCATTTATTTTAAAATGAGCTTCAACATAGACAACAGCAGAATGAATCTGAACATTCTTTTGAGATGCCTTCTCTGAATGAAAAGATCTCTCTCATTAAATATTAAAGGGTCCTTTAATAACCTTGCAGTCCTTTTCAATTATAATTAGCACGAGCAGTCTACAGGTCCTGCTTTTAATTTCATAAGGCTTGTTTTTCTGTCCTTGGTACAGTTATTGCACTGTCCATCTCACTGGTTAGTTGTCTTGGTCAGGCTTACTGCAGCAGCTTTTCAGGTAGTCTGTCTTGAGACTTTTGAAAGCTAAGGTTTCCTCTATCCATAAGCACAGGAAGGCAACTGGACAAGATTCTCTTGCATTTGCTTTTCATGAAGCTAGTCAGGAGATATTGATACCTCCTAAAGCAGGATGTGCCAATATCCAGTATTAGATATGCATGCAGAATATAGGTTGGCCCACAGAGAGCGAAAATTCCAGGTTAACTGTGGTGATCAGTTATGTGTCACAGGACATTTGGTTTTCTTACTTGTGGGTATTATACTTGCAAGTTTTTGGAGTGTGCTGACTGTGATAGCCACCAAAAAAATCTTTCTGTAGTGTTGCATTAGAAACAAATGTGACTGTGTTATGGAATGTATTTTTTCAGTAAGACAAGTTTATCTTCCTGAATAAAAAGCAACGCTAAACAAATGCTGCTTTTAAGAGGAAAAAGCTGGAAAGGTGATATAGTACCTGAAATAAGAAACTTTATCCGCATCATAATCGCTCTTTCTCTTGAGGAAGTGCTGACCCTCAGCACTGGTAAGCAGACTGCTTTCTAAGGTCAGAAAAGGCAACACAAGAGAAGATGATAATGAAGAAAAGCCCAGAAGTCCTCTGCTTCTTTGCTGGGAATGTTAAGCTGCTGCAACCACAAGCAGGCAGAAGTTGTGTGCATCCTAGAACCAAAGTTAAGTGTTGGCTACCTCAGACCTCAAGAGACTTGCCAAATATCAGGAAGACACTAGGTGCCTACAAATGTTGGGGTTTTTTTTTCTCTTGTTCTTTCCCTTTTTTTCAAAGCATTCCTTTTTGAACTTTCTTTTCTCTGCTAGGGACCTCTTTCTTGTTACTGGAGATAAAGCAATGCTCATGGGTGGTGGCGTGGTTTTGTATGCATGCCAAGTGGCTGTTTATTCTGTATAGGGCCCACAGAAATGTCTTAAGCAATTGCATGCGAGACGACATCTGTTTCTGGTGTGTGGTAAAGGTTTTGCCTTTCTCTGATCACATAGAGAACGGAGCTACATTGCAAGTGGATTTTACACTGAGGGATGCTTTCTGGTAAAACCAGCTAGAGTCAAGCTTGTGCGCTGCCTGCGTAGCTGCACTCTTGTCACTGTGTCATGGTTAATCCCAGCTGGCAACCAAATACCATGCAGCCACTTGGTCACTCTCCCCTCTGCTCCCAGTGGGATGAGAAGGAGAACTGGAAAGAAATAAAACTTGTGGGTTGAGATTAGAACAGTTTAGTATTTGAAATAGAGTAAAATATAATAATAATTGTAATGGAGAGAGGGAGAGGAAAAAAACCCAAGAAAAACAAGTGATGAACAATGCAATTGGTCACCACCCACTTACCAATGTCCAGCCTGTCCCTGAGCAGCAGTTGGCCCTTCCCAGCATCTCCCCCCACTTTATGTACTGAGCATGAGGCAATTAAGTATGGAATATTCCTTTGGTTGGTTTGGGTCAACTGTTCCTGACTGTGCTCCCTCAGAGCTTGGTCAGCTGCCCTGACTGTGCTTCCTCCCAGCTTGTTGTGCACCTTGTAACTGGCACAAGAAACTGAAAAGTCCTTGAGTAAGCACTGTGTGGTAACAGCTAAACCATCAGTGTGTTACCAACATAATTCCCATCCTAAATCCAAACTGCACCACTGTACCAGCTACCAGAAAGAGAATTAACTCTATCCCAGCTGTAACCAGGACATGCTGTCCTTGTGAAGAAAGAGTTTGTGTTTCATCTTTGTGAAGGGGTGGAGGGATCCCCAGCTTTTTGCATGAACAAAGCAAATTGTTAGGTTTACACTGCAGTCTTCTGACCCTTTGTGTATTTGTGTGTGTCTACCTGGAAGATGTGACTATTGCTTATGCTGATCAGTGTGAGCCTTGCGGCCTCAATAAGCCATTCCAGTGAAGCTGTAGTTGTCAGTGAGCTTAGAAATCAGACTGGCACAACAGTAGATAATAGCTAGAAGACAATAGAATTGGACCTACTGCAGGTGATAGACTGCTAACAAGAGGATTGTAAATGTTAAGGAACATTACTGATGAGAGGTGGAAAGGATGGATAAAAGGAACTAGGAGATTAAGTTTCCTCTTGTGTTACAGTGCTAATTAGAATAGCTGAAGAGCTGCCTCCTGCTGTAGCTCCAGGCTAAAATTGAGCTTCTGCAGGATAGCCTTAATGTGGACTTGACAGCAGGCTCCTTCAGAGAGAGGCTTGTGAATAGTGTGATGAGCAGAATTAGTGCCTTCTTCTATTTCTGGATATTACCTATATCCATTTCTGCTTTGGAGCACAAGGTTCATCTGTTCTGCGGAGAGTATCTGCTCCTCTCTGAACAGACGGGTGGTGAATTGAACCACCTTGGGATTCTCACTTTGTCATAGCAAGAGATGCTCAGGTATTGTAGATGAGGAGGCCTTTGCTATGCTGTTCACTGCAGGGATGACTGCAAAACGAGATTGGATTGGTGTGGCAGAGTCATTGAAGCAGAATGACAGAGACTGGATTCTTGATGTTGGACAGGAATGCAGGTGGGGAAGCAGGGACCCCTGGAGCCAAGTAGAAAACACAGCTGCCTTTCCAAGGTCAGTTACTGGTCTGCACAGGCATCCTGCTTAGTCAAGAGATGGTTAAATGACCTTTGCTTTCTGGGATACATTGAAGACATGGAACTTTTACAGTGGAAGGACCTGGCATTAGATAGTAGTTTGACGGTATAGCAGTTTGTTGTTGACTTGTGCCCTGGCACCTAGCTATGGGTTGCTCTGAGCATGCCTGGTTGTTTCCATGTTTTGTGCTGATAGGTAACTGATATCAAGTTTCCCTTCTCATGTTTCAGGAGCTGTTGGCCAGATGCTGCTGAATGCTGACAGGGGAAAGCTGATTCAGAGACAAATGACCAGAAATGTTTGGACACGTCGTCACTTGGGATCTGTAAGTCCTTGTTTGAGGGAAAGTTGCCTGGCAGCCCTGTGAGTTTTTGGGTATGGAAATTCTCAGATCATGAGGGTAGATTTCAAATCCTGGTATCTTTTTCCAGGTAAGTGGGGGTGAGATGGCAGGTAGCATGATTGCTGCCTCTAGGGTAGGAAGCAGGAGAGTTTTGTTTGAGCCTGAGGAACTGTGTGCTGAGAGACAGGGAGGCCTTTGGCATGTTTGTTCTGAGCACAGCTGCAATGGAAACATGCATGGGTGCAGCTGTTCCTGGAAGCCTCTGTCTGTCTGCCATGTGGCTGGTGGTTATGCCTTGATGCTGAACCAGCTCCTGCTGAGAGTTAGTGGAAAAGCAGATTCAAAGAATTCTGGCCTGATCCTTCCTGGAGGTGCATGTCCTCCCCGTTTTTCTCCCCTCATACTTTACAGTTTGCCCCACAGAGCATTTAATGCTGCTGCGAAGCTGATTTCCCTGGGCTAGTTGAGACTCAACTACAGCATTATAGCAAGGAAAGGGGCCAGACAGCTTGTTGGGGCAGGGCCAGCACTGGGGCACCTCTTCAATTTGTTTTGGCAAAGCTTGATTTTACATGGTCCTGGTTGCCTGCTTGTTCCATTCACCTTGAATCTGACACTCCCTGCATGTGTATAACTTCTCCGCACCCTGCTCTCCTGTCCTACCTCCCAGGGCTTCATGCCACTGACAAGGGAAAAGTAGCACAACATCAACAGGGCTTCAGGGAAAGGAAGGCTTTACCGAATTCTCTTTCATGCCAGTGGCAGAATCATGGCAACAAAGCTACTCTCTTACATCTGACTAACCCAGATTAATTGAGTTCTCTTCTTGTAGTGGGGGGTACCTGTTGTGGTTTGATTTCAGCTGCCAACTAATCACCACACAGCTGTTGGCTCACTTCTCACCCCTCTGTGGAATGGGGAGAGATTTGGGAAAAAAGTAAAATTTTGTTGGTTGAGACACAGACAGTTTATTGGGATGGAAAAGGAAGGGCTAATAATAAAAGGATTAGAATGTACAAAACAAGGGATGCACAGTGCAATTGCATACCACCTGCTGACTAATGCCCAGCTAATTCCTGAGCAGTGGCCCCTGGCCAGCTTCCCCCCTAGTTTATATACTGACCATGATGCCATAAGCTATGGGATATCCCTTTGGACAGTGGGGGTCAGCTGTCCTGGCTGTGTCCCCTCTCAGCTTCTTGTGTCACTCAGCCTACTCCCTGATAGGATGAGAAGCTGAAATATCTTTGCCTTTGTGTAAACAGTGCTTAGCAACATCTAAAACATCAGTGTGTTATCAACATTATTCTCATCCCAAATCCAAAGCACAGCACTTACTAGCTACTAGGAAGAAAATTAACTCTATCCCAGACAAAACCAGTAAAATACCCCAGGCTTTGACCAGAGAGGAATGTTGTTTCTGAACGTGTTTTGTATCCCTGGTTGGCTGGATGTTTTACAGAGGCCTGTTAACAGCAAGGTAGAGTATGATATGCTGCTTTGATGGAAATCAGAGTAGTTTGCCTTCCTCCCCTGTGGAGGTGTGGGTTATCACAGCTTTAGGCACAAATGTTTTGGCTCAAACAAGAGCCTGATAATTGCCAGCTCATTTGTGGGTGAAAAGCACTGACTTGAAAGGATGAGTGAGATAATTGTTAGCATCACCAAGCTTCTGTACTGAAGGCTTCACAGTTAGCATCCCTCTGCAGTGGCAGCGAAGATTAGCTGGGAGAGTCCTATTCTAAAGGAGATTTGTTTAGTCCTTCCTGGAACCAGTGTTGCTTTGAAGCCATTGCTTCATGATTTTTGAGTTAATGTGATTCCAGTTGCCTGAGTGCCTTGAACATTTCCTTGCCATGTGCCTTTCTGGCTCTTGCTGGGCTATGTGGCCAACTATTTCTAAGTTCATTCTCTTCACTTTCAGAAGATCTGATGTGGGTTGAGGTGGGTACCTGGAATGAGATGGCCATCCCAGTTGTCCTTGGTTATAAATATTCCCTATGCATTACATATTTATGGGATGAGATTTAAAGCTGGCTGTTTTGGTGGATGCTAAGCTATTTGCTTCTCCTCTTCAGGTCATCTGAGTGAGTGTCCTGGCTTCATGAGGCTTCGAATTTGAGCCCAGGCTGGTAAGTACTCATGTCCTTATGAACTAGAGTAATGACTGTGATTTCAGCTGGGCATATCTTCATGCACATCTGCTGTCCTTAGCCTGGCAGAAATTGACAGAAGAGTCCCTTAGACCACCTGTTTGATAGTGGGCCATTTACAAACCTGCTTCTGGTCAGGTTTTCAGCCTTTCTCTTTGAAAAAAGAGAAATGTCTTCCCAGTAAATCAGACCTATCTGTTTTGCTTAGGTATGCAGTGCAATGTGCATTCAGTATTATGGATGTAATTTTTCTAAGATATTAGAGATCTCTTCATCTTTTTAGGAAAAGGGACCTTGAGGAAATGACTGCAGCAAGGGGAAGTTCCCAGCATTCTGATGGGGAAAATTTACATGTTAGTCCTAGGAAGTTGTTCATGTTTGTGGAAAGCTGCAAGAAACCTTTGTGAGCTTGTGTTTATAGCAGAGTGAGGGACCGTTTGCAAATGTACCTTGAAGTATAAAGCCTCTAATGTCTTGGGACTGCTCTCTGCTTGGTGCAGACACCTCCTACTTGCCAGTTCTCTCAGGGAACTCAGTCTAGGTATCAAAAGAGGCAGCTACATGAGAGTGGATAAGATTTGGAGAGAACTCCTGGGGCGCCATTTAGACTCTTGCCATTTAAAATGCCACTGTCCAACACACAAAGCAAGTGAAGTCTGCTGGGTCATGGGCCGAGTAGTAGCTGTTGACTGTAGGTGTGTAAATGGGAGTTGTGTGGCCCTGCTTGTAGGAGTGGGGGGAGAGCGTGATCTGAGAGAGCACAGGCTCTGCACTTTGAAGTGCTGCAGGTCAGGTGCTGAGGATTGCAGAGATGCTAGGCTTGCTGAGTATAAGGGTCCTGCAAGGGCAAGGAGAATGAGAACTGGGCACTTAATCCAAATATAGGACAACTATGAATGATGCATATGTTGTCACTGAGGAAAGTCTGGTATTGGGGTCTGCAGCACCTGCTTAGTATCTCCAAGACTTCTTGTCTTGTGTACAACGGGGTGGTTGACATTGACTGCTTGTGGGGAGGTCTTACTGCCCTCCCTTACTCCCTTACTGCAGACCCAAAAGGTGGAAAGGAGGGTGGGTGTTTGTTCCATGTGTACAAGACAGCTGCTTTTCTTCTACCCTATTTTTTGCTCTTGTACTGCTCCTGCAGCATGAAGAATCCCAGCATAGCTAGGATGAAGGAACTAATCGTTCCACTAGTGGTACAGCTGCATATCTACTTATTGTCCACTTATTCACTCTAAGGGTGGTGAGACACTGGAACAGGTTGCCCAGAGACTCTTCATCCCTGGAGGATCAGGGCCAGGCTGGATGGGGCTCTGAGCAACCCGGTCTAGTGGAAGGTGTCCCTGCCCATGGCAGGGGGGTTGGAATGAAATGATCTTTAAGGTCCCTTCCAACACAAACTATTATATGATGCTGTGTTACAAAACCTGGCCTTAGGTACCAACATCAGTGCTCCCTAATTTGATGCCACTTGTGACTTGGGGGTTGTCTTTGTCTTTTCTGCCAGAGTTACCAGTTTTCCTGACAAGTCTCCTGTGGTCTGCTACACTGGGGTCCCAGTGTAAGACAAAAAGTTCTGGGCTCTTTAATGGCTGAAGTCTCCTCCCACACAGTCCCTGCTGACAGTGACAGGACATGATCAATAACTCCTGCTCCAGCTGTCACTGCTGCCTGTAAGGCTTGCAGTTTACATATTGAAAAAGGCCTTTCCTAAAGAGCCTAATCAATATGCTGCTGTGAGGTCTGTTCTCATTTGCTATATATAATCTGGACACACACAACTACGTGAGTGAGCGTGTGTAGAGGGGGGAGAGGATGTGCCAGCCCTCTGCTCTCGCTGGCTGGGAGAAGGACACAGCTACCTCTTATTTTGCTCCCTCTCTTGCAGCTGCTGCTCAAGGCTTGTGGCTACATCCTTTCCCTGCTCTTTTAGCACTCTGCATGGGGACTTGCTCTGGGACTCCAGGGGAGCCGAATTCCTACTGGGTCACTTCTAGGGTTCGATGGAGCAGCCGTGACTCTGTCTTCTGTGCACTTTCTGCTGTTGGTAGGTAACCCCCTTTCGGAGCCACGCAGGTGGGAGGATGTCGAGCACAGCCCCGTCAAAGAAGCCTTACCGCAAGGCGCCCCCGCAGCATCGCGAAATCCGACATGAGGTACCCATCATTCGTGACGACCAGGATGGAGTGATCTTGGCTGAGCAGAGTCAGGTAACGACTTGCCGGGTGACAAAGGGCTTAACACCATTGCACCAGCAAACAGGGTTTAGTTACACCAAGGCAGGCCAGCTCGAGCAGGCAGAGGGGTTTGAGGTTTGCAACCTGAACTTCTCCTCATCGTGGTCCCTGGAGTCCAGCAGTGAGAAGGAAGTGGCAGGGTGCAGAGCAGAGTTGAACATCAAGAGCCAGACTGTCTCGCCAGCATTTCCACATGGTGGGAAGATGGGGCAGCGAAGTGGGAAGCGGTGCTCAAACCACAGTCGTGGGCACCAGAGCAAATTTGTGAGCCGTAGCATGGAGACAGTTCTGGTGTCTGGAGATGAAAGACACCATCCCACTTGCTCTTTCAAGAGCAGAAGCCTGGAACGCTCACTTATATTTAAAGAGCCTCCCGAAGTCCTGACACCGAGGAAGTTTCGTGTCTCTTCTACACACCTGCCTCTCAAAGGGATCCTGAAGCAGACCAACATGACAGGCTCATGCCCTGAGAGCTTATGCAAGTCCCGCTCAGTAGAGACACTTTGCCGTGGCCGTGGCTCACGCAAGTACAGTGATCCTCAGCTCTGCCTCAGCCCTAGGGAGAAGCGCTCCCTGGAGCCCAGCAGCAGCAGGGCCGCTGACTCTGTCAAGCGCAGGGAGAAGATCACAGAGGAAAAATTGCAGTTCTCCAAATTCCTGGATGAGATTACCCAGCGGGTGCTGAGTCCCAACCGCTTGCGCTCACTGGGAGAGACCAGGAGAGCAGAACAAGACCAGAACTCTCCCCTTTTGCCCAGAAGCTCCGTGCCAGAAGGCCAAGGGGAAGGTCATCTGAAAGGGGTCAAAACCAAGCATGCAACTGAAAGATCTCCCTGCCCAAGCAGAAGAAAAGCAGAAAAGAAAAGTGAGGGGCTGGGAATGGCTTCGGGCCAGAGAAAGTATGCTGAGGAAGCTGAGAGAGTTTCCAGACTAAGAAAGAAACCTGTCCTTGGGAGGAAGGACAGTAAGGGAAAACTCATTTCCTTGGAGAGAAGGGTAGTAGATCTGTGTCAGTATGAGCTGCAGCAGCTGGCAGACCTGGGGCTGGCAGGTACATCCTCTGGGCAGCAGCATTCACTGTCTTCATGGAAAAGCAGTGCAGAGGGCAGAAGGGATGAAAGCAGTCCCTGTTCACAGCTTTTACAGCCACACCATCAGTGTGCTAAGCTTGGGCAGAAGCGTGCATTGGAGCCGAACTACCCAGAAAAAGGATCCTGCTCCACTCCAACATGCTGGAGTCGGGAGGAGGGACCTACCCCATCTAGATCCTCCCCTTCCTTCAACCTGGCACTAAACAAGGTAGGTGCCAGGGTCACCAACTTGCAGGCAGGGCTCTCACAAAGGCCAAACCTCTACCTGGATGTCATGTAGTCTGTAATGCCAGGGCGGAGAGTGAGAGCTGGCCATCAGACCTCATGTTGTGGGTGCTTAATCACCAGAAGATGCTCTCTTGTGGGTGCCACTCGTGGCTGTTCTACAGGTTGGGTTACTCCAGGGAGTAACCAGCTTCCCTTTGGTGCAGGAGTTAAGGAAGGTAGAAACTGGTGCTGTTCTCCCCACTGCATACTTTCCAGGTGTTTGCTGGTTGGATGCCCTTCAGGCTGCTGGGCAGTAGGTGTGTGCTGGAGGGAGGCAGCTCTGTTGTAAGGAGGTGCAGGGATGTTCCTGGTGCTTTATGTGTGCCCTGTGCCTGGCTGTCTTGGGGTACTGGATGTTTGTATGATGGCTGTTTCATGTCCTTTAAGCTCTCTCCTCTTTTCTCTAGCCTGCTTCAAGGCAATGCCATTACCTTCTATTAATAAGAATCACATTTTCCCCTTTGCCTGGTCACTATCCTCTCCTATTTGTGTATTTGTGGGGGCAGGGGGGGCAGTTGCTAGATAATTCCTTGTGAAATAACTGAGTACCATGTGGAGTGAGAAGGTTAAGAAAAGAATGGATTGATGCTTTGCCTTTAGGAACAGGAGGGTGTCTGCAGGTGGTAAAGACCATTCTTTTAAAGTGTGAATTAATGAAGAAAGCAGCCCCTGATGTCTTAAGGCCAGAATTGGGATGGTGTACCTTACGGAATTGTTAGCAGCTCAATGGCTGTCTGACATGGTCTCTCAGCCCAGGGTAGACTGTGACCCTTTATGGACCGTCTAAAGTGTGGCAGCACTTGGGTTTGTGAAGTGCTGTTGGTATGAAGCACCAAAAGTCATCCATGGGCAGTTTGGGCTTTGTGAGAATGGTCAGAGTCTTGGGCTTTCACAGAAAATATGGCTGCTTCTAGTGCTAATTAAATATCTCCCAGCCATCCTGGCAGGCAGCAACCATCTCAGGGGTTAGCACAGAGAGTGCAAAGGAAGTGAAAATATCTGAACTGTGTGCTCTGTCTGCTCCCTGTCTCCTTGTTCCCTGCTCCAGCCATCTCTGAGGATCTTGCCCATAACATTTTCTTTTACAGGCCTTTGGTGTTTCTTCTGCTTACCTAGAATAGTTACAGTGGCTGGTTTCAGGTCTGCAGAAAGAAACCTTTTTTTCACAGCACAATCTGGGTGGTATAATTGGTAGCCACAATTTTCAGGTCCCAAATGATTCTGTCTCATGCTTTTTGTGGGGCTTTGGGAGCCCCACAAGTGATTGCTGTGGTGACAAGTGAATCCTGTGTGTGCTGGCCTGTGAGATTCCTGCTGCCCACCAGCTGTGAATGTGTAGGAAGGTGGAATACCAGCTAAGGCGGTGATATTATAAGAGATGCTGAGATTGTTCCATGGGAGGGTAAAGTTACCTAACTTGTGTGGTGGTTTCTAATCCAGCTGTTCTACCCTGAACCAGAACACACAATGTGTTTTGGTATCAGAAAGCTGAGCAGTGTGTACAGATCCTTGTAGCTCTAAGCTTGCCTGGTATGAACTGTCAGAGCAGGGCCTGTCAGAACTGTCATAGGTAGGGTCTAGCAACCAAAACTGCCTTTTAGGACAGTATGAGAGACCAACTCCTCCTCTAAAAGAATCTCACAGCTGTTTTCTTCCCTGTGCAGGAGCCCTTGACGGATGCAGAAAGGATGAAGTAAGTGTCCTGCTCCCCCTTTATGCCTGTCATACTGCAACTGCGTGGGTGCTGATTCCTCACATCCTGCCTGTGCCACCTGCACAGTGAAGCTGACTGGCCCTGCAGGCTCCTCTCAGATCTTCAGTCGTCTTGGGGCGATGTGGGCAGAGCTTTGGTCTGTGCCTTGCATGTCCCTCTCACTGGAGGAGGAGGGAACATAGACCCCCCCCAGTGCAGATGCAGGCAGAGGAGTTGGTGGGTGTGAAAGAAAATAGGTGAAGTCTTTAATAGAGGTGGAGAGAGGATTTTTCCCTTCTATTCTTTTAACCTGGACTGGGATAAATTATTGATTGGTTTTCATTCATCGGTGAGGGACACTGGAGCTGTGCAGCTCATCTGTCTTTATGCAAGCACTGTAACCTGAGAGGGAGCTGGGAGCCATGGCTGGCCAGCTGGCATGTGCTTCTTTGCCCCTGCTCCAAGAGTGTTTTTCTGTCTGTCCTGACAGAGATGTACCTCTTGTGTTGTGTGTTGGAGTCTCCTGACAGTTCACTTCCTGACTTTCTGGGGCCCCTGTGAGGGCTCTTGGACCCTAGTGCAGGGCAGTGGGGTGGGGGTGCTGGTGTGGAACACCCCTTGTGCACTCAGTGGTACCTTGTCCCTGTTCCTATCCCAGGTTACTGCAGCACGAGAATGAGGAGCTTCGTCGACGGCTGACATATGTGACTAACAAAATGGAGGCAATGGAGAGGGAACTGGAGTCAGGTCAGGATTACCTGGAGATGGAACTGGGTCAGAACCGTGAGGAGCTGGAGAAGTTCAAGGACAAATTCCGTAGGTATGAAAATGAGAGGGGTAGAGTTAGAAAGATCCCTCACACCAAAGACTCCCTCAGCTGGTGTGAGCAGGCTGTGCCCTGTTGTGCAAATCAAAGGCATGCTGCATTCCTGATAAAGGTGTACCTCCAGACTCTAGGGGAGATTAAAGTTCTGCAGCCATTATTTCTTCCCGAGTACAGTGTAGGAATGCTGCCAGCATGAGAGGCTGATGACAGGGAATTCTTCATCTGTTGGATGTAGGCATGTGTGCAAAAAAAGCCATTGCTAACAGTGAGAAAATACATCATTGCTTTACCTGAGAAGTACCTCAGTTAAAAATCAGTGCCAGTGACTGGTCATGTGCTTAGACATGATGTTGCTCAGAGGAGTCATCCCAAGTCATCTACACCCTCTCCTGCAGGATGCTTTTACCCAGCCAGCCTCATCTTGCCTCCAGTAACTTGGGGTCTGAAAGGCATCATGTGTCAGAGGTGAGGCATAGTTAGTATGCCTGGTTGTCTTAGTAGCAGTCTTTCTGAGTTCTGGAGTTGGTGGTTTTCTTGGCACCTATGAAGGCAACTTGAGTAGGTGCCTGAGATCCATTCCCAAGCATACAGTTGTGTTTCTGTAGGTTGCAGAACAGCTACACTGCTTCCCAGAGAACCAACCAAGACCTGGAGGAGAAGCTGCATGCCCTGGTGAGTGCCCTATTAAGTCACTACACAGGTGAGGTGGAAGAGACCAGTGTGTGTTAGGAGCAGATGGGGGAAGGGGCCCTGTCTTTACCCAGCAGATGTGGCAGTGGGTGAGGGGTGAGATTCTGGCCGTGACCATCTACTCCCCATTCTGGCTGGTGTCCTGAGTGGTTTTCTTGACTTACTGAGCCCCTACTTGGTCATGCATGAGAGCTTTGGTTCCTCACAACATAATTGCATGGTATTCCGTCATGTTGCTTCAGTCCCTCGCAAAATGCCTGGGATGTGTCAGCCAGTCTTGGGGTGGTCATCCTGGGAGGATGGGAGCCGTCAGAGCAGCGCCAATGTGCGTGTATGTCTGTTGTGTGCATTCATAACACTCATGGCTGTTTCTTTTCTCTCCCTCCCCCTCTCTTTCTCTTTCTCCTCCCCACGCTGCCGCTGGCACACTCTGGGTGCACTCACCTCTCAGGCCTCTCTCAGCCAAAGCTGGATTTTTGCAGTTGCGTCTTTCGTTTGTGTGTTTTTCCTTTTTCCTCTTAACGTGTCTCAGCCTGTTGGTCTCATTGTCAGTCCCACATACACCATCTCAGATGGAGGGGCCCCAGCCCTCGTCCAGCCAAGGGCTCACCTGGTATCCAGCAGCTGCCCGCAGATGCAGCAGGTCCTAGCTTGCAGGGCTCCATCTTCAGAGTGTTTGACTCTGAGCCAGCTGGAGCATGGCGTGTTGGGAAGTGATGCCCATAGGCTGCGGCACTGCACAAGATGTGGATGGCTGTGAGCCTCGTTTGCTCCCTTTCCTTCCCCTTCTGATTTGTGAGCAGGCAAGTCAAATAGCTGAGGTGCTGATTGCCTGCATGTAGCCCAGGGTGAGATTTCTTTAGTTTTAGAACTTGAATTTTTTGGGTTAATATTCACTGCCAATTATTCATTGTGCTGGTGCCTGAAGAGACCACATATTGGGGAAGTACTGGCTCCCCATGCCCTTGCCTGTCACTGTGCTGTACCCGTGACACACAGCTGGCCTTGGTGGTCACAGCCTCACGACACCCTTGGGCAGTTCAGAAGAACTTCTTGAGACAGCAATAGCTTGGTTGTTCTGAGCTGTTGTCCCTCTTTGCTGTTGCATCTGGGTCTCTATCAGCCCTGTACCTGAACTGTTAGGGAGTCTAAAGAGGCAAGATTGCCTCCTTTAGGGAGGTCATTAGCTGAGCTTCAAATGAAGCTACAGGTCCTTTTACTTACTGGAGCAAGGCTTAAACTCTTTCAAGATGGAGCCTCCCCACTTTTGTCCATTCAGTATTGACTGCTGGACCTTTCAGGCAGTATTCTTGTTTCAGTTTCCCCAGGAAAGAGGGCTGGGTATCAGAAGCTCAGAGGTCTTTGCTACCAGTGGCAGGTTGGGATTGTCTGCTCAAAACCACTAGCTTTTTATGAGGCATCATGGGGACCAGGGGCAGAGAGGAAACCTGCTGGTGCTGCAAGAGGGGCTGCATTAAGGAGGTTCAAACTCAACCTGTTGTCTCTGTAGCTAGCAGGTCCCATTTGGCTTTTGTAATCACCTTCCTTTGAAGAGGGTTGTCTTCCTTGTCTGTCTGTCTGGAAGTTTTTTGTATCCCAGCTGAATGTGTCATTGTGCTATGCTTGGGCTGAGGTGGGTGGTGAAGCCAAGTTCTGTGCTAGGGAGTTTTAAACCTGATGTTCTTGCATCCCAGATTAAAAAGGCAGAAATGGACCGCAAGACACTGGACTGGGAGATTGTAGAGCTCACTAATAAATTGCTTGATGCCAAAACCACCATCAATAAGCTGGAGGAACTCAATGTAAGTCTGCAAATAAGTCAGTCTGCAAATGGCTGTGAAAGTGTATGAGGTGTGGGCTTTTTCTTTTGTTCAAAGTCATTGGTGTAAAGGAGCATATGAATGACTCCAGTGTGTATGGAAGTGTGGGAGCTGTACGTATAATAGGGCCAGAAAAGCAGAAAGGGTCTGAGGGGTTGAATGGGGAAGAATGGATCTTCAAGTTTGATGTATTTACTCTTTTGAACTTAGGGTTTGACTTGAGTCTGAGGTATATCTATGGAGGAGTCATTCACTCCAGAGCTGGAAGGGAGCTGATGCCTTTTGTGCACCGTTAATACAGCAGTTCCTGAATCTGGTCCTTGACTCTATTAATTGCTCTCAACTCCCTCCAGTCTGTCTGCACCATCAGATATGGCTGAGCTGTTGGGTAGGAGAGAAAATCTGGTGGGATTTTTGGGGATGATTAAAATACCCAGAGGGAGAGAGGATTGGATACACTGACGGAGGACATGATGGCAACAAGGATTGGAGTTGAAAGAAGGGACAGCTTGGCTGAGTTGTAAGGAAATACACAAAAGTGTGGGGAGGGAGGAATGGCAGTGCCCTTGTGAACAGTTCATCAGATGCCTCCTCTGGCTTCTGTTCAAGCAGCATCTGGTCTGGTGTTGCCTTTTTGGGTAAGAGTTTGGGCGAGTCTGACAGTGTTACACACCTGTGCCCTCTCTTGCAGGAACGCTATCGACAGGACTGTAACCTTGCAGTACAGCTGCTCAAGTGTAACAAGTCTCACTTCAGGAACCACAAGTTTGCTGATGTGAGTAGTAATCCTGCTGAGGTGGGGAAGAAGGGCTCATGGGCTTTGAATGCATTTTACTTTTTTCAGCTTTCTCTGCAGGGCTGCTGGCGTCTCATCCTTCAGCCTCAGAGGTGGGGGGAGGCTCCTCTTCCCACTCCCACTGAGAGGGCAGCACAGAGCTTCTGCCAGCTCCTCTTTCATGACAGCTCCATTTCATAGTTCAGCCAGGAGCTGTTATAAAAAGCTCAATAACCTTGAACTTGATAGCCCACTGGGTGCGTGCTGGTAGCTGGCAGGAGGACAGACCTCTCTCTTACTCTGTTCCATCCTTTTCCCTTCCTCACCTGGCCACACGGTAGGGCTATACTGCCTCATAAGAAGTCAGGCAGCAGCAGTCTGACCAGATGTCACTTACTCCTCCAAGGAGAAATGTGTGAGGCAGCATTCAGGGTGTTTTCTAAGCCTTCTGAATGGGAGAGGCTGATACCAACTCACTCCCCCTCGTGGGGAGGAAAGAAGATGGGGGCAGTTCAGCTCATCTTGCTCTCATCTTCTTTCACATTAGTAGCTTCAGTTCTTTGGTTGAAAGTATCATCTAGGCCCTTACCCTAGCTCTCTCTTTCCCATACCTCTAGTCTCTTTCCCTCCTTTGTGTTCCTCTCAGCAAAACTACATGCTTGTCTTTTATAACTTAGCAGGTGACCACTATGTCACCCTCCCCCGCCGTGTCTCAAATTAGCACTCTTGAGGTCAGTGTATCAGTTACTGCTGGGGTAACCTTGACCTCTCTCACAGCTGTCCCCCCTCTCTGGAGCTTTGAATTCTGCCCCCCAGAGCACCATGTTCCACATGGCTGCCACTGGAGGAGGGTTGGTGCTGACCAGCTGTGCAGACAGCCTGCCTCACAGCCAGCTGTTGTTATGCAGTGCACCCTGCATGCCCAGATGTGGGTGCAGTGTCCTTCTGGCTATGATGGGACAGATGTTGCTATGACACTGAGTGGTCTGGGGAGGTCTGCTCTCCACTTCATGCTGCACTTGCCTGGTGACCAAGCTGAGGGCAGCTTGGCAAAGTAATGAGGAGAACATTAGTGCGTGCCCATTTGCAGGACAAGGGGTAGTGCTTACCCCCAGGCGAGACCCCAGTTCAAAAACTTTGGTAATAACCCCAGTGTTTGTCTCTCTGAAATGGAGAGAGTGAGGAAGTGGGGTGATGTGGTGGAGTTGGTAGGAACACAGGAAGGCATCGATCCTGGTCTGCAGGCAGGCTGCCAAGGCAGCATGGCTGCAATTATGCATTCAGGGAGCACTGTGGATCTCAGCAGTGGGGGCTGTAGAGTCACTTCAGTGCAACCACCAGCTGATTTTCCACAGATCAATTGACCCCTTCCTAGCATGTGCTGGCTGGGCCTTGTCTCTGTGCTCACAGGCATGTGGGACTGAGCCCACATGCTGTCTTTACCTGTTCAGTTTGCCAAACTGGGCCTGTGAACTGTGGCCTAGAACCAGGCCATGACTGCTGTGATAGTTAGAGAGCCTTGTTAGTCGCTCATGGGGCAGGTTTACTTTGAAGAAAGATACCCTTCTGAAGGCAAGGTGAATGTTAGGGTCAAGATAATGAGTACAAAATACACGTGTAGGTTGGTTGGAAAAGGCGGATTATATGGAACTAAATGGCTTGTGTGACAGCCCCTTCTAATGTCCTTTTTCTTCTTTCTAGCTTCCCTATGAGCTGCAGGACATGGTGAATAAGCATTTGCACAGCTCTCAGGAGTCTGCAGGCCCTGGCCAAGAGGCAGCCCACACATTGTCTCCATCTGATGTTGTGCCCACCTCTGTCATCGCCAGAGTCTTGGAGAAACCAGAATCTCTGGTTCTGAATTCAGCCAAGTCTAGCAGTGGCAACTGTCCCATGGCTGAGGATGTTTTTGTGCATGTGGACATGAGTGGAGCCCTTCCTGATGCCTGCAACAATGCAGGGCAGATGGGGAAGGAGGGAGGAGACGCGGGGAAACAGCAGAATGGTGGCTGGAAGCCGCAGAGCAGTGCAGAAAGTGTGTCTGAGGAGGTGCCTGCCTTTGAGAAGCTAAGCCCATACCCTACTCCGTCACCTCCCCATCCTATGTACCCAGGGCGCAAAGTGATTGAGTTCTCTGAGGACAAGGTAAGGATCCCAAAGAACAGCCCCCTGCCCAACTGTACATATGCTACACGCCAGGCCATCTCCCTCAGCCTGGTACAGAGTGAAGACGAGAGCTGCGACAGGCACCGGACACTCCCCAGCAGCCCTGCTTCAGAAGGGCGCCGTTCAGCCTCCAGCTGTTCCTGTCAGCAGTCCCCTAAAGCAGCCAGGGCTCACGGCTCTTCCCAGAGCAGCCCATTCAGCAGCCCTCCCCAAATCCCGAGCGCCTTTGCCAGCTCTGCTAGCTCTGAGGAGGACCTGCTGGCTAACTGGCAGCGTATGTTTGTGGATAAGGCACCCCCCACCTCAGAGCGAGTGCTGATGAACCGCACGGCTTTCAGTCGGGACACAGCCCCCGAGCTCCAGAAAAGGTTCAGTCGCTCCATGCAGGAGCTTGGTAGGGCAGCCTCAGTTTATTCAGATGGTGAGGAGTCTGCTCAGAGCTGCAGCTGGACCGTGAGCCGGGACTCAAGCGTGGACACAGACAGCACTGAGTCCAGAGCCCGCAGGAGCCAGTTCTCCTCAGACTATGGTACAGATTTCTCCCAGGATGAAGCCCAGAAGCTGTTGCATGAAAGTGGTGGAGGCACTGCTGAGCCTGAAAGCCCCTCACCAGAGAAGCACAAGGACTATGTAGATCTTGGCTTGCCTGAGAGCCCAGCAGAGGAGAGAGAAGTGCTGCTCCATGGAAACAAGGAGAGCAGCCAAGGAGGTGCCCAAGAGGAAAGTGGAGAAGGCAGGGTCAAGCCTCCTTTCAGCCGGCCACACCGCAGCCCCAAGAGGATGGGGGTGCACCACTTACATCGCAAAGACAGTCTGACACAAGCCCAGGAGCAGGGCAACCTTCTCAGCTGAGGCAGAGCTAGAAGCAGCCACACACTGCAGAGCTGTGGGATGCCTCCACCAGTCCACCTGAGGGAGAAGCCCCCTTTAGTACCCTACTACCCAGGGGAAATCTGCTCTGAGATTTTATATTTATTCTCCTTTTTGCTACCTGGAAGAGCTGGGGTCTCCCTTCCCTGGCAACTCAGACCCACAGTACTAGCACACAGTGTGCAGAAGCACATCCACTGCCCCGACACACTCTCAGCTCTCTTCACAGCCTCACACTGGTGCCTGTACCAGAGCTAGTTCTTGGTACCCCTTGTCCTGGTGCCTGTGCCTCTTTTTGCTCTCATCCCCTTTCCCACTCAGGTACCTGAAGCCCTGGGTGCTCTCGTGCTGTTTCCCCGCAGCTGCTCTGCTCTCTTTTAACTTGTGCCAACAGGGCAGAGTGCCTGTGTGGTGGTGTCTGATTCCCTGGAAGCCCCAGGGGCTGTGAATGGGGCATGAGGACTCTCCCAGCGGATGGCTGTGTGCCGTGGGGATTTGCTGGGATTGCTGGTGTCTCATTTTCCTGCTGGGTTTTGTTTTCCCTAGCTGCCCACTGGGTGGTTCCCCAGAATCTGCCTCTGCAGGTTGCTGTTGCATGTCTCCAGCATTGGGCTCAGCACCTGGTCCCCACTGAGGCAATGCACAGGTGCTTGTGCTGTGGTGTGGGGCACGGGTGCTGCCTGCTGGGGTGGTTCAGGGAGGCAGTACCTGCTGGGGTTTTTGTTTGTGTGTCTCCTCCCTCGCACCTCTTCCCCTGCTCTCTGTGCTGTTGTTTTGTTTGAACGGTGCTGATGCTTTGCTCTTGGGTGGGCTTCTTTCTTCTTTCCAAGCCTTTGGTTTTGGGGTGTATTGTTTTTCCTTTTCCCCACCCTGCATAAACAGACACAGCCGTTGGCAGCCGGTCTGATGCCTGCACTGAGGGTGTGTTGAGGAGTCTCAGCTATCAGAGCTGCGCTTCCTTCTGATCCTGGCCTCCAGCCTGCAGAAACCCCTCCAGTCTCAAGAACAAGGTCTTGCCCTGGGCAAGCAAGGTGCGAAGGATGCTACTGGGCTTTTCTGGGCAGGGCTTGGTGCAGGGCCAGCAGGAATGCGAGGGCAGCATGCTGAGGAGCAGCTGCCTGCAGATGCACTACCTCATGGCTCGGCAGCAGCCCTTCACCAGGGTCTCCTTGCACGCCCCCTTCTCTGGGGGGCTCCAGGCTCTGGTGCCTCTCTGGGGCCTCCCTTTCTGGGTAGGGGTCTCTGCGTGTTTTTCCTAGCGTAGTGTGATATTGTGTGACTTTTCTTCTCAGTCTTGTGTGCTCAGTGTCTTGTTGGGGGGGAGGGAAAGGGAGAGGTCTGTAGATGTAGGTATTTTTTTGACGGCTTACGAAGCCCAGGCCTCCTGTTTTATTTTCGTCCTGTGCCCTTGTCTGTCTGGTGTTTTTTGGCTTCCACGGGAGTGTGGGGCAGAGAACAGCCCAGTTCCCTTCACCATACCCCCTTCAAACCCTGCCCTGAGCCTGCTGTCTGGTTTTTGAGTTGGGTTTGTGTTGTCCTCCCACCCTACACCATGCGGGCTCTTCATTGGGCTGGAGGAGAGCATCCTTCTCTCCAGGAGGGAGCATCTGTTCATATGCTTACATGAAGATTTGCAGCCAAGAGCTGCCTGGGGGCTCTGCTCCCCTCCCCAAACCCGTCTCTGCAAAGGGCTTGCAGCTTGTAGCTGGGGCCAGCCAGGGCTTCAGCTTGAGCCTGGAGGCTTCAGGGCCAGTGAAAGGGAGCTGCAGGCCTCTCTGGCAGCTGTGTAGGTTGTTTTATGTACCCGGGGCAGAGCTGCTGCCTACACATTCACCTTGTTTCCCACCCGGAACAGTTGTGGAGCTGGATGGCACTCTCTGGTGGGGAGGTGGGACTCAGTATTTCACTGCAGTGTTTCGCTGTGCAGACAGGCTGGTGCTGAGAGTGGGAGCCTCCTCTGAGCCTGCAGCGTATTTATCTCCCCTGTCCCAGTTGTGGGGGATTGGGGGGGTTCTTGTGTTTACTGCCATCAGCTGCTCCACTGCTGCATTTCTTTTGTTCTTCTGCAGCATTGCTGAGGGTTTGCATCTGCAGCAGCTGCCGGATCCTGCCTCACGCAGGAATGTCACCTGGGGTTGGGTGCTCACTGAGTGAGCTGCTCTGGCTCTGAGGCTGCTGGTGGCCTGCAGTGAGGGTGGCATTCCCCTCAGGGCTCAGCCCCATCTCCCCTGAATCCCGGCATGCTGGTCAGTGGACAAAACTCTTGCTGAGGCAGCTGGTGCTGATGGTGCTGTACAGAGCCAGCCTCCCTCTGCTTTTGGTCAAGGCAGACTGAAAAGCGAAACGGTGAAGAAATGGAAGGGTGGCAAAGAGATGCCCAGTGCCTCACCAGACACTTGTGCTTTGCAGCATTAGGCTGCTGGCAGAGGTTGAGGGGGAGTGGTGGCCTCAAGCAGCAGCACCTTCTCTTTCCCCGTGGGCATTGTGTTCTCTGCACTCCTGCCCACCTCCAGCAGTATTGGCTCTGGGGCTTTGAGCTCGTCCCACTTCCAGTGTCCCAACTCCAGACTGTTAATCTGTAACTAATGTGTTTTTTTCTGAGATTTTCAAACTGATGTATATTTTAAGACCAGAAATAAACTATTTTAAAAGTAGATGGCAATGGCTGTATTGTCCTTGGTGCTAGGTAAGACCTGGACTGAGCCTGAGCATGTGAGGGTGCAGAGCTACTCATGGTACAATGTCTGAAGTTTGTTGAACTGTGTGTGCCACCCATTGTCTTTTCCAGGGAGGGCGATCCTGTGACCTGTAAGCTGGTGCTGCAAACACCCCTCAGTGTTACTCGTAAGATTCTGCCTACTCCATTTCACATATTTTGCTGGCTGTCCTGGCTGATCTGTCTTGGGAGACCTCCAGATGCTGATCTAGTGTCGGATAAACTATCGTTAATCCTTTTGATAGTTGTTGGTTTTCTTGGAGTCCCAGCTCTTGGAGTCATCTGAGAGTATCACTTCTTCACTCCAGAAACTGAGTGACCTGGGACCATGTAACATATCCCCTTGCTGGGGTTCCTAAGAGGTTTATATCTAGAGTCAGTATTCTGCGTGGGGAGGGAGGATAGGGGGTGATTGGACATACCCCACACAGGAAGCCCTCCAAACATGAGACACAGAGTTCCTGCAGGATGTTGATATAGACAGTTGGAAGTGTTTCCTTTTCACGTTTAAGGGTGCTGCAGAGGGCTGTGATGAATTTTCCTCCATCTCCCACGTTACACTGCCTTGTGCCTTTCTGACCTGGCTGTATGCAAAGCCTAACTCTGGAAAGACTGTCTTGTTTCTTTGTCCCCGTAATTAATGATTTTATTTCTTGCTCCCTTGAGTAGCAGCTGCTGCCACAATTTAATCTTCCAGCTTAATTTGAGCCTTGAAACACGATCTTACTTGTCAGCAATGGACGCTTGGCCCTGCAGTGCAACCCACGTTCACCAGGGCGTACACGACTGGTGCCAAGCTCCCTGCAGAGTCAGATTAACCCAGCCCGCTTCCTCCTGGCCCGAGAGAGGGCCTGGGGACAGAAAATTGGGCTGTCACCGACCTGTCCCAGCGTCGGCCCCGTGTCATGGAGCCTCGGGAGGTGCAGGAGCGCCGTGAGGCGACAGGCGAGGGGCTGGCGCCCCCTGCCGGCGATCCGGGCCCGCTGCTCCTGCCCGTCCGGGGCCTGGACGGGCCCACAGCGCCTGCCCGCGCCTGGCACCTGCCTGTCCCTCTGCCCGCGTCTGGCACCTGCCTGTCCCTGCCTATCCCTGCCCGCGCCTGGCACCTGCCTGTCCCTGCCCATCCCTGCCCGTGCCTGGCACCTGCCGGTACCCGCCCATCCCCGCCTGTTCCTGTCGGTACCTGTCGGCACCTACCCGACCCTGCCCGTACCCGCCGGTCTCTGCCCCTGCCTGCCCACCCTCCCGGGGTCACACAGTGGCGGAGGCAGACGCTGCCGGCTGGTGCCACCACATCTGTGACCTTTATAAAAGTCTCATCGCGACAGCAGTACAAGCGATAGAAAGGACATCTCTTATACACATCTGAATAAATACAGCCTGCGCCCTGCGGGCACAGCCGGGCGTGGGGGTGGCAGAGCGGCGTGAGCTACACATGCGGCGACGAGGACAATCACAAGCGGCCGACGAGGCGTGTGACAGCACAGAGACGTGTGTGTAGAGATTCGCTCGGACCAGGCTCCTGCGCTCAGAGAGCCGAGGGAGGCATCAACAGGAGGTGAAATGTGTGAGAAGACGGCTGGGGAGCCCACCGGAGGCTGGGGCTGGCGGCTGCACGCTGCCCCGGCGGGCACGGTGCTCTTCTCGGCAGAAGCAGGCAGGGTAGCCCAGCTACATTTCTGTTTCTGCTAAGAGGCTGTCACCGAGGCCCGACGTCACCAGGACCATCTGGGAGCTGGAATCTGTGTCGAGAGAGGGAGAAAACCATGAGCCATTAGGGCTGCCACAGTGCAGGGCTGTGCTCCAGATCCAGAGGTGAAGATGAGGAATTAAAACACCACAGGGTGGGAAGAGAACTGATGAGAGAAGTGTGAGATTAAGTACGAATTAGGCCTGCTCTGGCCACACAAGAGAACAGAATCGATTTTTGGGGAGGGGGAGAAAGCAGAGACAGTAGCGAGGAGCCAAAGGAACACTGGGTCTGAGTGCCCCTGACACGCAGGTGGTCCTGGTTGTGCTGGCCCAGCCGTGCCCTTACCCAGCCCTGCACAGACCTTTAAATCTGCACTCATCGAGTGTTTTTCAGCTAGAGAGACTGTCCAGGTGGGACAGCCTTCAGGCTGCAAGCCAGCCAACACCACGTAGGGTGGTGGTGTTGCCTTCCCAAGAGCAGAGAATGCTGCAGGCAATCAGCCATTTTACAGCAGCAGAGGCCTGGAAACACTGACTTTCTGCACTGCATGAATGGAGGGTTTGTGCAGCCCTCCCCTGCCTGCCTCGGGGAGGTGAGGGCAGCTTGCTGGCTCTGCCACGGCTCAGAGCACCAGCCAGGAACACTGTGACTCTCCCCACAGCAAGTGAATCAACTGCAAGGAAGATGGGCCCGCATAGCAAGTAAGAAACTTAGCAGGCTACCAGTTTCCCATCCAGAAACCTTTTTAAATAGAAAAAAGATCTGTTTTTTCCTGGATGGGAGGGAGGACATCTCTAGTGGCAATCCTACACATTCAAAACTATTGCAGGGCATCTCTATTTCAGGAATCAGTTTCTGGAAATTAGATGCAAAACTTGGCCAAACTGTCACTAAATTATTTTTATGGGTTTAATAGATGAGGATCCAGATGTTTTGAGGCTCAGAGGATTGGGTGTGCTTGTCTGCTGGTAGTCTGATGTGAGAATTGAGAGGGGTGGAAGACAAATGAAGGTAAAAGTAAACCCTCAAACCAGCTGCATCACAAGGTAGGCACAACAAAATACAATATCATATATGCAAGCTACACAGAACAGGCTACTGCTATCTCCATAATACATCATTTTTCCATTACAAGCAACACACAGACTGTGGCACCTGGCTAACCCTTCACATGTTTGGGACGTGGAGATAGGAACAGCTGATGCTGTGTGGATTGCAGGGAGGTTCTGGAAACAGTGAGGAATGACACAAGTTTTGGCTAGGATATCTGGCAAAGGCTCCTGAGATCTTTAATATTCCTGCCCTTGAGTTTTAATACTTTGAAATTTTGTTCCTGCAGCATCAGGAAAAATGCCTCAGAGGTACCACTTCCACTCTTTGCAGCAGCCACATTGTCCTTGGAGGCTGCCTTTCCTAGAGCAGCTCAGCCCAACACTATTTACCACGAAGGTCGTGCCTGGAGGTGTATGGATTCCATGGAGGTGTATGGATTCCCATTCATGGGGAGAAGGGACAGACACATTCACCAACCCCACCACAAGAGGCCAGTGGCACAGGAAACACCCCAGACACCCCAGTTCCTGCCCCCAGCCCAGCTCCCAGAGCTTCTTACTGTTCTGGCAGATCCAGGGGTTCTTCTCCCTGGTTGTGACTTCGTGGGCCTCTGTCTCCTCCTCTTCCTCACCCTCTGAGAGAAGATCAGAGATCTGCTGCTGCAGCTCAGGACTGATGTTGTTCTCTGCCAGGATGAGTGTCCGTAGAGCTGTGGGGTAATTCTCTACCATGTCCAGCAAGGTCTGGGGGAAGAGTGAGATAAACAGGCTGACAAGCAGCACAAAGGCTGAGCAGAAAGTGTCAGTGCTTTGTCTTCCTGCAAACTCCAGCCCTCCTCTCCTTAATTCTTCCTTCCCTTGGCCTTGACCTCCTTTCATCAGGCTTTATGAGAGACTGAGGACTTCCCATCTTTCTGTAGGAAGAGCTAAGATAGGATTTCCTGGCTCTGTCTAAAGAAGGGACTGCTCTGCACCCTGTTGCTATCACATATCCAGGCTCATTCCTTCTTACCACTGGAAGCTGGAGATCTGAGAGTCTGTGAAACCGAGCCTTGGTCTGTGTTTGTCCACAGAGATTTAGTTCTGATTCCCAGCTAAAAATCCAACCCCTTATTTTTTCCAAGAAAACAGCCAGTGGAAAGCAAGAACCCCCCCGGGTTCAGGGAGGGAAGGGTGTGTGTGTAGACTCCAGCATGCGGTTGGAAGCAGGTGTGGATCCTGGGGCCTCTGCAGACCTCCCAGACCTGCACCCTCGAGAAGTCAGTGATACTGTAGAGTAACTGTGGGTTCCATACCTGGGCTGACTGGTTGGTAAGTCCTGTTCCCTCCAAGTCCAGCACTTCAAGGGTTCGACTGGAGGCCACAGCAACAGCGAGCATGCCGGCTACTTGGTCACCTGTGGGAGGAGCAAACCAGGGCTGTCAGCAGTGCCTGCCTTCCCTCATGTAATGCCACATGTCCTCGTGTGGCTGGGGCTGTCATGGGAACATCCTCTGAGTATTTCTGCCATCAGACAACCTCCCAAATCTGTTATCTCATGGTGGAAAAAAACACTGTTAACTGAGAAGAGAGACAAGGAAAGGTGCACCATTTTGTGGTTATGTGAGCAGTCACTGATTCTCAGGGGGAACACAAAGGAACACAGTGAAATTGGTTTTATTCCCCAAGAGACCATATCTTCCCAAATCTCCTTCCTACTCAAGGAGGCAAGGGCCTTTAACAGTCCCTCTAAGGCATCCCAGACACAGAATAGAAGCTGAATACTTCAGTTTAGGGAAAAGCTGGAGTCAGAGAAAGGACTCTGCACCAGGTGACAGACTGCCTCCCTGGAAAGGGGGTAGACTTTGAGGAGGGATGCAGCAGGATGATGAGCATTAAAGACTGATGCCGGTGAAGAGACAAGACTCCAGTATGTTCTGACATTCTCTGTCGGCGCCAAGATGCCATACAACTGTGACATCTCTCTTGGAACAAAACCCAGACTGCTGTCAAGTAACAGCCTGGAGCTTTTCCTGTCCAAGAGGAGCTACCTGGTCAGACAGAGGGCCAGGGGGATGCTCTGCTTGCAGGCAGGTTGAGGAGGGGTGTGTCATCCTGATGCTTAAGAGAGGCATGGCTTGATCTTCTCCTCACCACCTTGCAGCAGCGAGGGAGAGAGTTTGTTTCTATGGCAACGAGTGCCAGGCTCTCCTCCTCCTCCTCCTCCTCCCTGCTCCTCCAGGAAGATGAAGGGGGGAGTGCGGGGACATACTGCATCTGCCAAGCCAGCTTCGGCGTTCAGGGCTTCAGGAACAAGGGAGACATGGAGGGTCAAATGTGACAACAAAGGCGGTGGAGTGGGCAAGGCACGGCCTCCTTTCTGCACCTCCCTTCAGGGCATGTGGCCACCTCACACAAGCAGAGCAGTAAGGGTGGCTTCCCGTACAGCTGAAGGTGCCTGGCAGGGTGAACTTGCTGCTGGGGATCAGAGGGCACCTATGCAAGGAACTGCCCCATCCTACTGATGATGCTCTACTGCCTTTCCAGAGCTTGGTCCCTGGCCACCCACTGGTGCAAATCACACAAACACCAAGAGACAGGAGTGCAGCATCCCCTGCTCCTCCTCCCCAGCCCCCAGCTTACCTAAGGGGTTGTAGTCCAGATTCAGCACACGGAGCTGTGAGCTGTGAGCCACTGCAATGGCTAGGCGTCCCCAGCCTTTGCTTGTGATGCCTGGGTTGGCGCTCAGTGTTAGCTCTTTGAGGCCTGGAGAAGAGAGAGAAGCCAAACCAGAGCCTTAGGGTCCCCAAAGCAGTCACAGAAGAACTAGTTCAGCTCACTAGAGCAGCTTTGGGTAGTGTCCCCTGTACTCTGTCGGGCTTAAGGGCTTGGTTTGCTCTGACAACTGTCATCATGTATTTCAGTGACCAGTGAAATATTTCACTGCCTTCAGCTGTGGCCCTTCATTTATCTGTGCTGCCAGATAAACTGCCCCATTTATCTGCTCTCCCAGCCTGTGTCCTGCTTACCCTAAACAGCAAACATAGTGGAAACTAAGGGGTGTGTGAGACAACTGACGGGACGAAGAAGGTGGCATGAGGTGACAGGCTGGAGAGAGGGTAACAGGGACAGTAGGCTCTGAAGCCTGCACCTGAGAGGGGTGGCCAGCAGAGATAACAGCATCAGTAGCATTGTGTGCACACAGAGGAGGAGGTGCTGGGAAAAAGTGGAAGGCACTTTGAGAATCAGAAGAAAGGAGTGGTATTAGCTCAGCACATGCCAGCTCTCAGCTTGACTGGCTCACTGGCCTCCCACCACCAAAGATTATTCCCTGCAAAGACCTGAATCTTGGCACTAAGGCTATGACCATGCAACTACACACTCATGGAATGTACCTGCAAGCAGGAACAACTCCCAGGCACTGATAATAAAGCCAAGTGCTGAGGTAGGGGCACACAATATAATTATCTATGGTCATTATCAACACACAAATGCAAAATAATAAATTCAAAGTCCAAGTGGTGCTCTCCTCCAGTTTCAAATGCTGCTGACATGAATCAGAAGCAACCTGTCCCTGAGTCCCTGAGCTCCAAACTGCCAGTGGGACAGATCAGTAGCACAAAGCCCAAACCTGCCCAAGGGAACCACTCCTCTATTGCTTGGCTTTTCTACTTTTCTTAAGTTGGGGGAAGAAATTCCTCAGCCCTGGCAAACCACAGAGCCTGCCTCCTCCAGGGCCAAAGATTTACTGCTGCATGCATCTGATCTATGTGAAAGCGCCACCAGTCATTGAGCAGCCCACAGCCCCTGGTGCTTACCAGACTTGGCCCCATCAGGCGGCAGGAGCCCACAGATAAGGTTGATGCCTTCATCACCCAGCATGCAGTCTCCTAGATCCAGAGCCACCAGTGAGGGGTGGATGGAGAGGGCAGGGTTGAGGAGGGCCAAGCCTGCATCTGTCAGGGGACTCCCATGGAGGCTGTGCAAGTAAAAGATAAAATTACTACGGAGCCTTCCTCCTTGGGGCTAACTAACCTGATGGGGAGGAAAAAGCAGACAAAATGAGGTGGATGGCAAATACTAACCCCAAGCGGGCAAAAAGCTCTGGGAAGCCTCTGTCGCAAGGGTCGGCTAGCCGCTGCGGTGGCTCTCCTCTCCCGGCCGGGACGAGGGGTGCAGGGCATGCCAGCGGTGAAGGGGCAGCCCCACCACCGGCGGCTACAGGGCAGGGACTGAGGGGCAGGGCCGTGCCCAGCCGGAGGGAGCAGAGGAGGCTCCCTCCCAGCCAGGTGACGAGCAGGGGCTTAGCCTCCGCAGCGTCAAGGGCATTTTCCCTCCGACAAGACTCAAATTCAGGGGCTGGCCCCGAACAGCAAGTCGCCCGAAAGAGCCGTCCCCCCCGGGAGGGGGCTTTGGCCCCCCGGCAGCCCCCGCCCCGCTGTACTCACAAGAGGGACTGGACGGAGCGGTTCGTCTTCAGGGCCTCGGCCAGCTGCTTGACGCGGTTAATATTGGAGACGATGCCCAGGTTGAGGTTGAGCTGGGCGAGGGAGCGGGACTCGGCCACCCCGCGGCAGACGTGCCCGAAGTCCCGCTCGGAGAGCTGGCAGCCCCGCAGCGACAGCAGCCGCACCGAGTTCTCCCGCAAGCTCTCGCAGATGTCCCGGATCTCCGCCCCCGACAGCGTCTCCCCGGAGATCTGGATGGACCCCGGCAGCATCTTCTCCCGGCTCGGAGCGCCGTCGATCCCGGGGCCGCGCCGCCCGGGTGCCGGGGGAAGCNGCCATCGGCGGGGGCTGATCCGCACCGGGGCGCGGGGTCGCACCGCCCCGCAGCGCCGGGAGGGGGCCGGGCAGCCCCGCGTGTCCCCGCCCCGCTCTGCCCGCACCTGTCTGGCCGCTCCGCCTTCCCCCGGCCATCGCTCCGGGCCCTCCTCCCCGCCCGGCCAGCACCTCCCCGCGGAACGGAGTAGGCGTGGAAGGGGGTCCGGCATTCCTCGTTCCACCCTGGCATCCCGCCCGGCACCTTGGGCCCCGATGCCACTCAAAGCCCGCGAGGGACGTCGGCAGCGCCCGCTGGCACCTGGCCGCTGCCCTGAGGAGATGGCGGGGCCAGGGCCGGCGGGGCTGGGTTCCCGACACTGGGGGTGCAGGAGGGTGGGAGAAGCACCTGGGAAAGGGCTCTCTGTGCCAGCCTTGCTCCCACCTGGGGAAGGAGCCAAAGCCATTGGGCCCTGGCGTACTCTGGGTGCTTGGTCGGAGGAACTGTGGTGTTCCATGGCTTCAGTGGTGTTTAATGCTTAAACCTGCTAAACCTGAAATCTCGACCCATGACTTAATGGCGAAGTCATTCTGAGCTGCTCCTCATGGCCCAGAGATTGCAAGAGCCGGTGCTTGGAGGCAGCTGCTTGGAGGTAAAAGTTGGAGGGTTCGGGAAGTGCCACAGATTTCATTATCATTGAGCACACAGCCTGTGCCCTCAGCCTGACCTGAGGTGTGCATGGCGCACCCCACCTCCTACTACTTCACAGGTATAGATCAGAAGGATTTGTCCCCTCTCTTCCTGTTGAGTAATCCTGTACTTGGAGAGAAATAGGAAGCAGGGCCCCTGCGTTTTCAACTTCACTGAGCTGAAAAAGGAAGGCAGTGATGTGGAAATTAGGTTAAACCGCCTAAGTAGGCAGCTTTCTGCACGTAACTAATCTGGCTGCTGCATATAGCAGAGCTCAAGTGAATTCCAGCCCAGTGGGTAACACTGGGACAAACCCAGGCTCCTCTGCTTGGTTTGCAGGCCAGGGCCCAGGAGAGGGGATGGAAAGTGAAGAGAAAAATAGGGTATGGAGGGGGATATGAAGTACTTCTCCTCCACTGAAATGGAAGAGCAGATCACCTGAGCTGAGGATGCATGTTAGGTCCTGAATGAGGTAAGGGGAGCAGCAGCTTTAAGAATTTGGCTGCAGCATCTAACTCCCAATGTGGGTATCACCATGCCCTTTGAGTAATCCATTGCTGTTCTCTAGAGTATCTACACACCCCTTTCTTTCCCTGTTGCACAGAGATGCATGACCTTGATACTGATCCTGCAAGATACACCAAGAATAGACCACTAGCCTGGCAACTCATATGTGCTGGGATATGAGCAGCAGCTGCAAGCATCCAGCTGTGTTACAGCTGTGGTACAGCTGCGGTACTGTGGCTTTCAGAAAAGGAGCAGCTCATTGCTAAGGTCACATTAAAAGACCCAGGTGAGAAGGGGATCCTATGTATTGCAGGATGGTAAGGGACAAAAGGCTGGATTTCAGAGTTGTGGGCAGGAGGTGGCCAAGAAAATTCCAGCTGCTCCTACTGCATGCAGGTGAACTAGAAAACTACACTGAGACTCACCTCTACCTCTCAATTACCTCCAGGCATCAGTCAACCCACACTTTTTAAACAGACATTATTAGAGAGGTGCTTGGAAGAGAGCCCCTGGGACATGTCCCACTTCCATTAACAGCAGCAGTCCCGAAACACTGATGAAGATGCCCTAGTGCATCTTCACTGCCTGTTGTCAGGAGCAAGAGCATATTGAAGAGTAAAGTGTCTCACCTGCTTTATGCTCAGTTCATTGAAAAAAGTGGCACAGGAACTAGTGGTCCAAAGCTTTGGCTCACAAAACCTAATGCAGGGCTATGCAGAGGGGACTTTGGCAATGCTATTCTGTGTAGAACTAGATATTTCTCCCTTGTCAGTTACCCAGTTACCCAGCAGGTACGAGGAAGGTCATTTAGGTCATTTATTGTTTACCTGCTGGGGCAGAAAGAGTGATGCCATTAGGAGTTCACACATAAACAGAGAAAAACAGTGGATGAATAGCAGCTAGAGTGAAAGTAGACACAGGAAGGAAAACAAATGAGAGAAGAAATAGCCTACCAGTAACCCCAAATCACAAGGAAGGTGACCATTAGTGTAACAAGAATGGACTGTAAGAAGAGTTGGACTCCCAGGTACTGCATAGGAGACGATAAGGTGATATATGTTTTCATATACATTTTTAGCTTTAACATACAGCTTCTTCCTTCTAATCTGACAGCTTTTTTTGTTTATTCCTTATTTAATAAAGAGGAGCTTACACAGAGCTACCCTTACTCAAAAGGGGGAAGTGATGAAGGGCTTATTTCAGATTTACTGCAAGGGAGAAGAAAGAAAATAATTTGAGATTTGCTGCAAGACCTGTGGCAGGAAACAAAGGCAGAGATAGTGTAGCATGACTGGGGGGTTGTAAGGCTTGTTCTGATAACTGGAGGACTTGAGTAAGCATTGAGATGCCCTCCCACAAGGACTTTATTAAGCCTGCATGCTCAGCATGCTCCCTGGAACTGCAGCATGCGTGCATTTCCCTGAAAAAACGTGTCCCTCTCTGTCAGTGAAAGGCAATGCTGAAGCTCTCAGCTGAGGACTGAATTTCTGGCAGTACAGAACAGTTCAGCTTCCAGCTGCTGCTGCACAGAGAATTAATCAGAGCTGAAGAACTGGAGCAGAGCAAGCCCCACAGGTTCCAAGAGGGTGGTTGGTTGTCACCCTGATCATGTCCCCAGCTGGCAGCACACAAGCTGCTCAGGGGAAGCATGAGGAATTTGCTCACTGTTCTCTGTGCTAAATGAAAACACAGGGTACAGCTTCACCCCTCTGGTTCAGCTGAGGGGCTCAGTGCAGGAGGAGCACAGCTCTTCTCCAGCTGTGTATGTAGATCAGCACTGATACAAGTTTGGTTCAGAATGATTTTTCCTTCTCAGATGAACTTACTCCAGTGACAATTGTCTTTCTCTTTTCCTCCTCCCTGCCTGTACTTCCAGAGTTTACACCAAGAGAAATAGATCCATTCTAGGCTGCCAGGGCAAGAACTTGGAATTAGAAACAAACCTCCCATGGAGATATAAAGAGGGAAATACCAGAAGCAGCATTACAAACTAACACTTCCATTTTGTCAAGTTTCGAAGTAATAGAAATTCTAGGAGTTTAAAGTGGTTCAATTGGTCCAAAAAACTCCATGGAGACTACTAGCCCAAATAATTAACAATTCCCCAAGTAACTTGCTGTAAGCGCTGTTATTCAGCCAAAATGTTTCCCAAGAAAAGGGGTCAGGAGGAGAGAAGAGAGTGAGGGAACCTGTCTGTCAGGCATGTGATTGTTAGCAGACAAGCTTTTTGCTCTTGAAAAGGGAACAAATTATGAATGTGGGAATAAGCAAACATTAAGTGGAAAGTAGGTCTGTGACTGAAAATACTCAAGTCCTGTCTAGTGACCTTTATTTCAACTGAAGCAGATGACCAGCGTGATTACAGTAGCTGGCACTATCTTCCTCTCTTTCAGTGCACCTTGGCACTAGTCTGAATGCCACTACAGCTGCATCCTCTCCCATTAATATAAACAAGGGACCAAAGAGTGCAGTTCTGGCACAGTGTCTGCCTTGTACCCTTTGTGGGTACACCAAGAAAGGGCAACATCCTGGGTTTTTTCTGCCCAAGTTTAAAGACAAGCTTCTCTGAGGGGTGGCTCCACTCCCCCAGACATCCAGAACTACAGGGAGAGAAAAGATGAAAGCCAGTTAACCAGCTAATAGCTTCCACTCGCAGACCAGTAAAAGTTAGAGCACTGAGGGAAGGCTGGACTACTCAGTTGTGAGTTACTGCAGTGCAGGTAAGCCTAGGCTTACCCATCCTTACTGGAGCTTGCCTGCATCAATACACTGGAGATTAATATGCCAACTCTATTTCCATTGCACACTCCCCTATTTCTCCCTTTGTTAAATGGAAACACTGCCCAGAGGTGACAGTCCCATGGCTGGGAGACATGAAGGCCAGCAGTACTCGGGTGGGCTGAACTGGCCTCCTAACAGAAATATGCACTGAAGACCATGCACAAACATGCTGCTCCTGCATGTCCCACAGAGCAACAAGGGCAGAAGGGCAGTAAGGACAAGAGGTACTGTGAAAGCATGAGGACAGATACATTTCTGACATAAACAGCAGAAGGGATGGTGAGGTGAGATAGCAGCTTCGACCAAGTGAAGAGAGAGGGATCAATATGGAACATGACAAGAAACAGCATGTGGTTAAACACTGTGCTGAAAATTGAAAATTGCCAGAGAAAGTCAATTTCCTGCACCTTTTGAACTACTATGCCTTTGAAAAAGGTGCCCCAAACAGGCCATGTATCACAGAACAGTTGAAGGAGGACAGCAGAAAATTGCAAAGAATCCCACTTTGAGTCTAGGGCAGGACAGATGAAGGTGCAGAGACCCAAATACCACACTCCCATTAGACAAGCACGCTCAAGCATAAGACATCACTCAGCACCAACATCAATTTAATTCTTCCCTCTTCAGGTCAGGAACAGGGCAGATACCCCTGGAGTTACATCAGCAAGCGGAAAGAGGGCTAAGGGACAAACTGCACTGGGAAATCCCAGCTAAACATGCAGGCAACAGAACCACTCTACTCAAGACAGCCCAGACCTGGATGGGGGAAGAGTGTAGCTCTTCTCAGTCACTGAGGTGTGACTCACCTCAGCTGAGTCCACTCAGCTGCCCAAAACCGTGATGCAGAAGACAGGTCCAGGAAAACAAAACCAAGGTGTCTTCTTGCTGTTCTGTCCTGTTCCTAAGAGGCAGCAGGTTACCGTGGCCCTATGCAGCCCCAAAAGTAGTGAAGAAAGCAAGTCCAAGTCTGTAAAACTATAGGGTCAATGCAATGGCTTTGGCTGTTGCGTTCAATACAGCATTGGAAACAACTGGAATGTCTCGGGCAACTCTCTGAAAGGGAGGCATGTTGGGTCCTTCCCACGTGTCCAGGATACCTGCAGGAATAAAAAAAAGGGGAGAGAGGCAAGAGTTAGTTCAGATGATAGCAGATGGAACATTTCTTCTTGCTTTTCTCTCTGTCCAGGTAGTGGTTGATGGTGGCAGGGCCCGGAACAGGTGAAGCACTTGCAGGCAATGGGAGGAGACATCTAGCCCCAAAGACTGAACAGGAGTAAACACTTCCATCCAGAGACACACAGTACACACCAGAGCTTGTGCTCAGGGCAGGAAGAGCTTGTGCATGTTCCCAAGAGGAACACAGATCCTTTTGCTTTGAGGGTGTCAGATCCAGTCCCCTGCCACTTGACCTGAATGCAGGTACTGCCAGAGATGCTGCTCTGCTGAGGGAAATTGATAAAATCCTGTTCCTACTTCGTCCCAGCACAGATCTTGCTCTCAGACCAAGATTGTCTGTCTGCTTTCATCCTGAGATACACATGCAGACTCACATCAGGAGCTGCAGCTGGGCTGCAATGTGGAATTTTTGTCACTGCAGTGCAAACAGACCATGCTTGGCAGGAAATACACAGACTGATGCAAATGTCCTCAAGTCTCTCTCAACTACCCTCTAAAGACTGATAATCAGTTCTGGAGTGCTTTGAAGGAAATTGCTTGGAGCATATTTTATTCTATTTCTCTGCCAAAAAGCTGCAGATCAGAACCTATGCCATAAGAACAGTTTTAGGAAAGAACAAGATTTATATCTAAAAGGACTTGTAATGCTATGTATAACCCCTAATGATGCAGATTTATCAGAAATATCATTATGGGTCTGGCTGCCTAAACTCACAGAGACTTGCAGAATTGTGTATTTAGGGATCTGGAAACTCTCTAGAGATAGGGTGGGAGAAGAATTTTGGTTTTGTTTTTTTTTAAGGAAGTTAAGACTTTGTTAGGAGAAAACAAGAGACGTGGAAGGAGGACCTGAACATGCATGGCCTGGTTATCAGCACCAGCCGGGGAAGATACAGCTTCTGCTATCTGTCTGTACAACACAAGATAAAAAAAGGTGTTGAACAAAGAAGGAAGAACACTCATGACACATTTCCTGATCAGAGAAAAGCAACCTGACTTCAACAATAATCAGAAAGGGGATGGACATCTGCATGCAAGAACAGTCAGTGCTGTTACACTGCACTTGTGGGGAAATAATAAGGGTCCTGCTCCACAAATTGGGTCTTAAGTCTAAAACTCAGTGCACAGTAACTACCCTAATGTTTACCTGCTGCCCTGCTTGAACAGCTTCTTCTAGAAAAGCTAGTGGCAGTCATTTTAGAGTTGTAAACTGGCACAGATGCCCTCAGGACCGATTCAAACAGTCCATTCTTTCAGAGAGAGAGAAAAGACAACTTCTCTTACCCCAGATCTAACAGGATGTCTTCATAGCTCCCTTGCTTACCTTCTACCACCTTGTGATAAGCAAAGTGCAGATAGAAGAGGAAAAGCATGTGCAGAGCAGCAAGAGTCCCACACAGGATGAGCCGCTGGGTATGTCCCACGGTGCGTGACACCAACACAGCAACCTAGGAGAGAGGAGGTGATCAAAGAAGGCAGCTGCTACCTGAGCCTGTGGCACTGCAGTCAGGAACACACAGAAGAACAGGTCAAGCAGTGAGAATCTGCAGAAACGCTGCACTGAGTCTCTTTCACAGTTTTCATCAACAAATTTAGAGCAATTCAAAACTGTTTTGTGTAGGTGAACCTTGCCCAGTCTTGCCAAGAGTGCAGGATGCTCAGGTAAATAAACCTCCTGCAACTGTTAGAATGGTATTAATCCAAGTAGCAACTCCATACATCAGTGGCCAAATTATGCAGGAGCATTGGGCTGTTCTCCACAGCAGCTCGACTGGCTCTGAAATGAACCACCAGGCCAAGGAACAGAAAGCCAACACTTCCCTCCCTTTTTGTCCCAGGAGGAGGAGGACCCCAGGCTGCCTTGTCCCTTACCATTCGCAGTGTAGAGAGTCCACCAACAACCAACCAGAAGATATAGAAGAGGGAGTGGAAGTGGATATTATAGGTGACAAAGAGGGTGATGCAGTGTCCGAAAAGACCGTAGCCCTGACAAAACAAAAATGTCCATGTTACCAGGACCAGTCCCACACAAAGGGCCATTGATCAAGAGCATGAACAGCCTATTCCTGCAACACTTCACCACGGCAAAGCCTCACAAACCACTCATTCACTGCCCAACAACTTTAACAGCAGCTCACACACAGATAATCTGTCTGAAGGGTTCAGAGGCACGTAAGAGATTGAGACAACTTGGGAAACAGAGGAAAGATCCTCCAATCCCAGAGAAATTGGAGTCTCCTGATTTTTTACCACCAGGGTCTCAAATCAGGAAATGCAAAGAAGGAGATCTGCATGATGTATCTGCCTCTTTGTACTACCACTGTGCCTGGGATGGGGCAGGTCAGAACATCCTGGAATTCCAGGTTGTCCCAGTGCAGTTACCTGGGACCAGCAACTTACAATGACTTTTCCTGCTCTTTGGGGAAAGCTTGTTCTGGACCACCATGCAGCCAATGTGCATCACAGGGCAGCTCCATCAGTACCTACCAACAGTGACAGCATCTGCACCATCGTGATTTGGGCACTGCACAGATATGCCAGGAAATACATGAAAGATGAGACGCCCAGCCAGTAACCGAAGCAGGTGCCAATGGCTGTGCCCATCAATGTGCCTTCCCTCTGTGGAGACAATGCCAGGATGAGAAGAACTCAAAAAAGTGACCTGCCAGCACCCAAACTAATCCCTGGGAGTCCCAGATCTTTGGGAGGCATTATCAAATAGATGGCTAGCAGCATTCAGAAGGCCACAGGACCTACAGCCCAAGTTCTCCCAGCAGCAGTGTCAAGACTTTCAGGTGTGTCCTTCTTCCCATCCCCAAACCAACACGTTCTTCCTCAAATCAATCTGCTTTTTAGCAAGATGTTTATTCAGTTATAGAAGAGCTTTCCTCTTATTTTCTAGTGTCACTACAGCAACCCAGAGCCCAGTCAAACCACCACTTATCACTGAGACTCGACGCACAATGATGGTGTCTGAGGTCTTCATTCCATGCAAAAGAATGGCCACCAGTGTGAAAACCAGCATGAGGGGTCCATACAGCTCGCCTGCAATCTTCTACAGGAGGAGACAGGTGAGGGAAAGTTTGGTTAGAGCCTTTGAACACCAGGGTCCCCACCACAAGCGATGTGAGAAGTGCTCTGGATTGAGTTATCACCCAGGTTATCACCTGAGGTTTGGTGAGAGCACACTGAGGTTTGGAACAACCACGGAAAGGAGTCATCAACATTTTCAGGGAGATGGAACACCTAACAAACTCAGTCCTTAATAACATGGATTATATACAGTTTTACAGGGTGTCTGTGGGACAGTCACTTGGCCATGGAGTCTGATTCAGCAAAAGGGAACTCACTTGTGGGAAATTAATCATCTTCACAGGAATCATGGACTCCAGCAGTCTGCATCACAGGAAAGCCGGGAACAACAAGAGCAGGAAGGACAACAGAATGGTTAACAAAATGCTTCATAAGTAAAAGACCCCATACAACCATTACCAGTGTCTGCTGTTGTGTTGACAGGTCTTGGGGGACAGAGATTCTTTCTAAAGGGTGAGTCAAGGTCACTAAAGAAGAAAAACCTTACTGTCAGTGGCATAACTTTGCTGGGGAGGAGCAGATTCAATGAAAAATGCTTTGGGATCCACTGAGGGATAAGAGATCATTGACAGCAGGAAGGAAAGGTAACTTTCCCCATAAAGGCTCACAAAACTTTGCCTTGTTGGACACAACTGTGTTGCAAACCCAACAGAAGTCACATAAGGTAGCCAAGTACGAAAAGAGCCCCTTCTACCCTGAGCAGTAATGCTGGGAGACAGGGCTGTCAGCCCAACCACGGGACCTCACTAAGGCGAGCGGGACAACGCACAGCGTGTTTCCCCATAGGTGAGTCCTCCCGCAGGACTGACAGCCACTCTTGCTCGCTCGCTCGGAGCTGACAGCCAGCCTCCTGCAGGCACGGAGCCGCTGGCTCCCCGTGCCGGGGGCTGCGCACCTGGCTCGCACTTGGGCGGGCTCCACATCGAAGTAGGGCCGGAGAATGTCGATGTTGGCGTAGAGGCTGAAGGCCCTGGAGGCTTGTCTCTTCCCCACCTGCCACATCTGCGGAGAGAAGGGAGCGGGCAGCGGCCGGGCGGGCAGGCAGGGACCCCGGGGCCGGGGCCGGCCGGGGGACAGCGCTCACCTGGTCAGCGACCTGCCGGCCCAGCTGCCCCCTCAGGCCCTTCATGCCCAGGAACTCCCCGTCCTCCTCCTCGCCGGCGCCCGCCTCGCCCTCCGCCTCCTCCTCCTCCTCCTCCTTCATGCGCTGGTGCATCTCCCCCATGTCCTCGAAGCTGGAGCCCGACGTGTCGTCCATGTTCTCCATGTCTATGACGGCGGAGCCGCCACCCTGCGCCGGGGCAGAATCGGCGTCAGCACCCGGCTAGGCCCGGCTCGGCCCGGCCCTGCCGCCCCGCCGCCCGGTCCCACCTGCATGTTGTCCTCGAAGCCGCCCCATTCGGCGGCGGGGACACCGCTCCTGCCACCACCCGCCGCCCCCGGCGCGGCCATGGTGCCTGTCCCGGCCCCGCCGCGCTGGCCCGGATGGGCGGGAGCCGGATGTGACGGCGGCCGTGGAGCGACTCCCAGCGCCCAGGAGCACCGCCCACCGTACCCATGGCGGCCCGGCGGGCCACGGACGAGATGCGGGACCGCGTGGTGCTGGGCGAGTTCGGCGTCCGCAATGTGAGCGAGCCCGCCGAGGAGGGACGGGGGGCGGCCGGCGCCCGCACCCCCTCACGGCCCCGCCTGTGCTCTCTCCTCGCAGGTCCATACCACCGACTTCCCCGGCAACTACCCCGGCTACGAGGACGCATGGGACCAGCGGCGCTTCGAGGAGGTGGGTGAGCGGTGCTGGCAGCCGGGGCTGTGGGTGTGCGGGGATCGGGCCCCGCGGCCGGGGCTGTGGCTGTGAGGGGATCGGGCCCCGAGGCCGGGACCGTGGGTGTGCGGGGATCGGGCCCCGCGGCCGGCGTAACCCGCGGTGCGCGGCTCCCACAGGCGTTCCGCGTGGACGTGATCCGTGAGGAGGAGGACACCCTGGAGTTCGACATGGTGGGCATTGACGCCGCTATCGCTAATGCCTTCCGCCGCATCCTGCTCGCCGAGGTACTGCCGCTCCTGGGGGTGCTCAGCTTGGGGTGCCGGTCTAACACTTTCTTAACAGGGAGATGGGAACGTTCAGCCTGTGTCAGCCCTTGCGGACAGCTGCGGGGTTTGGAAGAGAAGCACACCTTCCGCACGTGTGCCAGGAGTGCAGACAGAATTAGGGCTTTAGCAGCATGGGCGATACTGCCTGCTGCTCTTAGGGATGCGGTTGATAGTGTCTGCGGGCCAACCTTTTCGACACAGTGTGTTGCCAGCCCAACAGAAGCCAAATAATGCTGCCAAGTACTAAAAGGTTGAGGATGCCCCAAAGCCCTTTCTCATGCCCTTCACCTCTTGCGAGTGATTGTTAAAAAAACATGGGCATTCGAGTAGATGGAGTGTTAGGGTATACTGCATAGCCTGATTTGGCAGAAATACCACTGAAAATAGTCTGCATGGCAATTATTTGTAGGAGAGGAGGGACACTTGAGCTGGATAATCTCTTGGCATATAGTTGAGCTATTGGTTTAGAATGACTTGATCTCTTTGATCCCTGAGGTGCCAACGATGGCTGTAGAGAAGGTCTTTGTGTACAACAACACATCCATTGTGCAGGATGAAATTCTGGCTCATCGGTTGGGCCTCATCCCTATCCGAGCTGATCCTCGTCTCTTCGAGTACAGAAACCAAGGTGAGACTCTTGGATAGAACAGATATATTTCTCAAAGTAGGAAATCATGGTCATGTAAACTGAGCAGAAGTGTAATTTCATGTGCTTCTTCCCAGGAGATCAAGAAGGCACAGAAATTGATACTCTGCAGTTTCAGCTGAAAATCAAATGCAAACGGAATCCTCAGGCTGCCAAGGAATCATCTGATCCTGATGAATTATATTTCAATCACAAAGGTGAGATTTTTCCTAAAAATAGGTGCTGTTTTTTTCTTCTTTTTGGTCTTGGAAGACAGGATTTGGGCTGTTCTCTCAGCCCTGTGTGCTCACAAGGAGAGAGTTGATTCCATTCTGCTAAACTAACTTTTTGCTGTATCCAGTCGTGTACAGGCGAATGACCTGCTTTGAGGCACCAGCTGGCTGATGCTTGTGGCTTCTCTTTGCAGTGTACAGTAAACACATGACATGGGTGCCCTTGGGGAATCAGACAGACCTTTTCCCAGATGCTGACTTCCGACCTGTTCACGATGACATCCTCATTGCACTGTTGCGACCCGGACAGGAAATAGATGTGCTTATGCACTGTGTCAAGGGCATAGGTGAGTTGTGGCTCCTGGGGCAGCAGGACAAGGAGTGTGAGTGCTTGGACTAGGGCATGGCTGTATGATGGGGAAGGGTGGAGAACTGGCTTTCCCCCTGGAGCTTTAGGCCCCAGCATCCTTGTTCCCTGAGGCCTACTCTCATCCTTGACTCTTTTCATACAGGAAAGGATCATGCCAAGTTTTCTCCTGTGGCCACAGCCAGCTATCGACTGCTTCCTGACATTACTCTGCTGCAGCCTATTGAGGATGAGGCAGCTGAGACATTGCAGAAGTGCTTTTCCCCTGGAGTCATTGAGATCCAGAATATCAATGGTACTTTATTCCTGCCTTCTTCCTTGGAAGCTTTAGTAGAGACTGATTTGAGATTGGAGCCAAACTTTGTAGAGACAAAACTATGTTGTGATGTTGCCTTGTTGATCAATGGTTCATGCTCTTCTGAGCCTGATTTTATGGATGAGTGGCTACCCCGTGCAGATGTGTTGGGTGATGACCTGGGATGTCCCTGAAATGCTAAGGCATTGGATACTTGTCCACAGAGCTCTGTGCAGCTGCTGACTGCTGCTTCCAGTGCTGTTCAGTTGTAACACTGGGTAGTGAGCTTGCTCTTTCCAGCAGCTGAGTGTGGAGGAGACTTCTTGTGTCCTTCCAGGGATGCATGCAGGCTTTGTGTTCGGGTTAGTTCTGCTAGGTTGGAGTTTCATGTTGGGTATATGCCAGTTCTTTTTATTGGTGGCTTCCCTGCCTTTGATGATGGTGGAGTGCCTGTTTGAGGGGTAAGCACCTACTGTGACCATAAGGCACCCACCTGCTGCAAGTTGCCCATCTCATTTCATCTTTTTCCCTCTAGGAAAAAAGGTGGCGAGAGTAGCCAATGCACGGTTGGACACATTCAGCAGAGAAGTTTTCCGTCACGAGGGTCTGAAAAACCTTGTGCGCCTGGCAAGAGTACGGAACCATTACATCTGTAAGTGCTCTGTTTTCTACAGTCCTGCTGTGGTTTGTGTGAACAAGCTAACTGGGCAGCATGTGTGGCTGGCTCTGCGCCTCTCCCCACCCTCAGCATCAGCATCCGTACATTCAGAATCCAGTGGGTAACTACTTGCTTTGGGATTGAATCTCTTGGTGCTTCCTGCTGGCAAATGTAGCTGCTTCTCTGGCTGTGAAGATCTGGCTTGTTGCAGTGAGGTGTAAGGGAAGGCGAGGGACAGAGGCCTGGAGCCAAGTGCAGGCTGAGGCTGCCTCATGGCTGTGCTGACTTGTGTCTCTGTGCAGTTTCAGTAGAGTCGACGGGTATCTTGCCTCCAGATGTGCTGGTGAGTGAAGCCATCAAGATCCTGATGGGAAAATGTCAGCGCTTCCTCAATGAGCTGGACTCTGTGCCTATGGAGTGACCAGGCTGTAGCTGGGAAAGCAGATACCTGCACTGCTGTTTTGGGCTTCCTGCACCTGCCTGGACGGGGGATTCCTCTCCCATAGGTGGAAGGCTTGATAAGGGCTGACAGTCCAAGGACCAGCTATTCAGATTTTTCTGTTGCTAATGAGCCTCAGTGAGGAGATGCACTAAAATAAAGGATTTTTTTAAAAGCTGTCTCCTGGGCCATTCACAATTGTGAAACCATAATACATGGAGAAGGAAGTGGCAGCAGATCTAAAGATGAGTAACAGCATTTCTTTTAGACGGTATGCAGTGCGGAGTCAGGAGGACTGACAGGGCAGTGTAGTAAAGCACTTCACAGCAGGTCAGTGAGATTTAACGAGCTGGTATCAGAACAGGAGTGTTTTGCAGGTGTTTCAGACCAGCTCTGGGATAGTTAATATGGATGGTAGAGAAAAGGCTGTACTGTCAAAGGACTGGAACACCTCTCCTATGAAGAAATTGAGAGCTGGGACTGTTGAGCCTGGAGAACAAGAAAGCTCCAGGGAGACCTTATTCTGGCCTTTTGGTATGTAAAGGGGGCATGGAGAAAGACTTTACCAGGGTCTGCAGTGAGAGGCTAAGGGGCAACACTTTTGAGCTAGAAGAAGGTAGACAGGTTGAACATCAGACATTTTTTATCGTGAGGTTGGAGCTGTCACACGTTGCCCAGAGTTGTGAATGCCCCATCCCTCGAAGTGTCCAAGGCCAGGCTGGATGGGGCATTGAGCAATGTGGTTGAGTGTTAAAAGCTGAAAATGTCTGGAGTATTGGTGTGTCCCAGTTGATTAAGGCAGTCCACACTATAGTGCTAGACTTTGGTGTAGCAAGTAAATAGAGACAAGGTATTGCTTCCCTGGGGTACAATTACTTAAGAGTGTAAACATCCTTGTAAGGTGAACATGCTGGAGGGAGGAAGCATCCTGGCTCCAACCCCAACCTGTCCCATGCCATGGTGCAGGCATATGCTGCACATGTATATCACATGTTATTTTTTATATATAGATATGTATATAGAGATATACATATATATACATATACTTCTCTGTGCTGTTGCTTCACGTGTTTATGGGACATACCCTGGAATAACCTTTAGCAACACATACCCCTCAAGCTGTAAGCTGGGACCTAGAATTAATATGAAATAGCAGTAAGTGACATATACTTTAGAAATGCAATTTCCCCCTCACCTAATTAAACTATGTAGTCTGGAATAGTTCATCCCCTTCCTGACAGTGTGTTATTGACCACCGGAGCAAAGGTGCTCCCTTTTTGTTAGCTGGAATAAGGAATGCTGAGAGATCTCCAGGCAGGCAGTCTGGCCAGACCAAAGACCTCAGACCTTATTGAAACAGATTGAAGAATAAAAATTAAACATGACACCATGTGTATGAAACTGGAATAGCTTTACTGACATTCAGGTGTAACACAACCAGTTCAGAGACAGCTTCAGATTGAAACATTCCTACAAAAAAGGTTTAAAATCCATTTTACAAAAACCCCTTGTGTCTAGCATGAAGTCACAGAATGTTAAAAATATCACAACACAATAAATACACCCAGCCTTTGCTAGAGCCAGGAGCCGTGTTAGCTCAGAGGTTAAAAAAGTTTGAGGCCAGGAAGAAAGTGAAGGGTGCTGGTGGAACAGCAGGGGCAGGAGGGTGAGTGGATGCCCAAGGCCTGCTCTTCCTATCTGCACTCCCACGCCTCCCAACCCCAGCCTTTTTGTCCAGTCTGTCCATGTAGAGACACCACTTCTCCATCTACCACAGTTTATTACTTTTTCTGTCTCCTGGATGGCAAAACTGCCAGCTAGCTCTGGACAGACCCTCCCAGCTCCTGTGCTAACACTAGGATAGATTGTGTGAACTATTTGTCATGTAAGAAGAACCAGCTTTGCAGACTGGAGTGGCTTCATTAAGAGTCCCACCTCATCTAAAACCCAGTTTCTGACCTGGCTCCCCTTGTAAACTGCAATATAAAGCCCACCCCTCCTGCCCCACCATGCAATTCTCTGAGAAGTACCAGACTGGGTAAAAACAGGGGCTACTGTCACCTCCACTGCCACAGGACAAGGAGATCCCTTTTGGATTGCAGGTGCTTCAGGTATTGGTCCAGATTTTATTTACCCTGTGCTGGCCACATTCTAGTCTACAGGGCATGGCAAAATGAAAAAAAAAAAAATTAAAATAAATCTGTCCTGCTCCCCCTGAGAGGTGTCCAAGGCGGGCACAAAGTAACAGCCATCCACTTGGCTCTGGGTAGAACAAGCTGTATGATCATCTCTATACATATATATGTATATATATGACAGTGTCTGCCTCTTTCTAGAGAGCAGTTGCACCTTAGAAAGGCTGATCTCACAGGAGATCCTAGAGCACTGCTAGGCTTCCTGGCACACAGCCCTCAGCCCAAGGCTCAGCATCCTGCAGGGAAACGGATTCAGCAGAATACCAGTCCACTAGGGACAAGTGCTGATAAGCATGACAGGAGTGTCCGATGTGTTCCCTACAAAGCCTGGCTACTAGCACCCAGAGGAAGATTGGGGTAGCCCCTTTTCACATGGCACACTACTCTGCCTTTTGCATTAATCCTAAACCCCAAGGGATGAAGAGGTGGAGCAAGAGTGACCCGAGGCTACAGGATGATCAGGCTTTACCCTAAAGAGGTCTATGGACTCAGCTCCCACCTTGCAGAGAAGCAGAGGTCTAAAGATGCTCATCCAATGGAGGGGAAGGAGTCAGGGGAAAAGCTTAATATTGACTGGTTCAAGTGCCACCACAGGCCCCACCCCAGTGTATGGAAGAGAAGGGGACAGGACCCGTAAGGGACTTTATCAGACGAACGCTTGTGAAGGCGGTAACAAGGAGAATCTAATGTGCTTACTATGAGGAGAGACAAAATAGAAGGTAGGGGAGGAGATGGTTGCAGCATCCCAGGCTCAGGGTTCAAAGAGTACATTGAAGCCCTCTCCATCCTCATTTTCTAGCACATCTGTCTCCAATGATGGCTTCACTTTTTTGAAGAGAGATGGAAGGTTCCGGATATGAACCTCCTTGCGGAACTGCTCCCCGATGGGCTTCTGCAGAGGACAGACAGGCAGGCATCAGTCATTACTGTCTTCATACCCCCACTCAGCTCAGGGGCAGCTTGCTTGCACATCAGAGGCAGACCCCAGATTCTGAGCAATCCCTAGGCCCAGACCCTCTGCTTGTATTTTGAGGAATTTCAGGCCTGGCCTTTCCCAAAGTAACCACCAGAATACTAGCTCCCCAGCTTCTAATTCAAGGCTCCACCACCACCATCCTCACAGAGATCTAACACCCACCCAGCAGCTTCAGTCAAACATTTTAACACCCTGTTTCCCTGGGCAGCCTTGTGCAAGGTACCCACAGCCTCTCGGTGAGAAGCCATTGCTGGAGGGGCTGCTCAGTCTGTGCTGCCAGCCCTGCTGGACCTCCAGGGTGAAGACAGACAGAACAACACTGAGAACACGCTGCAAGAGCCTCCTGGCTGGGAAGGGGATGGTTGGTGAGGGGCAGGCAGGCTGGCCACCCCCTCACTTCTGCAGCGTCGGATGTGAAATTTGCCTCCAGGATATCACTTACCCCAATGCAACCTGAGATGAGGCGCTTGAAGTGATCCTTCCGGCGCTTGTCTGCCGCTTTCTGCAGTGTTGGGTTGAGAAGCTTTGAATCAAACTGCTCCAAAGAGTCCAGCTGGATGTCTGGGATCTGCTCCATCACTGCCTTCAGCTCAGTGTACCGAGGGCGCTGCACAGAGAAGTATGATTAACACGGCTCTGCACAACTGCATTGCCCTCCCTGGGGGCCATTAGCTCCTCTGCCCCTACCCACTGAGCAGGGGATTAGTTTTCACCATTCCCCTCACATTCCTCAACCTCACATTTGGATGAAGAACAGAATTTCTCACCAAGGCCTCGTAGATCTGGAAAGCCAGGTGGACAAGAGCTGCCATGCAGCCATCATGCTGCCCATGTACCTGTAAGCCCTTCAGCACACTTGTGAAAAACCAGGACACAGCATCGGGAAGGAGGTTTCCTGGAAGCACCTGGGGAAGAAGCACTGTCAGCACTGAAGCAAGATACTGGTACATAACCACCTTTCCGCAATAGCTTGCTCTTCCTGAGGGAGAAGGTGCCCAGAGGTGAAGCAGCCACGCCTCCCACAACATTCAGAGCTTCTTCTTCCAACCCAGCCAGAACTAATCCCTTCCTCCCAGAGGTACCTGTTTGAGCAGTGGCCAGCAAAGCTGTGTTGTGGTTCTTTGGCAGGACAAGGTGTCCTTCCAGGAGAGGGATGTGTAGGCAGTGATCAGCACTGCAGTGCAAACTTCCTGAAAAGGAGTCAGAGAGGAAAACCTGTCAGAGGAGCTATTTCCTACTTCCAGCATTCAAACCTGACGGGAACCAAGATGCAATCCAGAGAATCTGCAGGAGCTTCTGAGAATCCTTCATCTCACAGGAGAAGGTGTTCCCAGTGTGCAGCATCATAACCATGAGAGACCAGTGTTAAGTTAACCTGCTCCCTTCATCTCCCTGGGAAAGGCCCTGGAGCACTCATGGACTCCCCTCAGCTGCTACTCTCAAGTCACTGCAAAAGCTTCTACAAGAGCTTCTGAGGCATCCACAGCAGACAGTACAGAAATATCACAGTAGAGGTACTCTGCACAGTGGGTGATGTTAGCACTGTGGCTCCTGTACCAGCTCAGGCATATTTTATAAAGAAAAAAAAGCTGGATGAAGTTCTTCCTCATGAAGACTGGAGCCCAGGATGAAGGCAGAGCCAGGAAGCACCCTGGGGGCTAAATGCCCAGGGCCTCTTCCCCAGAACAGCTGAAGCTCTGTAGCTGCATTTTATACTGGATCCCAAACCCCATTTGCTTTGTGGCTTCTGCAAGGCCCTTCCAAGCCATGCATGTTCCCAAGAGGTGATTCTCACAAGGGGAATGCTCCAGCAGCCTAGGTCTCTGAACAGTGTCTGGCTGCAGAGCAGACAAGCGTGACAAAGAGTACAGAGAAAGGATGGTGGCAGTCAGAGCACACACTCACCTCTTGCTTCATCAGACACTTGCCGAGCTCAGTGAGCTCTGCGTTGGCAGGGGGCGTCACCTCCGTGGCCATCGCCTCATCATCTGCAGAGCAAAGGCAGCACTGTGAATGTGGCCCCCCAAGGAGTGAGGGTGACACGGGGGGGCTGCAAGAACTAAGCTGGGAGCCAGGAGACAGCACACAGAATTCAGTGTCCTGGCACAGCTTACCCAGAACATCTCTTTACCAGCAAAAAGCACCCACCCTTTGTAGGGCTGGAAGGGCACGCAGCTGGCTACCTTCAGCTCCTGGAAGACTGTGCACATCCCCCTTTTCTCCTCAGCCCACTTCTCAGAACCTTAAGAACCAGCTGCTCCAACATGCCATCTGTGAACCCTACATCACACTAGTTTTCAGGCTAGACTGGGTTTTTCTGTGGCCATAGACACGCTGAGCAGGACAGAGCTGATGGCTTCTTACTAAAACCATACCCCTCACGCAGAACTTCCAACATCAGTGCAGCCTCCCCCTCAAGAACCAGAAGTGCCTGTGTACACCAAGGGCAGGAAAGGGAAAGGTAGGCACTTACCATCTCCATCTACAGCAGCAGTAGTGTTCTGTTCAACGCCTTTTTTAGAAACACAGCAAACAGCTGCAAAAACAGTTGCAGGTCAGAGGAGCAGAAAAGGGAAGCTGCTACTGCAGAACATGCAGAGATTATCCTACAGACTCTGATGGGCTCAAAGCTGCTTCAAGCTCCCCCAGCTCTTATAGAGAATCTGAAGAATCAGAAAGCCCAATATGAAAGCCCAATATGGCACTACCTGGAAGGCTCTAACACCCCACCCACTGCTCTTTCCCACAGTAGAACCTTCTGCACAGTGGCTGCTTCAAACTACTGAGAACCAGCAATGTACAAAACCATCTGAAGCCTACAAACCAAGAAGAACATTGATTTAAAGCAAAAAGGCCAATCAAGAAAGGAGATAGAAAATTGAGATCTGTAATCTCTGTGTGGAATCAATTTCCCCAGTCTCCCTGCACAAAGCCATGCTGACAAAAAGTTATGTTGGAGAGGGGGAACACAAGTGAGTATACTGTGGGGGAGGGACTCTTCCCTTATATCTGGTTAGAGACATGACGACTGCCAGCAACAAAACTGCTCTCTGCTTGGGTTGTCCACAAATCCATGTCCCATACTGGGTTCCAAAGCACAGAATGGGAGAACCCAATTCCCTGTAGGACTGGATTCCTACAGGAACAGTGCCAAAACCATGGAGTCCTAAAAGCTAACAAAAAGAAGGAACTCTTCTGAAGGTTTTAAATGAACTCTTACTGGGTTTTAGCTAAGAGTTTGGCAGGGCTGTCTCACACCTGCCCTCTCAGGGTTATGTTAAGTACTACTGACCACTACTTTACTGCACATTGGGAATTCCTGTTGTCCTCTCCAGGGAAAACTTCCCAAATATCTCAGGAGATCTAGCCTGATTTCACTTACTGGCAAGATCCATGACTTCTCGAGTCAGCAGCCTGACCAGCTGTTCCTCAAGCATCTCCTGAGACTCGGGGTTGTCATCTGCAGCATCATCCTCACTGAGGAGAACAGGTTTTAGTTTGAAGGGAGCCAATGTCTTCAAGTACCCCCTCTGCCCAAACACAGGGAATGAGTCACCAGTGTGTTTTCCAGCCCTTGCTGGCAGGGCTGTTCCTGGGCAAAGGGCCGTGTAAAAGAACAAACCTCCATCCCATTCCCCATTTCCCCCTTCCTACCAAGGGAAGGAAGCTTACCAGAGCATGCTTCGCTGGTTGATCACCTGCCATTTCTGGGACAACCTCTGTTCAAGAGAAAAGGAAAGATTCAATCTGGACACAATGCAGGGAATAGCTGCTGACAGAAGCAAAAGAGCTTTAAACACAGCTCTCATGCTAAGACCCATTTTGAATGGCAGGAGTACTGTTAACAAGTGTGCTGGAATGAGCTGTCATGAAAATGAGAGGACACAAGGGAAAAAAAAAATCAAAAACCTCCACAATTCTCATGGCTGCAGGGTGAGGAGTTTGTGTCCGCAGGTTTGAATTCACAGCAAGGGGTGCGGTGCAAGCAGCTCAAAAACCCCCCCTGAACATCATCAAAATCATTAAGCATCAAGGCCCTTGTCTCTGCTGGCTCTGTAGACACAGACATTCCCAAAAGTTGCTGCCAGCTGCTACAGGGAGCCAGGGCTGTCAAGGAACCGGCATCAAACAAGTTGTTTTCTTACCATGTGCAGATAGGTAAAGAGTGGTCCCAGCATGGGGCAGACAAGGGTTTCGTAGTATTCTGAGGGGCAGGAAAGTACCAAGGGCTTCACAAACACACCTGCACAGACCAGTTAAGGAAGAGATCCAACACATAAGGCCAGCTGCTAGGGAGGCTGCAGCACAGTGCCCAAGTCAGCCCATTCCACTGGGAGGCCAAGGGACAGGCACCTGGAAGGCCACCTTCTCACAGCCCTGAACTGACAAGTGGCAACCCTAAAGAGCAAGAGCATGAGTTATTCAGCTCTTTCCCATGGCAGTTCAGCTGACAAAGCCAAGGGTGCTTAGCACCCATTTCCTAGCTGGGAGACTGAACGTCCAGCCCTAGAAAGTAGCTTGGGAAACCCACATGATCTCCCAGAGAAGCACATCCTAATGTCAAGCTCCTCACTATTCAAGTCCCCTTGCCCCTCAGAAGGCACTACTGACCTCTCACAGTGCCACCAGAACCACACAAATCCCTTGCATTTCTTCTGACCCCATGCACTGCTGTTTCTGCTTGTGCCCTCCTAGGCTCACACCTTCCCCACACCAGGTGCACCCCTGTTTGTTCACCTCTTCAATCACCCTCCTTTGTCTTGGCCATACTAAAAACAATGCAGGATTTCAGTGTATGTGTTCAGAGCCTCCCTGGGACAGCGATGGAAGGATACGGAGCATGGGACGCAGTCTGTAATCAGGAATGTTGTTGAGGTTGTTGAAAGCAGAGCTGAGGAGCTGGGTGGCAAGACCCTCAACAGTGTAGAAATCCTGCTGCATGGATGGGCCTGCATTTCCCAGGATGTGAAAACTTCAACAAAAAACAAGTTAGTTACAAATCTGCTAGATAACAAGTGCCATGTTGCTGCACTGCAAAGGCTACAAGTTCTACCATCTTGAGCTTACAAAGTTGTCACATGCCTAAACAAATAGAGGAATTTTAGCACAGCATCTCTTTTTTTTCTGGGCTATCTGCAGACAGACAATGAATTAAGCATTTCAGCACAAGTTGCTTTCAAGTGCTGGTGTACCCTGACACATAATGATAAGTGGCAAGAGACAAACTAGATCAGGATATCAGGTAAGCACTCTGGTCTGACTATCTAACAGTGGAAGAACTAAAAGCAGATCCCCAAAGCATGAGGTGCTTTTTCCAGACTGTTCCATGTCTGTGTGGCAGGTTACAACCACTGAATATAGGCGACCACTGCAGCTTGTACTTGGGTATTACAGGATACAGCTCACATCAGAAGTCTAAAGGAAGTCAGGGTCCCACATTAACCTGCTGCTTCAGCTGTACAATGCTGGATTGTGATGAGAGATCTGGTGCTCTTACCAGTTGTCGTAGAGGGTACAAAAGAAGCCCTGCATCCTTTCTAAGACTGTTTTGTAAACAGGAGAGTCATAAAGCTCCAACAAAGGCTGAGGGAGACCTGTGGAGAGGAATAAGCTTCAGTTACATCAATGCAAGAGCACGGTGCACCTTCAGAGCATGCTGGGCAGACACCAGCCAGCTTGATGGCAGCAAGGGAAGCTGTTGGCAAGAACCAAATGGGAAGAGGTGCAGCAATCCTGGGGCACAAACCCCCCTTAGAGGTCAGCCAAGTTCAGGTTGGTTGCACCCTGAGCAGAGGTGTTTGCACTGCGGTTGTTGTAGCCGCCTCATTTCTCCAAAGTAGAACTTCCTTGAGCTATCAGAACCTAGTCAGCAGCAAAGCTGACACTTGTTGCAGCTCATCCCTTCATGTTTGTATTCTCTGCCAGGACACAAGCTACTGTTGAACTATGATATTAAAAAGTTTAGAGCAGAGATCAAGGCCCTGCTGCTTTATGTGCAGGGGTCATGGACAAGAGATTTAAGACACAGAAAACAGGTAAAGGAAGCATGTTCTCATTTTACAGATAGGAAATGGAGAAAGAAAGACAAAGCAACTTCCCCAAAATATTTCACTGTTTGTCAGAACCTCAAATTAAATCCCAATCATCAAAGCTATGATCCACACTTTATCTACAAGGCCACCCATTTCTGCTTGGCTGGAAAGGCTTCTATGTTCACAATCTCAAACCTGTTTTAAGAAGGTTCCAAAGGCCTCTTTCTAATATGCTGTCTAGAAATAAATGCTAAGGCCACACTGCACAACTTGGCTCTTGCCCTCCAGAACAGGTCTCTGCACCAGCAGTCAGGGCTCCTGCTGAGCACTAATTCTGCTCAAAGGCAGACAATTACAGCACTCTGCAGCCTGAAATGCCATCCTGCAAAGACCACCACCCAGATGGGATAAGCAGTTTGGTAGGGCACCCTTCACTTCACGCAGAAGAAACCAATGTGTCTGAGACCAATAACTTATTTCACATCTTAGTTTTGGCACGTTCAACTCACAGCTGAGCTGCAAATACTACGCAAAGCTGGTCCTGCAGCCCTGTTTCACTTCCACTGTTACGGACAGATCACTAAGCCAAATACCTCTAAAAACCTGCCCACACATTCCTCCTGAAGAGAAGCCTCTTACCTAGAATGGCATTCTTCTCCACCTCCAGCATGTCCAAGGCCTTTGCAAATGTATCTCCCAGCCTAGCCACCATCTCTGGCGTATAGAGGTTGTTGTGAGTCCTGAAACAGAAGAGCACTTGGTTTATACTCATGCAAGTCAACTGCTTTTTGCCCTTGACAGTGGGATCCTCTCCTTCAGCTTGTGGACAGCTCTTCTGAGGCAGATGATGAGGAAGGTGAGACCAAGCACGTGTGCATGGGATCCCCCTTCCCCACCTGCAAAAATATTGGGGAAGCTGACCCAACAGGGACATGGAGTGACTCCACCTCATGTCCTGGATCTCCTGGCTGCCCCTTCCACCTATTTCAGTTCATCCCACCCCTTGCAAGCACTGGCAGTAAAAACTCCCAGCAATTCTCCAGATAATGCTGGGAACAATTTATTAGCTTGGCCAAAGGGATCAGAGAATGTATTTTTAAAACTGACAAGACATGGATTCTGTCATCTCAAAAGATCTTCTGCACCTAAGGCCCATGCAGAGGGAGGGGCTGTTTCAGCTCCAAAATACACACGCTGCCCCTCAGAGATGGGTCACAGTCCCCAGAATGGCAGGTGGCATTGGAGGGACTCTAATGAGAACATCCATCCGATCAGATGTTACTCATGGTAGGTACATGTGCCCCCTGGACAACACATCCAGCTGGGAACAACTCTGCATCATAGGAGGTGGCCAATGTCAGCTCTCTGCAAGGGACACCAATTCAGCCATGGGTGGCTGGTTCTTTCCATCCAGGCCAAAATGGGTCCCCTCTCTTAGCCAGGGTACTGACACTCAGATCTGGACTCGGCAGGGGTGTCTCTCTCACCTACCTCTCTCCTTTGAGACCTCAGACCTCCACTCTGGGTGTCGCCAGCTGCACACAGCACAAATCCTGCAGCCTCCTCCAAAACTGCAATGCCATTGTACCTGCTGCTAGAGGTGATCAAGGGCAACTCAGTATCTCCCCCTCAAGCAGCGTTTCCCAAAGCAGGGGGTACATGGGAATGGCTGGGGGAAGGGAGCACGGACAAACCTAAGGATGTTCTCCAGAGTCCCAGCTTTCACTCATGTATTAATGATTGTTTTGGCTTTTTTTTTTTAAGTCCATGTTCACAATTCTGGCAACTCTGATGCAGTGATGTCTGCTGGCATTTGCAGAAAGCTCCAAAACCGCAACTATCTTGTTTCTCTCTGCAAGTGTTAAATACCTCCCTGCTCACTGCACGTGAGCAAGGCAAGTATGTGAACTTCATAACTACACAAACGACTTCTTAATAACTCATACTCTCATTTTGGGCTGGATCTAACACCATGCAACAGGCCTCAAAGGGGCACATGTTGATTCTACTTTGCCAAGAAAGGCCAGGTAACAGCCCAGCTTCTGCTCAGATTTGTTTAATGTTGCCCCACTGACTCAAAAAGCTGTACATTTCTACTTGAGGCTATCCTGAAACCCAGCTACTTAAATCATCTCTTGTATGTTTCCTGCCCATCCCATGCCAATGTTGGCTTTGTCTCATGCTGGGCAGAAAGCTAATGGGGCAACTCAGGGACTGTGGAATTGCAAAGGTGAACCCTGAAAGCCCACTGCACTACCTCCAGCAGGATGGGCCTGACAGTCATATGCTGAAGGTGAGGTCATGGTCCTTAGTTGTTTCAGAGTCCTTGAAGCATTTTCTTAAGTCTGAGAGCTGGGAGGCAGACGTTCACTTACAGGCCAAGCTCTCTTAATACTTTAGCAAGTTCCCAGGGGGAATGGAGAGAAAATGGCCAATCACCTACTCCCCACGGGAGTTAAAAAGGAATCCAACAGCTCTCATATATGATGATGTAGCCCCTAGGCATATTCCAGCTGAGACTATGAGCGCTTCTGGGCACCCTACACATGGGAAAACGTGGTAAAACTAATTTCAAGAGAGATTTATGCTTGAGAAAAGACAAGCAAAGAATATGGCAGGAATTGGGGGACTTTCAGTGACGGTCACGGCTCTGCTAGAAAGAGTACCTGATGCCTAGACAGAAGGGCTTGTAAACCAGAACATGAATCCTTTAGGACAGTCCATGACTGAATAATCTTTTTCCAAAGCTGGAGCTGTCTACAATGAAAATGCCTACAGCATCCATGTCTACCCAAGATTCTTTCACCAGCATCAATGCTTTGGCAATGTCAGCATCTCGTCATCAGGAGTTCCAAAAAAGCCTTTGTCTAAGCAAAGCATTTGCTGAGGCTGAGCATTTAATTTGTAACAGAACATGAGCAAATCCCAGCACAATAAAGGCTCTGCACCAATCAAATCATGCAGATACTGACTGCAGAAATACACCAAGGTGGCTGAAAATCATCATTTGGGTTTAAATTCAAGAGTGAACATTTTAAGCCAGAAGCTAGAAAACACCTAAATGAAATGAGGTACCACAGAAGACAGGAGAATCATTACTCTGAAAGCTGCAAGCAGTTATTAATAAAGCAACCTCAGAACAATTCCATAAATGCAGCTGCCAACACAAAGACAAACATGGGTAGGCACAATAAGATGCCACTCAAAACTACCTTATTTTTCCATCACCAGGACTACCTAATTTCTTCTCAGTTCTTTGATCCCAACCATGACACCTCCAAGCTACTTACCACCCTGGCAAAGCCCCAATGGCTTAACAGCTTCACTGCTCCTGTTTGCTAACACAGCAGCAGAATGCCATACACTGACCCAGAGAGCAGCAGACCCACCTGCTCAGCCTGCAAAACCCCTTTTTTAGCACACTGGTGCCTGGCTTGGCACTCAGTTCAGCTGCTCAGCAAGATCCACACTTCTGCTACTTGCAGATCTGCTCACAGAGAAACCAGCACAGCCTGCAAGGACTTCCACATCTCTGCCCCACATAAGCACATGGGCAGCACTGGATGTTGCTTATCCCTACAGAGAGCTGCCTAATGGCAGAAATATAAGAGAAGCATCCATCCCCAAGGAGTAATGCAACAATGTCCCTGAAGGCAACCTCAACACAGGCAGCTTTCCTGCCAGGCAGCCTTCCTCATATCCCCATACTTCCTGTCTGCTGACAAATTCCATATTCTCCTGTGCAATCCATATTAAAGAGGGCCTGAGGAAGACAAACATGGAAAAGGCACCTGACGTCAAAGCAAAGGAGGTCCACAGCACAAGATCCAGCTTTGCCAAAAAGACATAAGCATCATCAACACTTGCACTGAACAACTATGAGCTTGCAGTTGTCAAACAAAGAGGCCTATATATCCAGCAGCAGCAATGGAAAAATACGAAGCATGAAGACCTACTGTTCTTAATACATCATTCATTAGTTCTTATTGGAGCATCCAGCCTTAGGAAAAGCCCAGATACCCCTGAATGAAGTACGGGTTTCTTCATGTATGTTACTACCATGTACTCAGAAAATATTTCAGTCTGCAGGTGAGATACTTGAACAACATAGATGCATTATCTCAAAAAAAAAAGCCAAACCAGTCATGAAGCCTCTTCCTTTACATACTGGGTATGGAACATAGCTCATGTGTTTTCTTGGAGATGGTAAACAGCCAGGCACAGAGTTTCTGCTTCTTCACAGAAGTGAAGTAGTGACAGAAGTTGAATGACAGTTTCCTTAGCTTGTTGTAACAGAGATCCCAAGTGATTTCACTAATAATGCACAAGTTCTGGTAGGAACAGTGATTGCATGAGGAAGAAGTGTCTGTTGTAGCCTGCTCAGACCTTGGGCACTGGTTTAGTTGGTCTCACACAATATGACACATGGCAGGCACTCAAAGAAATGGAATGAGGCTATTGCTAGTCAAGGCAACTCTACCTAACCTCTCCTAAAAGCTCATCAACAGGATCTTCAGCCTTCCAGTATAAAAGGCAAAAGCAGTTCAAGCACAGTTCTGTAGATCTACCTGCTCGCTGGGCGAAGTACCACACACTGTGCTACACAGAGCTTGGTGATGAGAAACAAGACAGCATGTGCTTGTCCCAACAGTCCAGCACACTGCTTCTCTCTGGAAGCAGCACATTCCTGAGCTCGGTGACTACCGAACATACCTGACTAGACAGAACACAGGTAATAGGGCCCCTTCCCTTACAAACCTGGGAGCTGAAAAATCTAAGTGGATCTGAAAATTCTATTTCTCAACATGCCCCTGCCAAGGACAGAGCATCAGGTTTTCAAGTACATAACATGTGGAGTTATCCATATCCAAAATTCTTCCCTAAGTCTGGCAAAATCCCAGCGTCAGAAGTTACCCTGAGAGAGAATTCTCCTTTATAATTCTGGGAACTGTGTTATTCAGGATTTCCATTTTCTGCCTTCTCTTGGTCCCTCCCCTGGCTGCCCCAGACCTACTCAACACCAGTGACACACAGAGGCACTGCATGGTAGCAATAGCCTGAGAGTATGCATCCACTGATTTCAGTAGCAGACTGCTTCAGGAGACTGCTGCTCATGCTCAGCAAAGGCAGCTTAATTTAACACTGAAGAGAGAACAACTCAAACAGGATGTGATGAGAGCTGGGTCTGCCCTGGTGGTGACGGGAGAGGTGGCCTTGTAGGGGCTGAGGGCAGAGCAGAGATGTTAGTTAAGAAATCATTAACTGGGTGGCAGAACTACAGCAGTGGAGGTGGGGGAAGCAACCCCAGCACAAGCTCCCATTATGGCCTCTTGTAGGCCAGGCCAATGAACATTCAGAAGGCTCCAGTTTCCCCAGTGCCATTCCCCACTGTGAACAGTCAGGAACAGTACTTGGGCACCTGCACCAGCCTGTGTTCCCACTGGCTTCACTGGGCAAACATGCTCTGAGCATTCCATATATTTATCACAGTTTGGCTTTCAGAGATTTGTAAGTCAACATAAATGATTTCAAGTCAACTTGACCCACCTTATGAGAGCAAGTAAATTGTCAAAAAGCTTCAGGACCTGCTCAGTGCAGGGATTACGGTACATTGGAGTTCCACTGGGCAGGTATCCCAAAAAGAATCCTCCAGCTTTTGCCTCTTCAGTAGCAGCAGGCCAACGAGCTCGTTTCACAACTCCCAAAATGGTGTACACACAAAAGCTTATCTGCAGCAAGAGATGTGGAGAAAGTGTTTCTTAGCTGGATCACAGTCTGAATCAATAGGTTTTCAGAGAAATACACCATCATCCCATCTCAAAGAGAATGTTCTACAGTGAGCCTAACCTGGTGATAGGAACAAAACTCTGGTGAGATTGCTGCCAGGAAAATACAACAAACAATCATGCTATATTCCACCAGCTTCAGAGAGCCCTGGCCATGGCAGGATGGCCTAGGAATTCACTATCAGACAAAGCATCAATGCATATGGTCTCAAGAGTATGCAAGCAGCCAGGCAGGCTGCTAAAAGTAAGGGTCTAGACCATCACTTCCTCATGTCCTTCATGTGCTGGGACAGATGCAGAGATCCCAGATGACACAGTGGTCAAACTGCATTAGCCCCAAATCATAAGCGTATCTCTGTGGACTGAATTTCAGTGTCTTCTACAGATCTAAGGACAGCAACTCTGTTTGCAGTCCAAGTGAAGACTTTACACTAACAACTCAAATAACACACATCTCCTCAGATGAATTTTAATTATATTCTGTACTGCAGTCTGAGCATGATTTCTGTACTACCTGGTTTAAAAGCACATTCACTGTGCCATATATCCAAAAATCATGTATATCAATTGCTTCTCCAAAAGCAAACTCTGTTAAACAAAGAGTAGGAAACGGCGTTCTTCACTCTGATAAATAATGTGGTTTACATGGCCTGCATGCTCTTTACTGTAGCTTAAAGAGCAAAGGCCAGCCTGTTATTCTGCAATCTGAAAAACCTATTGATCCACACTCTGAAGAAGTACATGATCAGGAGACCTTGTGTGTAATCACAAGAGAAGTGGGGATTGAAGGAGGCAGGTCTTATTTCACTAACAATTACACCTCTCCTGGTAATGATACTCACTCTAGACCGGTTCAGGCCACTAGGATCTTCCAACAGTGGATCGGCAATTTTGTTGTCTGCACCCACATAGGATATAAAGGCTTCAGGATCTGAGAGGACTCTGGCAGCAGCAAGAGACAGCAGTGGATTACTGTTTGTACCAGGGAATTTGAGCAGAGCTTTGCACTGGCAATAAACATCTACCAAAAACTGAGCAGGCCAGAGAGGCTAGGCAGTGCTCCATCCTGTACATGGAACATGATTTAAAAGAACCAGAGGTGTGTACACTCTCCAAATATCATCAGTTCTCTTGGGTTGTGGGGGATCTAAAAGATTCCAATCTCTTATGACAATAGCCCTGCTGGAAAAACTCTTGTGCATGCCCAGCTACCCAGAGCTGCAAGACATCTCAGCTTTAGGAACAAGAACTCAGCTTCCTACCCTCTCCTGGGGATGAGCAAAGACATCTTTTCTTTCTCATTTCCTGCAAATGCTTTGAGCATGCTGGGGAATGTTCCTTTATTACCTTAAATAACTCTTACCCAGCAATTTTCAGCAAACAGCATTTAGACTGTTGGCAGTTTCTGAACTGTAGGAGAGCTATTATCCCAACAACTACCCAGAGCACAGGAGGTCAAGAGGCAGCCCATCACCCTCATACGGTTTGTGTGTTTCCTTACTGGGCATGGCCTTACCTCCTCAACACCTCCAGCTCAAAGCTGAAGAAATGACCCATAGAAAGAAAAATAATCCATACCTCTGCATTTCTGGGGAGAGCCATAAGCCAGCGACAGGAGCCATGAGCTCCTCCAGGAAAGCTTTCTGTCGCTCATAGTCCTTAAACTGATTGCTGATGAGGACAAGGGCCTCCATAAGAGCACACTTCTCCATCTGCGTCAGAAGTAGCTCATTGGACAGCAGCTGTTTCACGTGGTTGTACAACATCTCAAAGTTTGGCTAGAAAACACATCCAAGTGGAAAAGCATCATGCATTTGGTATGGAGGAGGGCCACTGGGGGAGGTAGCGAAGGGATGTACTGTACAGCTGGAGAAGGCACATTTCTGTTACCTTTTCTCAACATAGCCATCCTCTCCTCACATTCAAATTTCTCTGAATGTTCAGTCTAAGAGAACTTCTATTCTTCCCTACCCCTCTATCATTCTGCATCCATTTCACTTGTGCTGCTTGTATCCTCCTCCTCATCCCTTTTACATTTAACTCATCAATTTACAATTCAATTTCTGAGGCAGAAAATTTTTCAGTGGGGGGGAGGTACAGGGAATGAACCACTTTGCCATTTGTGCAGCAGGAATCTGTTGAGAAACACAAATGTTTCTCACAAGAAAAGCAGAGACTGTAGCCAAGGAAGCTGAAGATCCCACAAAATCCAAGGAAAATTGAGGCAAGACTCTTCATGACAGAGTTGCATTTACCTACCAGGACAAGCTGAGGGTAATCCCGGCACATCTTTATGATTGAGGAGCACGCATGCCTTCTCACATTTTTCACTGCTCGAGTTCTAGGAGCCTGGACAGACACAACAAACTTCAATGCAACAAAACTAAAGTTCAGCCAAATGCAAAGAGAGAGAAATTCAATCTTCAAGAGACAAATTCATTATATATAGTTTTCTGCAGTGTTGAGCACAGATCAAAAAAAACATTTCCATGTCTCCCTGCTCACTCCAAACAATCATGCAGCAACCAAATTTTCTCTGAAGCAGTAGTCAACTCAAGAAATCCATGTTCAAACAAGCTGCACTTCAGGAGTGAGGATGCTATGACTCTTCCTCACTATTTCAAGACTCCAAGCAGTCCTTAGGTAACTACTGGGTTTACAGCCATCCTTCAGAGCCATGTATACCAAGTACTGAAAGAATACCCAGAGCTATTGAAGGGATTTCACTCTCAAGGTCAGCACTGACTGGGGAACTCAGTGTACTGGCCTTAGAGCACACCTTCTAAGCTTGTGAGCCAAAGCTTAGTAGGGTAAGTCAACCACAACCACAGAACTCAGCAATATCTAGATTCCCCAGCTTTCCCAGGAGCAGAACTATACTTGAGAAGCCTACTACAACAGTCTTCTGACTCAGGATGCTCTCTCCACTAGAACAGTATTTGATCCAACTATTATAGCTCATAAGTAGATAATAATTAAAACATACCTTACTTTCTTCTACAACTTCAAAGGTAACTGAAGCAAACAACTGTAAGGAAAGGGAGGAAAAATCAAAAAACTTGTATCATTTGTTAAATAATATTTAGCACTCACATCTGTTTGAGCTCAAAGAATAGGTAACAAAGATTTTAGTGCAATTTCATTGAAGTCAGTGAAGAACCCCTGAGTAAGCTGAAAGATGAATCATCAATACAGCAAGGCCTTGAAATAAAACACGGTTGTTATTGGCCAGAACATGCACTTAATGCTAATTTTTAATGCTATGAACTGCAACATTTGGGTTAATTGATATTACTGTCTTTGTGACAAGCCTCAGTCTCAGTTTCTCCCACCTTTAACAAGAAGGATAGTCCTTCCCTGACAGCAACACCAAGAGGATTGACTCTGGCAGTTTAGTACAAGAGCCCCGCACCACAAGAAGCTGATGTGATTTTAGCAGGGTCTGCACATACCTACCTTGGAAAGTACTTGTGGGAGGTATTCTGGTCGGTAAGTGACAAACGGAAAGAGAGCAGAGACATTGGTGAGCACACAGGACAGGATGAGAGGATCTTTTGTTTCAAAATTAAGGACAAGCTGCAACAGATCTATGCCATCATTCACTGGGATTTCCTACAAAGGTAGTAAAAAAAAAGAAAGAAAAAGGGAGGCAACACTCAATACTTCAACCTGCAGTATACTTCCTACAAAACCTAGGAAAAAGGCTGAGGGAAAAAAGGACAGCAGCTTCGCCACTGTTGATAGGGCAGTCTTGAGACATCAGTCTCTAGTCCCCATACTTTTGTTGGCACCTCTGAGAAAAGCAAACTTCTTCTCTCAGTCTGTCTCCCAAATCTCCTCTTGACTTTGTCCAACAGATTCACCTGCTGTTGAACAAAAGGCAGAAAATGCTTCTGATCTCCTACTCTCTGGGCATAAGTTGCTCTCATTTACTTAGAAGTTAAAAAAAATGTAAAAAATCTAATAAAAGGATCATTAAAAAAAAAAAATTTCCTTAAGCAATCTCTTCTCCTCTAGAAAGGCACTATGTTCAAAGCATGTCACCTGAGCACTCTTCTGTGACTTCTCATCCCACAGTACCCAAAATTAAGACATGCCAGTATGAGTTTGGTCTCATCTAAAGAAGGGTCATTATTCCTCATGAGAGTGGCTCACCAAACAATTTGGGTTTTGCATGGAGGTAATCAGTTACTACAAACTGCTCAAGGATGAACGTAACTGCAAAAACCCTCTGGTGCCAACCCAGAAGAAGCCAGGAGAGAAGGAAAGAGCATGGGATACACATACATCTTTATCCATGGTTCGGAACATCTGGCTGATGATGCTCTCCGAGAAGAAGGTCATGGCATCCCACTGCACAAAGGATGGAGAGAAGATGGAGCAGAGACCTTCGCCTGTCTTAGCTGAAAAGAAGAGAACACCATGCTCAACCATCCTCAACAGCAGCCTGAGAAGCTCCTGTGCTGCAACATCTTAGCACTCCCAAGTATTTTGGCCACACGGCTCTCCCTGCAGATGCCTTGCAGGGATGCACCGGGAGCAATTAAGGTGATTTGCTTCATTCAAGTGAAGACTCCCGAGACATAAGTCTTTGAGGTACTATGCAGAGTAATATTAACAAACCACAGAAGGGAAAGGAAGAGAGACCACATGCCCAGACTCAGCACTGCAGGCAAGACTGCCCTCGGTGTGACTTTGCAGAGCACCAGGGAACCTTCCTTCACAGTAGGAAAGCAAGGTGAATGAAAAGGGATTTGCCAGACAGGAATAACTTCCCTTAAAAAAATAATCAGTATGTTACAGAGATAAAAGGACCCAAATAATTGTAAAATCGTATCAGAGGAACAGCTGTATCTGTTCTGCAGAGAGATTTAGGGGAAGGAAAGGAGGAGCCACGGGCTTTACATCAGTTATTCCATATGTAGACTCTAAAGGGATAAATTAGGGAAGGGGTGGGTTTGACTGAGTTTTGCTTTTAACTTGCAAAGACCTTAAAGCCTGAAAAATCTAGCATGGAGTCTTGGCTACCACTTAAAAAACTGCAACATCATCAACAAAAAAAAGGCCAAAAAGTTTATTTTTGGCTTTAATTAAAAAACAAAACCCATATCCCTGTTTTCTTTCAAGTGACCTACAGTTCATGGGTCCAGTATCAACCGGAGCTGTGAGTTGGTACTTCAGCCATTCCCCAGCCATTTGGAAGCCAGTTAGAGGGTCCAGACGACAAGCCATCCTCATCACCTCTCCTTGCTGGGCTCGGAAAGCTGCAGGGAAAAATCAGACACCATGAAACCAGCTGATGCTGCAAATTTTGCAGACCCATGAACATTATGGACTTTTGTTTTGGCAATAGTTGTGTAGTGGGCACAAATACACAAACAGTGCAGCAAGTACAACAGGATGGGCAATTTTTGAAGTGATTTAAGTAGACAAAAGCATGATGGACTAATATTAAAAAAGTACAATTAAAATGCAGTATGAATTATGAAAATCTATGCTAAACCCGATTTACTACAATTAGGTCTCATTTCTTCATTTAAATTCTAAATTCTTCATTTAAAATATTCTTAAAACTATAAATGTTTGCTGCGTTCAAAGCATCTTGGGATACTGAGATAAAATACCAGCATTGTATAACTACCACTTCCTTCAGCTAAACACACTTTTCCTAGATTATTTAATTAATGACAAACAAATGTGAACTCAAAAACCCAGTTGCCTTCTTTTCAATTTCAGAGATACTAAAAGCAAAGTACAGAACAGGAATTTTATTTATTCCAAAATATTCCAGTGCATGACCACACAAAAGAATCAGTTCTGATGACCATAAATGCAACTTGCATTGTTTAATAAGGTTGTTTTGCCAGGTAATTTTATTTTGTGCTTGAAATTAGTTGTATTTTCTTATATATGTAATATCTTCAATACAACTCAACCCTCTAAGACTATTTCAGATTCTGTCTTGGTGCATTTAGCTACTTTATAATTTCTACCCAAACATATTTATTACAGTAAGTAAAAAATAAACCATCTAATAAGCAATAAAAAGTTGCAACTCTTAAAATCTTCAGACATAAATGTAAAAAGTAAAAATTTATGTAATTTATTCAATGTATCCTCCCACCCACCAAGTTAGTACCAAACTACACCAGCCAGTGAGAACCAACTTCAGTTTTGGAAAGAAAAATACAAAATGAAAGAAAAAGTAAAATCATTAATATCCAGTGCTGGTTTAAGATCATGATTAAATTTGGCTATTTTAATTGTTTAACTCTAGCTGTTGGTACTAAACTAGAAGCTTCTTACCAGGGCCAAGACAGATTTTCTTTCTGGAATGACATCTAAAGACTTTTGTAAACTGCCTTCCCCTCCTAACCTGAACATGACTTGAGGTTGTTTGATTTCCTCCTCAAGGTGACCAAAAGACACATTTTCTTAGACACCAGAATGCTATTAGGCCACCTACCTGACCAGCAAGCAAAACAACAGCAAATAGTAAAATTAAACACATGAGCTGCCACAGGAAAATCCTAAATTAATTTACTCCAAGATACAGGCTGAAAAATTTGAGACACAAATGGAAGCTGCCAAGCCCATGTGGCAGGCTCCAAGCTTGGCCAGTGACTGAAAGCAGGAAGAAAGGCACAGACGAGATTGCACAAAGGGCCATGGCAACTTACAGTTGAAGAAGGCATTGAAGTCCTCATCACTGTCAAAATCAAAGCGGGAGTATTCACAACTGGGGCTGTCTGCTTTGGAAGGAAAGCCCACCTGGAGACAAAATGGAAAAGGTCAAGAAGGAAGAGAAGTCACTCATCACGGCTACTACCAGCTTCAAGGACATGAAGGCTGGAGACAAGGAGCAGACAATAAAACTGAGATAGAGCTGTGTGCTCAGCAGCCTGGAGATCCTGTCTGACTGAGACACAATAAAAGTGTAGTTTCTCCCCCATGACCCACAGGCTATGTTCACCCAGGCACCTTCTCACACCCAACAAGCTGTCATTCCCACATACCTTCACTAGGTTGGTCATAGATGCACGAAGATACTTGGGAACGACAGCCAGCAACAAAGGGTCATGAGAAAGAACTTCATGCCGAAAGAGGGCTCCCCATGTGACCTGGGTGGAAGAGCGCAGGAACTGCAGGGAGAAGAGAGAAAAGAGAGGGGCAGAGGAGGATTTAATTGCTGGAATTACCACTGCTAACATTAAGTACTGCTATCAGAAAGCAACAGCAATTTATACTGACTATAAAGTTAAGGCCAAGGCACCTTGAAGGCACAGCCCAAATTTCCAGAAAACCAAAACCATCTAATACTAGGGCTGACTGCAAATTCTTTATTTTCTACTCTGTGTCAGGCACTGCTCTTGATGGGGTGGTAATGGAGTAGAAAACACTCTGCTGTCCAGGCCTTCAGCTGATATGGAGAGCCCAGAGAGCAATATTTAGCAGCTGAAGTTCTGCAGCCTTCTGCAGGCTAGCTCAATTATGTATTCACACACAGATACATGTGAGACATTTAGCCCTTTACATACCTGGCTGGGATGAGTTGTGAAGGCTAAAAATGACTCAAGGTATTTTCCAAAGTTGGCTGGTGTTTCCACATCACAATCTGAGCCCTATGAGGAACATGAAGTATTTCAGACAAAATACTAACTTTATGGCAGGCTGGGCTCACAAATGGTATGTTTCAGGGTAAAGCAGGAGCACTACATCCAAGGCCATAGACTGTAAAGGAGCAGAGACAGAAACACTGAACAACTGATTTTTTTTTCTGAACCCAGTATAGCTCAAGGAACATCAAGTTCTGCTGACCTGTCTGGAGGTGCTGAAGACACCACCACCCTCATTCGAGTAAAGGGTGACTTCTCAGATAGTGGAGTTCCATTAAAATCAAATTCACAACCACTGCTGCTGCTGTGAATCACAATTTTACTCCTATTGGGTCAAACCCACCCAGCTGTACCAAAGTAGTGCAATTCAAACTGAAGAATTTCACAAGAAAATACACCCAGGTAATTTCACTTGATTTCTCCAAATGTTTTGTATATTTAACACACGGGTATCCATGACCAGTAACTTTCTTGGAAGTTCATCAGGAAAGTAAGTTTTGCCTGGAGCCATACACTCAAGGTTTTGCTGCTTCTCATGAATTATAACATGACCCAGTGCCCTCAAGATCCCCAAAACTGTAAAGCTCAGTGCTCTCTCTCCCAAGTGAATCTGAACAGGTGACCTCCATCTCATTACTTCATTGTGGATTAACAGCTCCTACTGCCTAACAGCAGAGTCACTAAAAGTAGTAAAGCATTCTGTTTGCTGTCCATTCTCTTTAGGGATGAATTCCCAAAGATTGGTTTATTTTCTTCCCCTCCCTGTGAAACTTTACTTTGCTCTATCACTTTTACAGGCTGGTTGCTTCAATCTCCCCACCAACAGCATCTCTCAACAAGCCTGCCCTCTCTATTGTAGAAGCACTGAGCTGAAGGGAAGGAGTGGGAATTCAGCACCAGCATGGCATGAACGGTATGAATTTGTATCTTCATCTCAACATGGACACAAAACATTACAAAGATGAACAGCAGGAACAAAACCAGTTTCTTCCTTGAGCTTGAGTCTTAGTAGAAGAACAGACAGGTATACTCTCTTGAGTTATTTTTATAGAGAAATTTAAAAGGCTGACAATAGAAGAGTAATTTCCTGGACTAGATTTTCTGTGGCAGTAGTCAGCTAAAAACCTGACCAATTTTCAGTGAAGCTCAGCATTTTACAGAGGTTATAGGAAATGGTTCTTGATGACAGCAAAGCCCTGGCATCAGTCAGGGTCCCTCCGGTCTACATTCCTATGACTCGGCAGGATACAGTCATCCCACTTAAAAGCAGAGCCATTACTGCCTTTTCCAAATGCATGGAGAGAACCCTGCAGCTGCCAAATGCGCAGAGAGAACCCTGGTCCTACCTTAGAACAGGGTTGCCTCAAGCCCCAGCCCTAAAAACTAGCCTTGCCAGGGTCGCTGTTGGTATTAGTAAAGACTTACTAGCAACGCACATAGCTGGCTGCCCAATGCGCACAAAACTTGGCAAAGTCTCTTCAAGAAAACATAGTGCTTCTCCACCAGGCCTTCTCCATCTGCTGTCCTAGGAATGAGGGAAGGGGGGAAAAACAGGATCACAGTTACTCATGCTGTAGGTGACAGGCACACTGCTCTCTAGCTTGTAGATAAAAAGGACTAGAGCAATTTGATTTTATCGCAGTGGGATTTTCTTTGCTATTATCAAGAAGTACTGCTTTATTGCCATCTAAAACCTCTGAAATTGCCTCTCTGAAAGAGTCCTTCCTCCTGATCACTTTCAGGCTAAAACAGAAAGCCTGGGGAAGCTGTGATATTTACACCTCTTTGTCCTTCAATTATGGGTTTTGAAAAAAACCCCTGGTTTTCCAGGTATTGCAAAAGAAATGGTGGTTTTGTTCTTTCCTATCCAGTCCCTGCTTCCTTTGGTTAAGCAACAGTATCTTCTGCACCTACAAAGCCCTTTTTTTATGCTGTTTTGCGTGAAATCACAGCAGCACCATGGTACTCACTGGGCAGCAGAGAGGATGCAGTGCATGGCAACATCTCCAAACAAGACCATCAGAGGTTTCCGATCCTCCAGCTTGCCCTGTGTACAAAACACACCACATTCCTCAGTTAGAACATGACTATTTATTCATATTTACGTAAATATCTACATAAATATCTGCAAGCAAAATTAGGATAGTCACAGTTTTCTTTCCATCTGGGAAATCATAAACATTTAATTTAAGTAAAAACTTCCCAAAAATCCCAAGGTATCTAAAAAAATTTCCTCAAGCAATCCCACCACAAGAACTTTAAACAGCAAAACTGACCCTGAGACATTATCTCTTACTCACAGAAGACTGGCTACTTACAGGCAGCTGATAAACAGCCTTGACATTTAGCTGCTTGTGAATGAATAGGTCAAATCACCTGTTTAGATCCTACTGTCATTTCTCGGAGCAGACAGGTGACACAGCTCATGACACTATTTTCCACTTCATAGTTGTAAAAAGTGGGGGGAAAAAAAGTCAGTGGGGACCTCCAAGTTCAAACTGCAAGGAGATGCAGGCACAGAATTTGGAGAGGGTTCCAACAGCTACTCTATGTATTGTGCTGGCATGATATTCACACAAAGTATCATTAACAGAATCAGCCAAATTTAAATTTTGATTCTTGGATAAAAGGGCAAAGATAGCATTGCTCCATCTGAAGAATTATAATAGAGAATAGGAAAAAAATAAAGGGGAGCCAGAAGAGCTCGGGAGGAAGAACTCACTTTTCTGCTGACGGCAATCAGGAGACACTCTGCTGCTCCAACTTGGAGTTCAGGCTCATTTAGGAGCAGACACAACATCTCCAAGAGCTTGCAGTTGTCTGCTGTGATATGGCTTAGGGCTACCCAGTCAATGTAGCCAGCCAAAGTGTTGAGTGCTGCTATCCCCACACGACAGTTTGCCTGAGCCTGTGAACAGAGAGGAGGGATGAAGTCAGAGCCAGACAAAACCACCGATTCCCATCTAAAGCCACCCACTCCCTGGAATAACAGTACAATGAACCCCCTGACAAAGTGAGGGGTTTGTAGTAGGAGTGAACAAATCCCATCTGTATGAAACTGCAGGCAATAGACTCAAAAGCCAGACAAAAGCCTAGTTCTAAGTAACCTTCCTCCTAAGAATTACTAAAGAGCTCACTCCCATACAGCTTCACTCACCTTTGGCTCCTGAGCCAAATCAGTCTTCTGAAAAAGAAAACAAAGGAGGGTAAGTGAACAGCTACAGCACATACTTCCACCCAGCCACTGCTGGACAGGCTTATCCTCAAGGATGCAGCCAAATAAGAGGCTGCATCACAGTCTCTTTCACACTCAGGACATTGCTGCAGCCAACAAAGTCACCTCTGCACCCCTAGACAGGTAAGAAACCAGGATTCTGAATTACAAGTTAAGCCACAATTCCCTTCTCATCCAAAAGGTAACACTCCAATCAGCAGGCACCAGGGAGACACAGGGGACTTCCTGAAGGCCTCCAGGGAAGAAACTTTTGACCTTTTAAGAGTGCCTTATACCCAAAAGACAGACTCTGAAAAGATGCTGGTGGCTTTTAAGATTCAGGTCTGCAAGGATGATTTGCTCATGGTCAGAAAGGCAGCTGCAGAGAGCTGGAGCAACAACTTACAGCAACAATGCACTACGTGTACCATCTTTTTGCCTAATGCAAACAAGTCCCTCAGACACTCAGGTTTGTTTTGTTTTTAAGATGCAAAGACACCACAAGCATTTCTTTCCACTTTTTGGTTTTGGTTTGGACTATTCACTGCAGTGATTTTAAGTTAATCAGCTTGTGTCTAGAACACTTCATGTATGACCCACCTTTGTCTATTAATCCATCATAGTTACAGCACATTATTATGGTCTTGGGGACCTGCCCATCACCTGCCCCAGTCTGTGTGCAGACAGGTGAACACCCAACCCTCAGAATTGACCCTGTGCACAAATATCCGAAAGATCTGCTAACCTGTGGAGTGGTGAGGATTTCTTGTTCCTGGGGTGCTCCAACCTTGCCAATCAGAAAGATTCCACCGTTAGCAGAAGCAGCCACACTTCAGAGCCTCAAGCATTGCAATGCAAACCTTACCTGGAAATGCATTTCAACCAGACTACAAAACATACTAGGCTCACCCTCCCACCACCATGAACTGCACAGAAAACTGGCTGCTCTACAGGGAGCGGTTGTTCAGCCCGACAGTGCATCAGGAAAGTGAACAGAAGTCAGGTAGGAAAGGGTTTTTCAGTGCTTCCCAGTTTCACATTTAGTACAACTCTGGATTTTAATTCATGGGAAAAAAGAATATAAGATATAACTAAGCAACTTGTTTCTAGCTTTGCTTCTGGACTGTACTTCATTCTCAAATCCACTTCCTTTTCACAGGAACAGACTGGGGTAGAGACTTCCCTTCACCATCCATTGTGACCAACCTGCACATCTCCAATTCTAAGCAAGAATTCAGGAAAGAAGTCTCATTACACAAAAAAAAAAAGAAGCACATTCTTCACTACAACTTGGAAAAAAAAGGGCTTCCTGATTCGAGCTCTTGGAGAAAAGGACCAGAGGCCCAGATGCATGTTGAGACATCACAAACTCATGCATTTTGGTGCATCACCTCAAATGTAGTTCAGCAGCATGAGATAGCAGACATGAGTCCTGGATGGCATCTCTTAATGACTGTGTGTTACATAAACCACCCCAAATTACCTGTTCCTGCCACAACCACATCTACATTTTGATAAGCTGTACATCCCTCGTGCCAGCAGGCATTCCAACAGTACAGATGAAGCACACATTCACTCAAGCCATTTACACTAGCAAAATCAAAGTATCAACACTAACACTGTCACCCTTGTGCCTTCAGTCTCTCTGATCAGCACCAGCTTCCCAGGCCACAGCAGATCCCCACCTCAGAGCGGCAGCAACAGATCTCAGTTTCTGCACTTTTGGGAGCTGCATCTCAATTCCCAAATGCCTCCAGCACAGACTAAACCCGAGGGAAGGAGACTCTCACCATGCGTCTGTACTTGCTGACATTCTGCTGCAGGGCAGTCAGTAGGAAGCTGAAGATCTTTTCCATGTTCTGTGTGAGGGTTTGCTGGATATCTCGCCGCCGCTGGGTAGGTAGAGTTTGAAAAGTCACCACGTCCTCTGCCAAACGTAGGAGGATGAACATCACCAGTTCTGTCTGAGTTTCCTGATGTCCCAAAGTGAAATACACTCCATCAGCACAGTCCACACATTAAAATCTCTAGAGACTAGCTCAAAGATGTGGAGAGAAAGCAACCATGCATGAAGACATAGATCACATGTTGAGAAAATAAGACAGGAGGATGGCCCTCTCTCTGACAGTCATCTCAGGATACCTTAATCTCACAGGGACTTTTGAGTCCATCACCAGCCTGTCTCACCTGACCATGAGGGAGTTAGATTTTCCTCAGGATGATGGAAGTCTGACTGAACACCATATTGAGAGCAAGCGAAAGAGAACAGACAGTTGTGTTTCATACCCCTTGCTTGGAGAGGGTATCCAGCTCCTTCAGCATGTCAGGCCAGTGCTGAGGCCATTCACGCTTGATCATCTCTACCACAATGCGAGACAGCACATCCTTAATGTGACTTTCCTCCTCCAGGATACTTTGAGTTCCCTGTAACAGAAAGGGGGCAGTTACACAAAACAGCAAGGATTAGGCATTTATAAATTTATAACTCTGACCTGGGAAACACAGTGTTTGCAAACATTCTAAACCACAGAAACTAAAACCAAAACAAAACACAACACTGGGCAGCTCTTTATTGCAGCTACCTTAGATGACACTCCTAGGCTCCCAGGCATCCATAGCTAATAAACTCTGGGAACCAGAAGGATACTCCTCAAAAGAAGGTCACTTGGTCACAAGAGCAGTCACAACAACAGAGAAAACACTACTAAGATAATGACTTCAGTATTTTTGCAAAGGATAAGAACATCCATCGTTACTGAATTTCCTCCTAAAAAAAGAAAAAGTACCTTATATATGTTATACAAACCTCATAACTCCCTGCCATGTGTGGTAACATGGCTATTCACCTGACGAGACAGAGAAAAGCACTGAAACAAGCAGAAATGCAAAGTGAAAAAGCGATGAAATGCAAAACTGAATTCAGATCCTCTGTGTTGGATTATTTTTTCCTTTTGCTCTCCATTTCAGAGAACAGCCTGGGGCAGCAGGTACTTACACTGGATATGAGGCCCATAACATTGTTCTTTAGGTAAACTTTTTCTAGGCGAGGCATATTGTTCCAGCGGTATCTGTTAAAAATAAACAAACAAACAACAAGGACACCAAGTCAAAACATTTGTAAAGATCTCTGTCTTGATTCCAAAGGAACCATCACTTCTTTACCTAGAGACACTACAGGTCCCTGCCTCTGCCAGCATCCAATTCCCGAATAAAAAGGCTGAGTTAAAACTCTTGCTGGCAAATGGTCGTGCCCCACCGAGGTCAACAGACACCAGAAGCAGCAGCAGCAAAAGCACAAAGCATCAGGTCTGTAGAGGCGGCAGAGAAAGGAATCTCAGAACTGAACTAATACAAAGCCTCTTTGTTAGCGGGGGGCCAGCAACAGAACACTGCAAAGACCTACTGGTAACTCAGTGTACTTATTTTCATCTTGTGATGTCAACGTGCCTTAGAGCTCAGTGAATTAACCTTCCCAACGTGCCTGGAAACCATTCTCTTCTCTCCTTCTTTTACAGAGAAGGAAAAAAATCCAGAGCAGGACTGCAACTGCCCTCTGCTGCAGAACAAACTCCCTGCGTCCTGAAAGTGCCTCCCTGGGGCGGGAAGCGCCGGAATGGGCGCAGATCCTACGCCAACGCTGGGTGGCGGCAGGCTGGGACCCATCCCCGGCTCGGGACGAGCTGCCTTACTTGACCACATGCTCCAGGATCTGCAGGCCGAAGTGCCTGACGATGGCCGTCTGCGTCTTCTCCGCCAGCTTCAGCCCACAGGGCACGCAGATAGGGCACTTCTCCTTGAACTCCTCGCAGAACTAGGGGAGGGAAGGCCGGGACACGCACACGCAGTTACACACTGGGGCGAGAGGTGGCAGCCCCATCCCCGGTGGAGCACGCTGGGGGACACGCGGCCGCCCGACCCCCGCCGCCTGCTGACGGCTCCCAGCACCTCAGGGGACGCCCGGGACCGGCCCACCGGGCTCTCGCCTCCCCCCGGGGCCATGCGGACGGGGCGCCGCGTGGCCAGAGCCCGGCGCCCTATCTCCCTCCGTCCCTCTCTCCCTTCCTTCCTGGCCGGGCGGTACCTTGAGGGCCTCCAGGCGGTACCGCTGCGTGGACGCCGGGTCCATGATGACGGTCACCGCCTTCACCAGCTGCTCGCAGAGGCCGCTCACCTGCTCGGCGGACATGGCGGCGGCGGTGGGCGCGCGCCACCGGCCACCCACGGGCGGGACGAGCGGGGCGGCCGGGACGCAGCTCCGCGCATGCGCCTTGGTGGGGGGGACGGGGACACGGGGAGAACGCGGGCGCCGCGCACCGTCGCGGCGGGGACACGCGCCCTCCCCAGCACACCCCGGAGAACTACAACTCCCGGCGTGCCCCACGCGGAAACTATGGGTGCCGCAAAGCGGCGGAACAAGGCGGGGCTCTCCGCCCCACCGAGCGAGCAGTTATTCAACCATTCACTCAGTCAGGCGGGAGCCGGCGGCGGCGGCGAAATGTCGCGGGGCCGAGAGCGCGTGGTGGCCCTGGTAGACATGGACTGCTTCTTCATGCAGGTGGAGCAGCGCCTCGACCCGCAGCTGCGCGGCCGCCCCTGCGCCGTGGTGCAGTACACCGAGTGGCAGGGCGGCGGGTAGGTAGGCGAGCCGGCTTGGCGACCCCGGCTCCTCGTCCCACCCCGCTCCCCGCGGGGCCGGGCCCGCCCTGCACTTCACCTCCATGTCTTGGCAGGATCATCGCGGTGAGCTACGAGGCGCGCGCCTTCGGCGTGTCCCGCGGGATGTGGGCGTCGGAGGCGCGGGCGCTGTGCCCCGAGCTGGCGCTGGCCCGGGTGCCGCAGGCGCGGGGCAAGGCGGACCTCACACGGTGAGAGCGGGGGCCGGGGGTGGCGGCGGCAGCGCGGGCACTCCCCCTGCGGCGGGGCGGCGGCTGAGCCCGTGCCCGCCGCCCGGCAGGTACCGGGAGGCCAGCGCGGAGGTGATGCAGGTGCTGTCGCGCTTCGCCGCCATCGAGCGCGCGAGCATCGACGAGGCGTACCTGGACCTGACGGGCAGCGCGCGCCACCGGCTGAGCGAGCTGCGCGGGCGCCCCCTGCCGGCCTCGCTGCTGCCCAGCACCTTCGTGCAGGGACTGCCCGCAGAGCCCGGCCCCGATCCCGGCGGGAGGGGCCCGCACCGAGCCGAGCCCGGCGGGAAGGGTACGCACCGACCCCCGCCCCGCGGGAAGGGTCCGCTCCGTCTGCTTTGTCTCCCCTGAATCAAGAGCGTGGTAAATGGGGCCTCTAAGGTGCCTGCTTCTCCGTGTGGCTGGAATGCGCTTACGGAAACCTGTGGCTGCTGGCTGGGACTGGCTGATGCTGCGGGTCCCTTTGCTGGGCTCAGCGAGAAACGCCACATCATGTCCCCTTGTGATGCCCTTTGTGTCTCTTCTCTAGAGGAGCTGCGGCAACGTGGCTTGGATGAGTGGCTGGCATTGCTGTCTTTCGATAACCCTGATTGTCCTGACCTGCAGCTGACCATGGGCGCAGTAATTGTGGAAGAAATCAGGGTGGCTGTAGAAGCAGCCACTGGATTCAGGTGTTCAGCTGGCATCTCACACAACAAGGTGCGTGCATAACACATCAGCCTGATTTCTTCTGAGTAGCAGAGTCAGAACGTGCTGTAGATGCTCTCCTATACATACTTACAAGTCTCCTGTAGAAAATGAACTGAGTTGGGAATGTAGCCATGTGTGATCACACCTTCAGAGAAATTATAAGACATCTGGAAATGGGAGAAGTTGTTTCCCCAGAGCTGTGGCCTGCGCAGTCAGCAATCCATTCATTTACTGCCTGGATTCCTGGTGTCCCCTAATGAGTGAGCTCACTAGGAACAAAAGGGGTTTCAGTCCGCCAGAAGTGTGCTCTGTAGGAAAAACACAAGCACAAAGCAGGTAATCTTCACCTTGAGTTTCAGGTAGCAGTGGCTGTAGCCAGTTTTACTGACACAAACTCCCAGTGACTCGGGCAGAAGAGCACCTGATAGGGGCACTGAGGGTTGCTTTTCGTCTTTCTGGTGAGTCAGTGTTTACCCTGCTGGCTGCAGGAATTTGGGTGATGCTCAGCCAGCTGCTGAGAGCAGCCACAGGAGCACTTGGTGCATGACAGCAGCTGCAGAAACAAACGGACTCTGATGACTTTGGTACTGCAGCTACAGAGAGCTTCCTGCCGGGTGAAATGCAGGGTGATTTGCTGAGAGCACCCCTTCTGCAGAAGGGGGGCTTATTTATATGGGTATGACTTCATAAAGGCAGTTTCTGAGTGAAAAAAAAAGAAAAATGAAGACTAAGTGGATGCTTTGGAGTTCAAGGAAAATGGATTTCATCTTAGACTGCTGCAGAAGCAGCTGGAACTATTGCTAGCTGTACTCAGAGACTGGAGCTGGTTCTGCACTGGCACAGTTTGAAGCTAGAGCAGGCTATGAGGCAGAAATGAGCTAGCTGAGAAAGGTCACTGGTGTAAAAATTTCCAGTCCCCAGATTCCCAGAAGGGATGTTCAATTTGCCAAGAAATTTTTAATCAAGGATAATTGATTATTATCCTTGATTAAGGATATTCCTACCAGGTTCTCCCAGCTTCCATTTTTTATGTCAGCATTTTTTTTAAGGGAGTAAGGACATTATGATGTACTGTACTATCCCTGGAGAACTGTGTATCTGTAGCAGCAAGCACAGTGCAGAGATCAGCACAGCCTATTTGTGGCTGTGCAGAGCACTGTACTGTGCTTCCACAGCCAGCTCACCTCTGGGGGTACAAACCTTTTCTGCAGAATGAAAAGGGTGCTCTCAGCAAACCACCCCGCTTTTCACCCAGCAGGAAGCCCTCTGTAGCTGCAGCATCAAAGTCATCAAAGTCCGTTTGTTTCTGCAGCTGCTGTCATGCACCAAGTGCTCCTGTGGCTGCTCTCAGCAGCTGGCTGAGCATCACCCAAAGTGCAGCTGGCAGGCTAAACACTGACTCATCAGAAAGAGGAAAAGCAACCCAGCTCACCTCAGTGCCCCTGTCAGGTGTTCTTCTGCCTCTGAGTCGCTGGCAATTTGTGTCGGTAAAAACCATTCTCTGCCTACAGTGACTGCTGCCTGAAACTCAAGGTGAAGATTACCTGCTTTATGCTTGTGTTTTTCTACAGAAAACTCTCCCAAGGAACTGTTCTTCCCAGTGAATTACCTTGTTAGAGTACACCAGCAACCCAAATGATGAATGAGACCAAACAGTTTGGAAGCACCTGGAGAATAACAGCATGGTTTTCTCAAGAACCACTAATTTGACAGCACAAGTGGCCAAATGTGCAGGGAAGACTATAGATGTGAGGTGTCAGCCTTGAGGTTTCTAACACAGCTCACCATGAGCTGAACAACCTGATGATGACACGGTAGCAGACAACATGACTGAGGCTGTCTGAAGGGCAGGCATCTAGCTGAAGAAAATATTACTGTTTCCCATAATGATTTTGTTCAGTGAGTTGCACTCAAATTGGGGTGTTTGGAGTGGGATCCTGGGTGGATCTTTCTGAGGTCTGCTAAGAGCCAATATTTTCACTGAAGCCTGCAGAAAGGGAACAGCTGTATGAATTGCGGTGTTGCTAAGCACAGATGGAGCTCAGAACCTGGGCTGTGAAAGTTCTGAGATGAAATTAGAGTTGAAAATTCTGAGCTTGAAAAAGCCTAGAATTAGTCTTAGAATTAGTGCTTCTTCTGCTTCTCCTATGCTCACCAACTGTTTCTGTGGTTTATAGAAAAAAAACAACCAGCAGGATTTTGGCTAAGTCACAGTAAGTCAGGAAGTAGCCTGGAGTTGTTGTGGACAAGCAGCAGGATGAGTCAGTAATACAAATGCTCTTGTAGAAATGCCAAATCCTGTTTCAGCATGTGCAGTTTACAGAAGGTGTCAGAAAAAGTAAATGATTTCTCCCCATGAAGTCTCAGTGATTTGTTTGGCTTGCAGCATGTAACTTTATGAGGTGGATGAACTTGGAAGTCTCCAGCTAAACAGGAAAAAACAGTAACTGGACATCTGAAAAGGGATCCACTTTGTCTAGCAAAGAGTCCAAATGTATGTAAGCTTGTAAAATGGGCTGTTAATAAAGGTCATAGCTTATAAAATTACTTAAGCAATTTTGCTTAGTTACAGGATGCGTAGCAAAGCAGTGAAAGAGGAAGTTATTAGACTTGTTCAAAAAAACCTCAAACACCCAGCTAAACATATTTCAAACTGGTCTGTGTATTCTTGACCCTGTGGTAGCTTAGAGTGGGAATGGAAGCTGTACAGGGGAACAGGCCCTCCAGGCTAGCCAGTCTGCATTTTGTAGGTTTCCTTTTGCAGCGCTATGCTGCTGCACAGCTCATAGAGAGAAGATTAAAATAGTGACAGTGAGAAAATGCAAGACAAACGCAGGAAATGAAGGAAGAAGGTGTGAGAGACATAGCCTAGGGAGGACTATGGGCATGCTGTGGAAACTCTAGCATGCTTGCCTGGTGGAAAACTATAGCAACCACAACCAATGACAGGCTGAGATCCCCTAAGCTGCTTGGAGTAGGAGTCCAGCACTTGACAGAACTAAAGACTGGAAGCAGCTTTGCTTTCAGAGTACCCAGCTAGTGCATGCCAAGTGCTGAGGTGGATACTGCCTAGGAGCAACCAGTGGTGCACCCTGCACATCTTCCTAGCAACTATTCCAAAGGCAGCTTTTAGAGGTGATGCAGCACAAGCTGTTAGGTAGAGTCACATGAGGCCAGTGCACAGTGTGTAATAACAGGGTTTCCATCCTCTTGTGTGTTACAGACACTGGCAAAGCTGGCCTGTGGGTTGAACAAGCCCAACCGCCAGACACTGGTGTCTGCACGATTTGTGCCGCAGCTCTTCAGCCGCCTGCCCGTCAGCAGCATGTAAGTACCAGGGAGCTGCTGCTTCAGTGCAGCCTGGGGCTGTTCCTGGCCACCTCAGCACAGCAATTTGATTCTCACTGATAGCAGCCAGCAGAGGCTCTCAGCTCCACAGTAACTGCTCGTCAATGCTGCTAACAAATAGAGGGAATCCTGCCAGTGTTCCGTCGCAGCCGTGAGCACACTTCAGGAGGAGTGTGCTTAGGAGTTGCAGGCCTGCTGGTGAAGGGACCACAATCCAAAAGCCCACTAGCAGCCTGTGGATATCCTTTCCCTGTGTAAGGCTGTGCTCAGGCTGGGGTGCACAGGTGTAAGCCAGGAGCAACTGTGGGTAGGGAGGCCATAGTTGTTCCCCAGTGTGACAGCTGTGTTCACAGACAGCTGATGTGGTTTGGAGTATCCACACTATGCACAAGTACTTTTCCTGGTGTAGGGAAGTGTTACCAGCACCACTTCTTCAGAGGAATAAATCCCTAATCCTGCTCTCGAGACCTGCACTGCTGTTCTCTGCCATAATTGTCTTGCAAGGAATGGAGATGGATGTATGTGGGAAAGGGACCTGTCTATGTAGGAGGAAGCAGGGCATGTGTGAGGCATTCTTCAGAGCATGGTTTGGGATTAGATGGAGTGGAGGGAGAAGTGCTAAAATTGGAGGACCCAAGGAGCAGTTCTACATCAACTCCTCTGTGTCCTTTTACTATCAGCAGAAGAGCTTTATGTGCCAAGTGTTCCTTTTGTCCTGCTAGTTCCTAGCAGCTTCTAGCTGTCCTCATCTAGGAACAGCTGCTGCACCAAGACCTGTCATAGTCTCCACATGATGCTTCATTTGTGTTTTCTCTTTTTCTTTCTTTCTCTGCCGTAGCCGTAACCTGGGAGGCAAGCTTGGCACTGCTATTACAGACATCCTGGGAGTAGAGTACATTGGGGAGCTGACACAGTTCAGTGAGACTGAGCTCCAGACTCACTTCGGAGACAAAACTGGGTAATGATAAACCACTCACCACAACTTGGCTCTTGGCAGGAATTGGGACTTCCTTTCAGTCACAGAACCTTTTAAGTTGTTCTGCTGTGATTAGGAAAGAAGAAACTTCAGTGACATCTTTGGGAAGCATTGATCTATCAGGCTCACAACAGGTTTCCAGTCTTGCTTGCTCCCAGGATAATATTTTGCTTGTCAGCCAGTGCCTCAGCCTTCCTCTACAGTGTCCAAGGATGGGGCCAAGCTATGGAAGGGCTGGTTCTCTGCAGGCTGGGAAGAGGGTAGTCTTGACAGTCTCATTACAGAGGAAATGACAAGCCTGGAGTGGAGCCTGAAACACAACTTCTGGGCCCAGAACAGCAGTTGAAGTGCCCTGCAGACTGGTGAACTGTTGCCACTTCAGGAGAAGAGGCGGAGGAGTTGTGCTGACAGGCAGTGTGGCCTGAAGGAGTCCTATCTGTTCAGCAGCTGCAGAACTGGGGATGAGAGACAGTCACAGCTTGCACTGAGTTGAAAGCAGGGCTCAGCAGGAGACTGACGTGCTGCCTAGTGCCTGCCTGTCTGTAGCTGCCTTAACCTCAAGCTTTCCCTGTGGCTTTCAGGTCTTGGCTCTATGACTTGTGCAGAGGAATTGAAGAGGAACCTGTCAAAAACCGGTACTTGCCCCAGTCTATTGGCTGCAGCAAGAACTTCCCTGGGAAGACAGCCCTGGCTACACAGAAGGCGGTAGGAGAAGGCTTGGCTTTCACACTGGAGAAGATAAGAATACTAAAAACTGAGACTAGCTTGCAAAACTGATGCTTTTCTGAACAGTTATACCCTGAAACTCAGACTAGGGGCTCAGTGGGAGGTGATTTGAGCCCTAGAAATCCCCATTTGACAGAAATGCATTTACAAACTCATGCACAAATGAGTCCAACCTTGTTGTAATTTCCATGAGTGAAACTGTGGGCCTGTGCTGTTAGAAAGTTATTCACAGTGCCAAGCTTCAAGAGCACGGTTGCTAGAAAGAAGGTAACTAGCCCAAAGAAAGAGGGAGGATGTGCTTTAGCTATTAGCTGGGGCAAGGTTCCCACTGAGCTGTAGGAAGATGGAAAGAGAAGTCCATGACAGGAAACCCAGATTACTTGGTGAAGTCTAGTAGTAATGCTGCAGGGTTTGTGTGGTATCTACAATGTCCTTGTTGAATCCTCAGCTGGACCGATTTCTCCAGGACTACTATAGATATGGGGCCTTACAATAGTGTCCATTTCAGTCTAATCTCCCACCAGCATTCCCCAGTGTGCAGAACATTGCTCTTGTGTTGTAGTATTGTTGTGAGCAGAGGTTCAACCTGTCTGTAATCTCTGCTTTGTCCAGGTGCAACACTGGCTCCTGCAGCTGGCCTTGGAGCTGGAATCCAGACTGAACAAGGACAGGAGTCAGGTAAGGAGGGAAGGCACGGGGACACGAGGAGGCACATAGTGCATTTGCACCATGAGTGGTTTGCAGGAGGCTGAGGGTGGTGTGTGGCATGGGAGGAAATCTGCTCACCAGAGGTGTGTGCCTGTGTGCTGAGGTGTCCTAAGCAGAGAGGTGTGCACTGGGTGTGCAGGAGTGTGGCCAGGAAAGATGGTTTTGCCCCAGAAGACAGCAGGATTTAGAATGATCCTTATTCCATGCTTTAGGATGCAGGGACTTGAAAGCCACTGCTGCTCCCTTGCAACCCTTTGCTGACACAGGGGTGCCCGTGGGCTGTGAGAGGAAGTGCTGCGCTCCAATTCTGGATGGTAGGCTCCAGGCCAGGGTTGGGAGCAAACTGCCAGCTTTAGCACTGCACTGGGGCCAGGAAAGTGTGGAGCTGCCTTTGAGGGAAAGCAAGGACTGACTGCATCCCATCCTGTGCAAGCACTTTGGTGTTGTGTATCCCACCCCATGGCAATCAGGCCGGGCAGGACATGTCCTGCTCCACCATCGGGAGATGGCAGGGTGGTGGGGGGCTGGGGAGGGCTCTGGGCAGGGAACAGTTCCCTGGGCTGTTCCTGCCCCTTCCTGCAGGAGTCGCTGGAAGCACAGCTCTGCTCTCTCGGCAGAACCACCGCGTGGCCCGGCAGCTGATGGTGGTGATCCGCCAGCAAGGGGACACCTGTGTGTCACGTCTGTGTGCCCTGCCCCGCTATGACGCACAGAAAATGTGCAACGATGCTTTCACCCTCATCCAAAAGTGCAACGAGGCTGGGGCCCACCAGGCAGCATGGTGAGTATGGGACAATGTGGGTCACTTCTTTCAGAACTGGTTCTAATGTGGGAGGTACTGGATGAGCCAGAGGTCTGTTGGAAAGGAACTCAAGTTAATGCTGAGTGGCAGAAAAAGTGATTCCTAACACCCTCACGGTAGAGTGCAGTGACCTTCTTGCACTAGGACAGCCCAGTCTCTTCTGAGCCCCACATCTGGTGAGACACTTCTGTACTTGGAGGTGAGGTTTGCTAGTGGCTGGGATGTGTCCAGTTGGAGCAAGGCTGTCCTGGCCCTGCTGGGCTGGAGAAGCTAGCTAAGCCTTGTTGTCCTACCCTAAGGACAAAGTTTTTTGGGAGCAAGCCATTGAGGCAGGAAGAAAAATGAAAGTGTACAACTCCTGTCTTCAGCGTTTCCTTCCTTCCTTTCCTACCTTCCTTTTCCTTCCTTCTTTTCTTTCCTTCCTTCCTCCTTTCCTTCCTCCTTTCCTTCCTCCCTCCCTTCCTTCCTCCCTCCCTCCCTCTCTACCATGAAGGCAAGAAGGTCCTGTCTGTTAAACTCTGACAAGGCTGCTGCTCCCTTAGGGCTCTCTCATCTCAGCAGCTTCAGCCTGTAGTGGACTGAAAGTCCAGGCTGGCAGTAGGCTGCTCCTTCTCCAGTGCCCTTCCTTTGGGAATTGCTGCTTTGGAGAGGGGGGTTCTGCTTTTCCCACCACAGTCTGCTATGTCTGTTCTGGAGGTAGCTATACTAACTTTGGCAGAGTAAACATCTCTCTCACCCCTTGCCAGATACTGCAGTTCCCCTGTCTGTGAATGTTTTCATCTCAGAAGATTTCTTGCTTTCTAGGCTCGTGTCTCAGCTGATGTTGCTCTGTCCTTTGCAGGTCTCCACCACTGATTTCGGTGCAACTCTCGGCAAGCAAGTTCTCAGAGCCTGTTACCCTCTCTGCAGGCATTGCCACCTTCCTGACAGGTGATACCCAGCATGATGGCACTGCCACCACCAGCCAGAATGCCACGTCTTGTGGGAGGGCCAGGGTCAAGTTCTTCAGGAGCCCAAGCAAAGAGCTTCGTCAGAAGCCAGCTAATGCCATCTAGTCATTCTTCCAAAAGGCAGCAGAACGGCAGCCATCACAGGCAGCAGCAGCAACCAGCCTGGCCACTGCGGCCACTGCACAGTCACCTGTGCCCAGCTCCCCAGAGCACCAAGAGACAGCTGGTGTTGAACTTTTACCTGCCTCTGTGCAGTGTGACCTGGAGTCCGCTGTGAAGCCAAGTCCCAGTGCTGCCAGCCCTACTTCTCCTTACAAGAGGCTTTACTGGGAGAAGTTGCCATCAGATACCACACAAACACCCTCAACTCCACCCAGCTCCAGGACCCTTCTGAAATTAGAACCAACTATGGAGGAAAATGAGCAGAATTTGCCACCCTCTCCTGAGCTCACCGTGCTGCCTCCTGTCTCTCCAGGGGACCAGCAGTGCTGTGAGAAGTGTGGCCAGCTCGTGCTGGTGTGGGAGTTCCCAGAGCACATGGACTACCACTTTGCTCTGGAGCTGCAAAGCTCTTTCCTGGACCCCAGTGCTCCCATGGCTCCAGAAGCAGCTCCCAATGCAAAGGCTGTGGCTTCCAGGTCTCCTGCCAAGGCAAAGAACAAACCCAAGACTCCAGCAGGACCTAGTGCAAAACGACCCAAAGAAGGTGTGACAAGAACTTTAGATTTTTTCTTTAAGCGCTTACCTCCTTAACTCCCAGCCACACAGGGTGTTTTTAAAGAATCGGTGTTTTTAAGGAATCAGTGTTTTTAAAGAATCAGTGTTTTTAAATAATCAGAGTTTTTAAATACAGTTAAAAGTTTTTATAGTGCCTGTCAGGTTTTAATGACGAAATCTGATAAATTATCTGAAAAATCTAATAAATTATCTCCACCCCAAGTCTAAGAGGAACTGGAACTCATGAATTGTGTAGATGTAGCCAGTTTAGCTGGTGGCAGCTAAGCCTGCCTCTGCCTGCCTGGTGCTACTAGAAGCTGCACGGTACTGTCACCTACATGTCTTGCCATAGGTATTTCCATGGCGTCACTGCTCAGTAATTCTGTTCCTCGTATAAAAGCAGCCACTGCAAGTGCAGCAGTTCATCCCAGGGAAATCTCCACCTAAGCCTTAGCTTGAACCCCTGTCCAGTCACTCAATATGAAACCTTCCACTCGTGGGTTCTACTCTGGCTGCAATTGCAGGCCTTGTCCTTACTGTGTAATTTATATGTGGTAGCTTAGCCCTGTTGCTCCTTCTCCCCTCTCCACTCGGAAGACACTGATTTTATTCCCTCCCTCCCACCAGCCAGGATATTTGTTATAGATGGTTTGCCAGTTCCCTCTGTGTAGCAGTCCATTGCATGATGCTTATCAGCACCTCAGGAGCACACAAGACTGCTCCTGTCCTATAAAATTTGAGGAAGTAGTAGCTGCATGGGCATAGTTTTTGGTGGGCTTTTTGAAATCTTGGCATTAATTCAAAATAATTGCTATCAACACACAGTCTACTGCTAGAGCCCTCATGGAAGGGATAAAAAACATGCCAGGAGTCACAAAGCCCACTGTGAAAGCTTTTGTCTGTTGTAGAGTGCATAACCATATTTTTCCTCCTTCCCAGACTCTGATACTAGATACAGCTTGCTGACAGGTATCTGTTCTGAGTGTGTTCTGCCAAATGACTTGTTCAGCTCTTTGGGCCACAGGTCACAGTAAAGTGGCCACTCCTGAGCTCCACAGATTACAACAGCAAACAAAGCAGAATATCACGGAGGGGACAAGCAGGCACTGAGAGGGTGAGAGTGGCTCCGGGGCAGCCCTCAGCTGCCGGGCAGGGCTCAGCTCTGCTACACTTCGAGCTGCCCAGAGCCCGCCTGCCAATAACTGGAACTTGGCTCTTAGGGCAGGGGGAAGGAATGTGCCACGTCAAGGCAGCACTGGGTGGGGTTAGGGAAACGCATTGCAGGGAGTTTCATCAGCTGTAGGCTTTCCTTCTGTGGGCAGGGGGGGAAAGCCTTTCAGGCAACAGATAATGATGCAAACAGCAGCTCTATTTTTATGTGCTACTTTCTGAACTGCACCGTCCTGATGGCAGCTGCTGAGCTGCTTTCTCCTTCTAGCAGACAGCCTGTGCTGGGAAAATGCTACGTTACTGTCAGCGGAGTCTAATACTTGACAACAGAGTTGTGAGATTTCAAGAAGCACAAGAAGCTTATTCTGGTGCATGCAGCTCTGGTAATCACTAGAGGAAGAAATTATAGAGTCACTCCCACTAATGACAATCCTAACATTGCAAAGTGACAAGTTTCCCAAAGTCCTCACGCAAAGAGAAACAACCGGTTTGTCAGGATTGCCTCATCTCCTGTGACAGTGGCACATCTCACTTCCGAAGTGTCTGGCAGGACTGGACTCTGCAGATGCCACTCTACACAAAAACAAGTTTGGAAGAGGCAAATCCTTTTAGTCATAAGTCATATCCACAGGGAAACCTTTCTGACTCTGCTTGTCTGAAGGGAACAACTGTTCTCTTGGAGACGAGGCAGTCACAAACCCCTTGAAAAGGTCGGAGCTATTTTAAAAACAAACTACGGGTTAGATGTGTGCCCTAGAAAGCGTCTCTTTAATTAGGCTCTGGGGGAATTTGTGACTGTGAGGAAGCTCTCGCTGCAGCCCGCTCCGCCCACAACAGCCGAAAATGCTGTGCTCAGGGTGACGTGGCTGCCTGTCACCTGAGGCTGCACACCCAGGCTTACTCAGATAAGCCGGGAGCACAAGGTTGTAAACAGCAGCGCGTGCATTCTTTCCACACCACGGCGCGGTATTTATAGGGCTGAATGCAAGAAGCTTAGGAACGGGTGAAGGGTAGCCATCTCCACCTGTGACCCAGCTCCAAGGGCAGCAAGGGAAGAGCCCAGCTCCACCCTCACTCATTGTACAATTCAGCCAGCAAGCTCAATAAAACATCTTTATTCTGTACATTTATATAGGTGCTTGGGGAACAGGGACAATTCCCAGCATTAGAAAAATTCAAGACAACAAAACAGCAATTATGAAGAGCATGGCACCAAGAACAGTCATGCCACAGATGGCAGGGACGAGGTGAGACCAGCCATCGGCTGTTTCAGAAGAGGTCACAGCACCCCCCTTTGGGGCAGAAAACACCAGTGCTGCTGCAAAGAGCTGGAGTCCCCCAGCCCCAGGTAGCTTTCTGTGTGACCTGCTAGCACCAAAGGGAAGAGCCTGCTGGCAACTGGGGCCTGTCCTTCTTGCAGGCATTGGTGAAAAGACTGTCATTGGAATACCCAGCCCCCTGCCAGAATGTGAGAAAAAGGGATCCTGCTTGAGCAGTGACCCTGAGCCAGCAGCTCCTTTCTCACTGCTGGGTGGATGGGGATGCAGCAGTTTTCAGCTGGATCAGTGCTTCCTCCAAGGGACAGGTCACTCCTGCCACTATTGAGCTGCCTTCCCTTAATTTATGCCACCACTTCACAGGCTTCCCCCTGTCTCAGCACGCTTTCAGCAGGGTGCAGCCCCCACCTTCCTGCCCCACAAGGGCCCAACCCAGCATAGAGACCCACAGCCCTGCAGCACCACCTCTAACAGTGGGCCAAGCAGCAGAACCTGCTCTAAGGATAGCAGAAGGGCCACTTGGGTGTCCAAGTGCTATCAGAGGCCCTCGCGCTTCTCTTCAGTCAGGGCTAGCAGGCCACCACACCAACCGGCAGGGCTTGCTAAAGGCCTTTTGCTCACGGCAGACACATTTGGTCTAACAGTCAACAATAAAACCAAAAGCCTATGTACAGCTTTACAGACCCTGCTGCAACCTCCAGGCTACCCAGCAGAGCTGCATGACAGAGTGTGAGACCTGTGCTCCACTCTACGTACAGTCCTTGCTAGCAACATCAGCTTTCCTCTGACAACAAACCCCAGTGGCAGTGGAAAGAAAGGAATTCTTCCTCCAAGAGAAACAAATAAAATCATGCCACTGTCAAAACAGAAGTTACTTGGTTGTGCGTAGGTAACACAGCCTGTCCTCCTCACGCATTAAGGCAAGCGTGTGAGGAACAAGGTGGGCTGGGAACAGCCATAGCAGGGAGCCCACTGCAAACCACTGCTACCAATGTGCAGATTGAACATCAGGTGAACATCCATGGAAACAACCTGCTCACACCAGCACAGGCCCGGGCCCTGCTCTGCTCCACAGAATGGCCTCCTGTCCAGCTGCTGCAGGGAACAGATGAAAGTACAAACTCTGTCTTCATGACATTAGGTCAGGAGGCTGTGCCACGCAGAGTAGCCACAGCTTCCTGAGAGTCAGAAAGCAGGAAGCTGAAGAAATGTGTACGTGTGAGTGGGAAACAGGACATCTGTCCAACAATAAGACACTCAGATTGGAGTAACGCAAAACCAATGCACAAATGGACACACAGCAGATTAAAGTCAACCAAGATTCAAACGGTTAAAAAGTGTCCTGAATGCATTCTGAGACGTTCAGCCAAGACCCTGCTGTGGGTAGCATGGCCTCTTCCATCCCCTGCCCAGAAGGATGTGCTGCAGGATGACTTGAGAGAACATTGTTAGCAACCCAATGCTTGGAGAACAGAAATGGGACCAGATCTTGCGTCAGAGATGGAGAAACATCCCTTCACTGCTTGTCTTCAAGGGCTCTGCACCTCCCAACCAGCAATTTTCAAATAGTAAACAAAGCCAGAACTTGCCTGCCCAGGTCTGCAGGTACCTCTGATCTATTCTGAAGGAGGGCAGGGTAATGAAAGCTGCAGGCGATGTGGAGAACATGCTTAACTTGTCCCATGTACGGCACTGAATGCAAGAAACTCTCCCAGGCTCCATCTCACAGTGCAGAGGAGGGACATCCACACTAGAACGGGACAGCAGCAGCTCCAGGCATTGCTTAGAAAGCCACAGGACCTTCCATCCTTCTCCCCAGGTGCTGGTGAGCAGAGATTACTCTGACCTGCTGGTAGTCAGAAGCTCAGCTGTCCAGGCCCCAGGGACTCCTCCAGGCCATTTTCTTTGGTGGTGATGGCTTGGAGGTCAGTGACATGCCCAATGCCTTTGGTGACTCCTTCACGGAAAAGCAGTTTGGCTCCGATCTTCAAGTATTCAGGATGTTTGATGAACCTGAAACAGACAACTGCCTTCTCTCCTGTCCGCAGCTTGTCCTGAAAAGAAAAATGGGAGAGCTTAGACCCATCTCCCAAGCTGATGCATGAAGAGGTGCATGTGCATAGCAACAAGATGAGGCAAATGAGCAGCCTTCTTCAGACTGCATGGCTTGAGCCCTTCCCATTATTGTATACATAAGAAGAGACAGGAAGACACAAGCTCTGAAGAATGGAGAGTTCACCTCTCTTCTTTAACACATTTGGAGGAAAAGCAACCATTGAGTGGGATAAAGGGATGGAGTCTGCTCCTCAAAAGGGACACAGCTACTCAAAATACCATCAGCCCCCAGCTTTACTAGAGGGCATGGTGGAATCCCAACAAACCCCACAGAGAGGTCCATCTTCCTCCCCTTTCTTTCCATGGCCTACCTTTCCATGGATCTTCTCCACAATAGCTGTCTGTCGCACATTCCCCACGTGCACTGTCACCTGAAACCCCTTCCGGAAAGTTGTGGCATGGAATAATAGCACAATCTCGGCTTCAAACACTGAGCAGATGGTGGGGTTCATTTCTGGGCTCACCATGACCATGCCCTGCAGAACAACCCAAGGTTCAGACCAGTTAGGGCCCGTCCCCTTGCTTCTGAACAGCCCCAAAAACCACAAATACACCTCCACTCTGTGACTCGGGCTTGCATCTCATTCTCAGCCTTGCACTCATTGTACTTTGTAGTCTGGCCATCTCCTCCCCTTCCAGCAAGTTTCCTGCAAAGATCTCTACTTTATTCCCACCCTACCAATACGGGATCTCCAGGGAGGCCTCCAGCCTTGCTCACTGGACCAGTGAACAAGCAGGCAAGAGCGGGACTAACCTTGCGCAGCAGGGAGCGGTCGAAGGGTCCGAGGGCCAGGGTGGCTGCCTGCCCAGCCCGCAGCACGCGGCAGGCAGAGCGGTTCCGTTGGATACTGCACACTTTCAGCCGGAGGAACTTCCCATCGTCAGTGGGACCAACCACCAAGTTCTCCCCTTCTCGGCAGATCCCACTGCCCAAGGCAGAAGAGCAAGACACAGTTCATCAGGAGACAAAGACATTTCACCCTCCAAGATTAACCTGAACAAATTCTGCAGGGCCAAGTCTTTGGACTCTTACCATGGACCAGCTAACAGGGATACAAAGCTGCAGAGAACTGGGATTTCTTACAGCAGGAGTGAAAGCCACACTATCACTCTTAAGAATCCCAGGTACAGACAGGGGCCATTGCACCCCCAGTGCTCTGCCACACTGCATTGTTTCTGGTGGAGAGAGCTCAGATGATGCTCATTCAGTGTGGATGTGCTGGTGGCCAAACTGCTCTGATCGCTCCCCAACAGAGGGGCAGCTGCCTTTTCATGGGGTAGTGTGCAGTTAAACCCTGCTGGAATCAGAGGATCTACCTTTTACATTTCCTCCCCCTACTTGAGGAAGGAAGAAAGCAACTCCTTGGGATCATGCCTAGCCTCTGCCAACTCTAGATTCCAGCACGCCTTCTTTCAGCGTGCTTCAGGACACATTCCTAATCCAGCAGCTTTAGAGCAGACTGTCTGCTTGCCACCATATGACCAATGGTCTGCTCATGTCACACCGTGTAGGGCTCTACTCTCACTTAGCTCAGTCATCTGGCAGCAGTCAGGACTGAGCCCCACAGAGCTTCCACTTCTGCAGAAGGTGACTCTAACCTTGTGGGAACTCCAGCAACCACTCACATCCACACTCATCTGCCTGGAATCACTTACCTTGACAGAGTTCCTCCCACAACAGTCCCCACCTCTGGCACCGTATAAATTTCATCAACCTGCAGCAAGGCAACAAGAATAAGCTGCTCAGACAGCTGTGAAGCAGCACTTCAGAATGAGGACAAAGAGCCCGTCCCTTGTGAGGAAGGAGGTGAATTCTCTGCTGGTCATCGGACACCATCTCAGAGCTTCACCAGCTCCCACTACCTTCCCATTAGAGGAATGAACCTCTGCCTTTTAAATAGCAACCAGAGAAATGATCTTATCCCTGGGACAGACATCTCACGGTTAGGACCAAGTCCTTTTTTTAATGTCTCTCAATAGTCCAGGAGTTCACCACATCTCTACCCGTGGTGTCCAAATTCCCCAAACGTCTCTCCCATGGCACAGCAATGAGTTCAGTATCAGAACTGGAAACAAGCTATCCTTACACACCTGAAATTCTGTAAGTTGCTGCATTAATTCTTCCTGCTCCTTACTGTTGGTCAGTGGAGGGAGGATGTTGAGGAAGACTTTCAAGAGATCCAGGTTCTCCCCAGAAACACTGGACAGTGTGAAGATTGGGGTGATGCTGTCAGACACAAATAGACAGAAATAAGCAGAAGGCCAGAGTGCAGCTACAGAAGGTTTCTGGGATTCTGAATCTACTGAGACCTGCAGGAAGACAGATCCTACACCAGTAAGTGGCTAAAGCAGGACAGCTAGGTACAACTCCACAGTAACCCCTGCCTCAATGTTTGGTTAAGGCACCAATCCCTTGTCCACACACATTTTTCTCATGGAGAAGTAACTAATGCAGCCTTTTGTTTCCAGAGCCCAGAAATGTTTGGGAGGCAAAAATGCATTCTTGGAGAATGCAGACAGGAAACTTGTTGAGGAGCAGAGATGTTCAAGATGTGGTCACCTCTGCTGTGATCACCCTTCCCCAGCTCTGCATGGCAGCCCAGCCTGAACTGCCTGCTGCTCCCAACAGAAGAAAGGAATGGTCCCTTACTTGGGAGATTGTGCAAACTGTTGTGCTGCTGTAACAGCATCGTCGTCTGAATTCACAAGCAGGGGGAGTTTATTGCAGCCTGGCTGCTTCAGAATTCGCTCCAGCTGCTTCACTGTCCGTTCCACAGTGGCTTTCGAACACAAATCGACTTTGCTGATGACAATGAAGAAGGGGACCTTGAGGGCCATGGCCAAGCCCAAGTGCTCTCGTGTTGTGCCCGCTGCAGGAGACAAGTGAGAGTGTAGGTGCAGCAACAGTCACCACTGTAGCTTGTTTATGCCGACAGCTCTGTCTCCTGGCTACCCCACAGGCCCACTCTAAAGATTTCACTGCTTAGTTCATCATTCAATGAAAAAGCAGAATTATTCTTTTAAATAAAACCAAACATCAGTCCAGAAAAATAAAAACCACCAAGCATTTTTGTGACTGATCTGTCTGCTTCAGAAAGATACAGTAGTTTTCATTCTTTGGCAAAAGTTTGCCAGAGAACAGCCACAAAAATGTTAGAGATATATGTGGGAGAACTCCAGATGCCTTTTTACAAGGCCTTGGGATTCAGCAGCCGTAAGAATATGTCAAAGTTGTTCTCTTTTCTGACAAACACAGCCCCAAATCCCAAACAAAGCCTCTCTGTCCACGGTACAGTTTAATGCGGTCTACAGCTGGTAAGAGGATCCCAGCTCTACTCCCCTCCCATGCACTGGCTTACAAGGTATCAGTAGAAGCTTACAGGCTAATAAACTCTTCTGACAACCATTCACAGCTGACAAGGACCCATTCCCCCCATTCTCCATTTCTCTTCACACGTTGCAGTCAATCCACACAGGCAGGGCAACACTCACCAATGCCAGTGTTGGCACTAACCACCAGCATGGCAAAGTCTGGGCAGTAGCTGGTGAGGCCAAAGATGGTTGTTTTCAGATATTTGTGGTGGCCAGCCAGGTCAATGAAAGTGATCATTTTGGAAGAACTCTCACAGATCTCTTCTGCTGTCCGAGAGTCACTGTAATTTACCACCTAAGGAACATAAGGAGCCTGTGAGAGAGGCAGCCCCAGCAGGCAAGTAAAGAAAACGCTGCTCTTATCCATCCACTTTGATCTCAGAATTAATAAGTAGAGATCATCCACCATGGGTGCAGAAAACAGTGTCTGTTGCAAATGGACAAGCAGCACTCAGGTTCAGCTAAAGGGGCACAGAACTGTGCCACCTTTCTTCCCTCATGTCCCACTCACAGTTCTAACAGGAGGGTAGTCCTATTCTCCTCCAGCTTTCTGAGTTAAGCAATCCACTCTCTCACCTCTCCTTTGCTGTTGAAGCCAAGGATCTCAAAGCTGATGCTTGATGTTCTTCCTGACTGGATTTCGTGGAGATGCCGGAAGAGGTTGAGGCGTGCTCTGCCCCGCCCGTTGTCCAGCTCTCCTTGTGTTAGGACACCCAACAGTGTTGACTTCCCTGAGTCCACATTCCCTAGGACAGCTACTCGAAGGTCTAAGAACTATAGGAAAAAGAACAAAGAAATAATTAAACTTAACCACTGCTGTGCTGAGTGCATGAGCACTACTGGGCAGTGGAGATGCAGCTCAGAGAGCTTCCCTGCATCAGGGACACCGTGCAGTTTAATCTTGCTCAGATTCTGCTCCTGCTCCCAGCAAACCACTGCCCAGAAGTCGTGATACATTCTCTAGAGATGAGATGTGACACATTAGGCTTTGGTATCACAAAAAAGGCCATTTGCTGCAGCAGACCTCTAAATCCTTCCTTGTTTGCACACTGGTCTGCAGAACCACTGCCATAGAAGTGAAATAGAGGTGAAATTAATTTTTCACCTCTGATCCAGGCAATCTCCCACACTGAATCTGCCTCAATCACAATCTTGGAGATAAGAAGTGTTATCATCAAGCCTCCCTCTGGCAGCCCTTTAAAGCATCTGCTATGGGCCAAGCTATGACAAAGTGCCTCTGGGGTTTGGGCTCCCATCCCAAAAGGAAGCTGCTCATATGAAGCCTCTAAGTCTCCAGCATGAGAAGACAGCCAAATCACAGGTTCCTACCTGCTGGTTGTCAGGCACCTTTCGGACAAGCACCTCCGTTATCTTCCTTGGAACATCACTGTCATAATCGACCTCCCTCTCCCGCAGCACCGTAATGTCAGCCCCAACCCTGCCACGAAGACAAAAGCAAGGAATGAGACACACGTGTACTTGACAGCTCTTGCACCTCTAAAATAACAGCTGACAAAGTGAACGGGATGAAAGCTGGGGATAGCAGGGAAGGAGCCTTGTGCTTCCACACAGAAGCCATATAACTTTCCTTGTGTTTCTAGAGCCTCAGGACTGAAGGAATGTCAGTCATACAGGGGCTTTGTAGGATGGAGCCAGCTGCTCAGGGGACTCCAGGGAGGGAGCCTCTCTACCAGAGGCTGTTCATGCTCGTGGGCCCTATAGACGAAAGGGAGCACGTACTTCTCTGCCATACGGCGCAGCGTCTTGAGCGAGGCTCGCATCTCCTCCTCCGAGAGGCCCACCAGCAGCCCATTGTCCTCCACGCCGATCTGGTAGACGGCCTCACCTCGACCCTCCTGTAGTCGCCACTTCATCTGTGTCACCAGGTGCTCAAAGCGATATTGTGAGGGGTTCACCAGCTTTAGCTGTTTAACAGAGGGTTAGTTCTAGCCACAGCCTGGATGCAGAGGCAATGCCATTGCCCAAGCCAGCAAATCCCAATTTTGTAAAGCAACGCTCCCAACTCTGACCCACCTCTAGAAAGTACAGCCTGTATTAGTGACTGAACAGAACCCATGGGACAGGTGAGAAGGGTACAAACATATGGTAGAAGAACTTTCCCACCTCGTGACAAAGGGATCTGTATCCTGCCTGCTGCAGGGTTAAAGACAGCACTCTGGGACCAATCTGTGATCCAGGAGCCAGTAAGTGTGGTAGAGCAGCCACAAGAAAGCGGCAAATAATTTTCAGGGATATCTGAAACTCTCTCTCAAGAAAAACATAGTGGGCATTATATACTAAAACAGATTCCTAAAAATGAGTACTGAGACCAAATTTTTCCAGCTCAGCATACTGGGTAGTGCTTTGCACAGAGACACTGAAGATGAATGGTAGTTCCTTGGTGCAGTGTCCACTTTTCTGTCCTTTCCTTGGCCATATTACCCATAGGCTGTCTTTGGTGAAGTTACTCACTGCAAAATAACCCTCTGGGAGGAAGACCTCCTTCTTCAACCCCAAAAGACTCACCTTGTACTCGATGTTCCCATCTTCTGCCTGGTCAGAGAATGAAACAAGACAGAAGAGTTAGATGCTGTGCCCACAGGAACCAGCTGCCCAAATACTCTGAAGCTAGTGCTGAGGATTTCAGAGAGAGGGAAAGGGGCAGGAAGAGACTGTGTTAAGTCCCAGCCTTCTGCCATTCTTTCCTACACTTAACTAGAACTTTCCTTATGGTTTGTTTGTGCTGTTTGCATCCCACATTATGAACACTAGAGGACAAAACTAGAGTGGGACACAAGGGTAATACTGTCCAGGGGGGAATTTTTTTCTGGACAGTAAAGAATAGGGCCAGCCTAACAGTCACAGAGAGAGAGACAGAGAATTCCAGTTTCAAAAAGGCACAGGCCAGCATATGATTTAAAGTCTCCCCCTCACCCATCCATGACCCACAAAATGCCACCCACAGCATCCCACTCCCACCCTATCCAGCAACTTCTATCCATCCAATGCGCACAGAAACAGGGGCCTAAAAACCAAAAGCTTCTGCCTCCTCTCCTGCTCAGTGATATTCTCCCTCACTCAATTAGTTTTTCATTGACTCCTTTCTATATCCTTATGTATCTTCTCTCTACAAGGAAGGACTAGAGACATAAGGAAGCAAGGTAATGACTCCAGCTAGTCACTGGCCAGACAGTTCTGGAGAACCAGGTCTGACTGGGACTGTCTATACACAATATGCTCAGAACTTTCTCAGCAAGGGCTGAACCCAGATGGGGTTGTAACAGAAAGGCCCAGGTACTCAAGCTCACTTCAACCACAACAGGCTCCAGCTTTCCAAAGAGAATATCTAGACAACATTGAAGTAATTTCCCCATTGATTCAGTATAAGGACCACTAAGAAAGGGCTGGAGCCTGCAGGAAGCCACATACTCTGTCAGACTAAATGGGGCTGGCAACAGTAAGCACTTCCTTTTCCTCCGGACACCTATTTGCATGTCAGGAGAGGCAACAGCCCTCTCCTTGCCTTCCAGCTCAGCTCTTAACCACAGCGGTGCTTACGGTGGCAAAAGGCCAACAGAAGTTCTCAATTGTCAGCTCAGTTCCTTGGCAGCAGAGCTGTGCCGTGAGAAAAGGGAATTTGCAGAAGGCTTTCCTCTCTTGCCATCTACCAGCCTTCCAATTCTAAGAAAAAAATCATTCATCTGCTGCACTGTCGTCTAAATAAGGGACAGGGTCTGCTCCGAGGCACTTGAGACTAGAAAAGCAACAAGCCTAGACTTGCTGGGGCACACACTGGACAGGGTAGTCAGGGACAGGAAGCTGTGTTGAAACTACAGGGGGCTGTCCAGCCTCCAGCTGAAAGGAACAAGAACTAAACTACGGCTGCAGGGCACAATCCTTCCTGTGGAGAAGATCTAACAGTAGCAAAGCGGTGTCTTCCCATTTTGCCAAGAGTCCCAGCCCTGCCTGGTGGAGGAACTGCTCCCTCCCAGCACGGGCTATTGTATATTTTACACAAAGCTCACTGACTGGGACTGAGCAATCGAGTCCGGGCCACCGTAATTCTCCCCACACTGAGAGTTCTATGAGAGCAATGACAGTGACAACTGCCCCACTGACCACACACCCACGTACTACCAATGCCACTTCTCCCTGCTGCAAGGGACAAGTGCCTCACACTCTGCCCATACCATCTGCAGCCCCACGTAAGAAAACAGCTGTCAAATTAGCCGGGAAGGGAGTCACTAGAACCCGGTGAGTTTGGCAACTCCAAAGGGGCTCAGACACACAGATCGTCTCTCGGGGAGAGAGATGCGAACGGGATCTTTGGGACTACGAGGCGAGCAAAGCTTTATTTCCGAAGCTATTTCGATCGCAGGCGGCAAAGCGCCCACAGACAGACGCCAGGCAGTGCGATACTACTCCGGTGGACCCCGCAGGGAATTCGCTGGCACCGGGGACACGAGCACGGCCCGGAGGAGAGACCGGGGCAGGCGGGCTCACGGCTCGCGGGGCCGGGGCTGCAGGACCCCTCCTACGCCTGCTGTCAGCCCNCCCCGGCGTCACCGACCGCCGCGCGGCGCCCCGGGAAAGCGAGTCCCGCCCGCCTACAACGCCGAGAACGCACCGCGCGCCTCCCACTCGAAACTACACTTCCCGACGTGCCCCGCAGGGCGACCCGCTCGCTCCCCTACAGGTTCCCTCCGCGGAGGCGGATGGGAGTTGGGGTCCGAGGGAGGGGCGTCGCCTGTCGGTAGCGGCGGGGAAGCCNGGCAGGCGGGCTCACGGCTCGCGGGGCCGGGGCTGCAGGACCCCTCCTACGCCTGCTGTCAGCCCGACCCCGGCACGGCCCCGCAGCAGCACCGCCGGCACCTCCAGCCGGACCCGCCACCCAACGTGCGGGGTCCGGGCGTGGCACGGACCCGCCACCCAACGTGCGGGGTCCGGGCGTGGCACCGACCCGCTCTGGGGGGGCACCGGCCCTCCGGCCCCTCCCGCCCCTCAGCGGCGGCGCCCCCCGCCCCGGGGCCTGGCCCCGCTCCCTCCGCGGCTGAAGGGACGCGGCGGCCGTCAGAGCTCACCTCGGGCGGCAGGTANGCAACGCGCGAGATGCCGCCGCTTCCCGGGCCCTGCTCACCGGGATCTGCGGGCGACCGCGGGTTGCCCCTTTGGCAGCTCACAGCCCCGGGCTCCCTGGTTATTGACACTGAGCGATCAGTCCAACTGGCTTTGGGAAACTGGGGCACTTTCGAAGCTGTTTGCCATTGGAGGTACCTCATGACTACGCAGAGGCAGCAGCCCGGTATAGAGCGATCACACAGGACGCATTTAAGCTCCTACCGGGGGGCGGCGGGGAGAGAAAAACATCCTCCAGCTGTGCGCCGCATCCCCTCACTCAGTGCCTTCCGAGTCTCCAGTTCTACGGCCACTGCGCCTTCCCTTTTCCCGCCGCATCCCCTGGGGAGGGCAACGCTGGATCAGTGTTTCTGTACAACTGACACCCTCTGTGGCGTTGTGCACAGGCGGCCGAGGTTCCTGTGCAGCAGCCTCGGAGCGTCTCCTCTCGCCGTCCCGCCCTCCCTTCGCCGTGTGCTGGAAGCGGCACCCAATGGGGCGGCGAGCGCAATGTTTCCAAACACGACACTCCCTGCACGCTCCCCGCCTCCGCCTCCCCGCGGCGGCGCGGAGGCAGTTCCTCCGCAAGACACCGGAGCCGCCAGGGCTGCCGGGAGCGGGGCGGAGGACAGCGGGGCCACTTCCTGCGGCTTTCCCCGGACAGCTCTGCAAGAAGCTCCCGGCATCGCCTTAGCCAGGCGATCCCGGGACGGGATCGGGAGCGGGAGCGGAGGGACGGGCCCAGCCCACCTGACCACGCCTCCTTGGGGGGGGCTACGCAGAGGCCCCGCCCCAGGCCCCGCCCCCAACCGCGGTGTCGCCGCCGGCGCCGCCGGGGGGCGTGCGGTGCGGCTCGTGCGCCCCTCCCGTGAGGCTCCGCGGCGGGGGCGGCATTTAAACCCGCGGCGGCCGTTGGGGGGTGCGTCACTGCTCCTTCGTTCCCGGCGCTGGCGGGCCTGGATTGTGGTGCTGGCAGCGGCGGCGCGATGAGGCCCCAGGGGAGCAGGTCGGTGTCGGGCAGCCCCGCGGTGGCCGTGGCGTTCCCAGGAGCCGTGTGCCGGGGCAGCGGCTACCGCTTCGCCTGCGAGCTGCTGAAGCACGTCCTGCACCAGCGGAACCAGCTGCCGCTGCCCTACGAGCAGCTCGCCTACTTCTGCCGGCGGGCGGCCCAGGTGAGGGGCGGTGGCCGCGGGGGGCACCGCCGTGCTCGGAGGCGGCCCCCGGGACGGGGAGCTTAGGGGGACCGTGGCGTTTGAGTCTTGCTTGTGAGCTCGTGTTCTCGATCGGTGACTCGCACAGCAGTGTGTCGCTGCTTTTAAAGTAAAGCGTGTGTTGTAGCTGATGCCATGATGATTTTTTGCCTTTTCTATCCCTTTTATAACTTCTATATTCTTAGTATTTTTTTGCCTACGGTCTTGGACTTGTTTGTCAAGCTAGGAGACTATAAACATTTTAGAAGCTTCGTAGTTAGGGGTCAAAATGCCCCAAACACTAAGGTCCTCTCCAGAACACATTTTATAAACTAAGATAGAACCGTCCAGGGGAAGGTTCCTTGAGCGGGGGGGAGGCTCTTTCGAGCCTCTCATTGGGGATTTTTGGGTAGATATGCTAATTAGTAAGACCTGTAATTATATACTCGATCTTTAGTGGGGTGTTGCAGTGTGCATTGAGGTGCATTCAACCTGGACGTAGTGCACCTAAGGATCCTTAAAATAAATACCAAAGTAAAATCCCTTTTTCCCTTCTAACCGTGTTTGACTCCTGATTTTAAGGAAAAGGCATCATAGCTGCATCCCTAAATGTTACCTCTTCCTTTAAAAACGAGGCAAAGGCAACGTGAAGTTGGGGTTGCTGAAGGTCTCGACAAATTGCTCTTAATTGATTGTTTCCTACTTTCCTCTCAAAGTGCGTCACTGCTTTGCTTGTTACTCGAACACCTCTAAGCAAAAAAAAATACTATTAAGTGACTTCAGAGTGATGGCTGATCTTTGATAGATGGACTTCTCATTCATATTGGAATTCATCAGTAGTGTGATTCAGATTCAAACTGAGTAGCTATGGATTGTACTTTTGTGTTCCTCTTGCATCTCCTGATGTGCATGTTCTCAATGTGGGTACCTAAAGCTCTTGGAATGAACACAAACCTCTTGTTCCTTGACTCTCTGAGATGGGATGGGCCATGCTTTCTGCAGAGTATATTAGAACAAATATGTCTTCATAGATGAATGTACTAATCTGAATTTTTGTTTGCCAGGATGGAGATGGAATTGAGAAGCCACTCTCCCTGGGTCTGGCAAGCAAAAAGTGCCAGCAGGTGTTGATGGAGCTGGAGGGTTTGTTCCAGCACCTGGAGGTCATGTTTAGTCTGACGCTGGTTCCTCGGGTTCTTTTCCTACTTGGAGGCAACGTCATGAACCCCAAGGAGCTCTATGAGCTGAACTTGGAAGGGTTCTGTGAGGGCACTGCTGAGGAGAGCCTGCAAACTGCGCCCTGTGTTCGCCAGCTGTTTCATCACCTGTTTGTTGCTGATGTCTTCAGTGAACTTAAGGCTCTCCCTGTCACAGGCACTCTTGTCCTAGTCCAGGGACACCGTGACTGTGGTGTTGAGTGGTTCCGGCCCAAGCTCAACTACCAAGTGCCAACCCGAGGGAGGAAGCTGACTGTTAAGTTGTCCTGTGATGGAGACCTCCACCTTAGTGCCTCGTCTCCACAGCACACTGCACCTGCCTGGGAGGACTACGTCTGGTTCCAGGCACCAGTGACCCTCAAAGGCTTTAGTGAATGAATGGTTTCTGTGAAAATGTAATTGGAATATTGATTACTTTTTTTCTTCAAGTGTTAATAATCTTAGCAAATGTAACCATGTATTTTTGAACCATGTCTGTATGAGTTTATCTCCATGGCATCTACTGCTTTCTTGTACCTTGGCCGTGCTCGTCTGTTGTCCCTTTTCCTGAGTTGTTGTCGATGGCAAGTCCACTTTAAGGCACAGTTTGCACACAGGTCCAGTGATTCTTTAGAGGCCTGATATGTGACACGGGATGAATTAATGTGTTGCGACTAAACTCCCCTGCTGTGTGCTTGGTGAGCTGGCAACTGCTGGATACATACAATCTGCTCCTGAGTTCTAATATAGCCATTTTCTGACCCTGCCCTTGCCATGTTACCCATCGACTATCTTAAGTAGAGTTACTTCCCGTAAAATCACTCCCTGGGAGGAAGACCTTCTGCTGTCCTTAAAAAGCTCCCCATAGCAGGAAAACCAGAGAGCAAAACTAGAGGGGGGCACGAGGTAATGTTGTTGCAGAAATGGGATTTATTGCCGTCTAGTAAAGAATGGGGCTCGTAAAGAGGGCAGCCCCTCTACAAGGGGCTGGAGCCGCCAGGGCTGCTGGGGAACTGGGTGGAGACAGCAGAACTGATTCCAGGGGCCCCCTGGCAGCCCGGCAAGCAGCTGCCGGAGCTCCCGACACTGCCTCAGCTGCAGTGGCAGTGTCCCACTTGAGTACTGAAGTGTTTGCCTATTTATTTGATAAAATCAGGTGCCCCCATAACTTGCTTTCTGTTCCTTGACATTCCAAAGCAACTGGAAAGTCTTGTAGCTAGTGCTGTCCTGGAGATGGAAAAAGACCAGTTCAGTGGAGGCAGGGTAACAATAAGCAATTTTTTTTTTTTACTGGTCTTTATCTAACAGCCCTGACAATTGGTTAGATATGAGATTAAAAGTAAGCAGTTTCTTCTCTAACCCTCTTCAGAGAAAGTTAAGGAGTGCTGCCCTAATAATGATAGATTATTCTCACTTGAGGAAGAAACTTAAGCCTTTCTGCAGTGCATAAAAGTCAGGGGAATGTGATCAAGTTCAGCACTATCTTTCAAATTCATGTTCTTAGCTGGTATCACTTAGAATCAGAACTTGAGCCAGTTCTTCCAGGCTGCTGTCCACTGCACAGTAAGACAGTGTGTTAGAACTAGGTGTCTGCTGGAGTTGTCTTCAGTCAGATGGGCAGTTACCTGTGCTGTAATGTGCTTTTAATAGTTTCCAGTAACTCCATCCCATTTGAAGAGAAACTTGAACCTACTGGTAGTGAGGGTACTTGCAGTTACTTGTCAAAAATGCAGAAGGGCATGGTAAAAATAATTTGTAAAAGAGGGTAAAGGTTGAAGTAACCCTCTATACTTGGTGCCTATTTTAACTTTGTCCTTTTGGAATGAAATGAGATGACAGAAGTAGCAGGAACTTAATTTAATATTGTTGAGCTTGGAGAGCACTAGAGTGCTTTCTCTGCTGTATTATCTATTAATATCTGTTTACAATGTGCTGCAGCTGCTTCTCAAGCTCTTTCTAGGGGAAAAACTGTTAGAGTGAAGAAAGCTGGCTTATGTGCAGCTGCACACTTGAATATGAAATCCCAGGTCTCTTGAAGGGATAACTTGAATGTAGGAGTGATTGTGCTCAGATCAAAACCCTCTATGCTTCCACCAAAGCTGTTTGTGACACATTTAAGATTGCTAGTGTCCAAATGTTTAAAGAAGCTTTTGAACAGAAGCCTTGGCCAGTTCCTTTCATCTCTCTTCCTCAGATGAGTGCAATGTTACTGCAATAAACTGTTTACATATTCTATTATACTTGAATTATGAATGCAGCAATGATAGGGTGCTGGTTACAAAAACAACACAAGATGCTTTTGGGATTTTTTTTTAGTTTGTTTTTTTTCTTATGAAAACATATAAAGCTTGACTTTAAAAAATCAGTACTGTAATTATTATCAAAATAATATGCTGGTTTCTATATGTGATTACTCTGACGGATTAAACAAATCCACTGGTAGAACAACTTGCTTCCATTCTATGCATGTATTTCAACTGCAGTCTCACAGCTGTTCCACTTTCCTGACAAACTGCATGATGTCTTGTGCCAGAAGCTTTGGTTCCTCAAAGGCAGCAAAATGCCCTCCACTTGGCATGTAGGAGTAAGTGATGATGTTCTTGTAGACATCCTTTGCCCAGACCTCTGGTGTATGTAGAATCTCCTGAGGAAAAGCTGCAATCCCTGTGGGAACATATATGCTGTACCTAGAAAACATAAGTTAATTGCATTGATGAAACAAGTTGAGGGGGAAGTCTATAAAAACCTGTGACTTTGGTAACACATTCAGCTGGAGAAGTTTCCCCACTTTGTGCAGTGCACTTTGTGGTCTGCACTCTGCTGAGAAACTTCATTTCTAATTAGGTGTCCTTGAGTTTAAGATTATACCCATAGAGGTGTAAAGTAGAGCCAGCTTTGCATAGAGCTTGATCTTGAAATGTTTCCCATCTTTGAGTTTAACTTTTGTGAGCTGCAGTGTTGTGCTACATGACAAGATACTACACCTCTTTGAGAAATGGGCCAGTTCCTGTTTGCTTTAGAATTTGATACCAAATGCATAACAGACATCTCTGGAGAGAAAAGGTGGGCTGGTTCAGTGCATAAAGGAAAAGACTTCCCCATCTGTTTAGATGATCAGTTGCTTGGAGAAGTCTGCTCAGCAACATTATGGTCAGCCTCTCTTAGATTCATCTTAATGTACCAGCTGTCCCAAGGTGCTGGGTTCAAGTACTGCTCTCCAAATTGCTGCCCCAAATTTGTGCTTAACTGTTGTAGTTCTTAGCTTACCCTCCAGCAAGCCATAGCCTTTCTAGTTCAGTTTAAACTTCTGTCTTAGATGTCCCCATGACCTTCTGTTAGGTTTGGCTGAACTGAGTTACAAGTCACACTTGTTTGGTGAATAAGAATATAGATAGACCTGTGTTTTGAACACAAGCCTGAGTTTGGTGCTTTGATAAGTCTTCTGCATTGTCTTGGCTGCAAGCCACCTTGTGTGAATTACAGGTTCAAAAGAAAAGTGACCCTTAACTATATTTATCAAAAGCAAATAAGAATTCGGACTTCTGTTTTTCTTAGAACTAATAAATTTGCTGTTGTAAGTGATCTAAATGTTTATACAGACTAATGTTTCAACCTCATTTGCAAATCTGCCTTGCAGCTTGCCAATAATTACCCGCTATAAGCACTTAGACTTGGGTCCTTGGAGAAGTTTTCCTTGTAGTATCGCATTGAAGACACAATGGAGGATGTCACCCAATAAATCATCACATTGGTCAAAAGCTCATCAAGAGAGTATTTGCTGTTGAGAGAGAGAGGAAGAAATTTAACTGGAAGCTGTTTCTCAGTGCTGTGTACTGGGCTCGTGCCCTGGAGAACTGCTGTTCCTCTTAATCTCTTGCTTGTTTTCAAGCAGCAAATTAATTGGCACTTGTGTGCCCAGAGCAAAACTGCCTGGTGCTGAAGCAGTAGTGTGCAGGTAGTCTGCTGCAATTTTAAACTACTGCTTGTCATGTGTAATGTTTCATTAAATTCCAGCTTTGACTGGCCAGTGTTTTACCTGTATCTTCCTATTAGTTCCCACCTGTCATTCTTTTAATGAGACTTCCCATGGAATAACATCTGCTTTCTTACCTTTCCAAGCCTCCATCATCTTTATGCAAAAATGATTTGTCTGTCCAGGTAGAGAATTTCTCCAAGATATATGCAGCAAGCCCCACCGGGGAGTCATTCAGTCCACAACCTAACTCAGAAGAGAAGAGCTGTTTCAGTTGCCTGGCATTGCAATACTTCATTGCAAGTTAAACTGGACTTCCGTGAAGAGTTCAGAGTTTTCCAGGAGAATTCAGCAGAGAGTCTGTATTTATCTATCCCTGATAGTACTTTATTTGTGATAAGTTCCCTGCAAAGGAATTCCGGCTGTTACTGAGGGCACTACAAACTTAGTTAATTCCTATACAAAAGAAGCTGAAAGCTGAGGAAATCCTCCTGGCTTCTTGATGATGTGTGGGACAAGGAGCAAATTCAGATGTGAAGAGATGGCACTCTGAAATTTCAGATAAAATGTTTGGAAGCTTTGTCCTGCTTAGAATGGGATGCATTCTTCTGATTCTAAAATATATTTATGAAACAGGGCTAACAGGAATGCAACTGATTCAGAATATCATTAATATAATGGAATCTGTGCTTTTGCTTTTCAGCTTTTTTAAGAGTTTGCAAAATTGCCTTAATCTCAGAGTTGGCTGATGTTTGAAAGCACTATCCTTGACTCATGGATTCTCTTGTATGGCAGTAGCAAAACTTGAGCCCACTGTGATTTTTTTCTCCACTTAAACTGCTTTGGACTTTGTTGATATCACTTTTTATTGGCTGTTTTTATCGGCTGTTTTTATCAACCAGTCACTTATAAACCAAAGCTTGGATACCTGTCAATTTTACACCTAATCATTAACTTTTATTCATAGAGAAGTTAGGATCTTGCTGAAGTGTATAGGTGTCAGCACAGATTTTTGTGATACTCTCCCTCTCCTGGAACTTGCTTATTTATTCTTATGCTCGGATTCTCATGTTAACTAGTATTAATCCTTTTCTTAAGGCAGTTCAATTTCTTACAAGTGCTGGGGGAGGAGTCTCAGCAAAATATTTTTGGAAATTATAGAAGTTCCATTAGGGTATCTAAAGCTGTTTGATTCTGCTTGAGTTCTGATTTTTGAAGCATGATTTCCCTGTGATATTATCCCCTGTACATCAATTTGCCTTGTTTAAACAACTGTCAGATTTCTCTTCACAGACTAGACATACTAATCGTTTTTCTGTGGATACCTTCACATTTTGGCCCTTAAAAAGACCAAGACAATCAGAAACGCTACCACCACCACAACTCCCTCCCACATGGTATATTGTCTGTCTCCTTTTATTTCTTTGGGTTTATGATCACTTCAAGCAACAGGCTAGGCATTAGCTGACATTCCAGTTTGAGCTGCTTCTTCTCCTTCAGTGAATTGCCAGGACGGGGCGTTGGTTGTTCTCTGGTCTCCACATCTGACACCAGCCTCACATAGCACTGCTGCCTTTCCTGATGAGGGATTATTTCAATACAGCAATACCCTAGAATCCTCTCTAGTGGGGACTGATACAAATAATTCCTTTAAGCATTATGAAATGGCCTTATGTTTCTTAATAGTCCTTATCCACTGGCCCCAGGGTGTTTTCAGGTGTTTGAGCTTTGTCTACCTTTCTGCAACTTTCATATTGCACCTACTTGCTTGTGATAATTTTCTTGTTTTCAGCCCCATTTACTTCTCAAAGCTTTGATTTCAGGACCCCGTGTTTTACTTTAAGAGAGTTTTTGGAAAGGGGTTCTTGCCCAAAAGAAGTGGCATGCTATTTAAAAGACCTTGAAAAGTGATACTTGAAATCTCCATCTTTTTTTGAGTGGTTCCTTTTAACTTCCTTTTACACAGTTCTTGTCCCCATGAACTCATTGCCCATGTGAGTCGTGCACTCTGTCACCAGACCTCATTACTTCTCAAATCTGGCTGGCCTTTGTACACAAATCACTTAGGGTATTTGAATACCATGTTCACAGGGATACAGAGGAGGTGCATTACCTGCAGTGTCTGGTTTGGTGCCTTGGATGTGCAAGTATCCAGACTCTCGCAGGACATCATACACATTCTTCTGCATGAAAGGGTAGAAACGTCGAGCATCTTCCCTACTGAGGCCTACGAGCCATGGTACATAAGCCCCAAGCATTATAGCAATCAACCTTCCCAAACCTTGTTTGCCGATGAAAACACAATTCAGATGAAGCCCTTTCACACATCTAAAAGTAAGTTAAGGAATAGAAGGTTAAATAAAGAAAACAAGTCTGACTGCAACTGTAAGAGAAGCACTAGACTGAATCAAATATACAAAGCCCTTCAGGTTCATCATGATTCAAAAAAATTTTTTTCAATACAAAGCATATGAATGCAATTGAATATTGAAGGTTGGGTTATCTCCGAAGGAAATAAAGCAGAAAGGGAAGAGAGGCAGGGCAAACACAAAGCAGGACTATGGAGTGAGAAGGTAGGGTAGGAACTGGAGGCAGCTTTTCTGCACTAATTTCCTTTGCTACTTACTGTGGCAGCATCTGGGTCATGTTAGTAGTAATACGAGACCCCCAGTCTCCTCCCTGTAGGTAGTATTCCTTGAAGCCCAGTCTGTTCATCAGCTTATGAAATATCCGAGCAGTTGCAACAGAGTCAAAGCCTGTAGGTAAAAGAAACACAGGAGATCGATTTGTCCTGGTGTTCCTCCCCTGGCCAAAGACTGTGACCTGACTGAGGCATGTGTGTGTGGGGATGTGGAAAGACACAGTATGCGATGCTGCTCTGCCTCACTCCTTGGAAAGAAAGTGAATGCAAGATGAAAGAAATTCAGTGAAAAGCAGAGCTGACTTCCAGTTACCAATTCCAAATCTCCACAGCTAGCCCCAAAGCCTCAGCCACATGGGCCTGAGTGAAGAGCCAGGCATCTGCATTCACAAACTGCAGTGACCAGGGGGTGCCAGGGATGTTTGAGGTCTTACACCAAAATCTGCAAATCCAACAGAGCCTTTTCATTGCTTACCTTTCTGGTGAGGGGCCTCTGAGAAGCCATAACCTGGGATGGAGGGGCAGATGACCTCAAACACTACATCACCCTCATTCAGGCCGTGCCTGGCTGGCTCTGTGAGCAGAGGGATGATCTTGTAGAACTCGTAAAAGGAGCCGGGCCAGCCATGGACCATCAGCAGAGGTTGAACAGCTCGACCATGAGGAACATAGGATGGCTTCACATGGATAAAATGGATATCAATCCCTGCCACACATCCAAGAAAATAAAATTAAAGCTCTGGTACCATTACAGTTTCTACTCTGGATTCTGAAGAAGGAGGGTGGCAAAATTGTAATTAGCATCTGGAGCAGAAGTTCCACAATCGGCCTACTGCAAGAAGATGCCTGGCTGAAAGGGGATGCCTGGTATTGTATCTGTGTCTCATCTTTTACACAAAGACAGAGATATTGACCCTAGCCCCAGATACTGGAATCACATGGAGATAAGTATCCATCTCCTGAGAAACTGGTCTCAGAGTATATAGAGCAGAGCTGCACTTGAATGAATAGCACAATGTGGGTAAGACACATGCAAAAACATTACAGTAATTAAAAGAGAAACATGAAAAAAGGCATGATAGAAGTCTAACTTAGAGATCACTTATATAAAGTCAGGCTAACCTATCAAGACATCACTAATGTAAAGTCTGGCTAAGCTCACCTGACTAAACTGCTGGGTGATGGGGAGGAATATTCCAGCCTCAGTCTGGCTAAATTTCGCAGTTTTCAAAGGTGGCTTCAAGGCAATTGCTGAAGAGCACCTCATTGTTAGTTAGCACAGGTTCAGAGTGAGATGAAGCCCATCTTGAAGCAGACCTCATTTTATTGACACTGTGTAATGGTCTTAATTCCTATAAGGTTATTAATAATAGAGCCTCCACCAGTGATATTTCACTCATATCACTAAGCTGTTATGCATACAGTTATCTCAAATATTGTCACTTCTTACATCTCCCCCTTCTTGCTGTGCAATTCCAAGTAACACCTGCTCAAGCCACAGAGGCCCCCTCACCTTCAATGGTGGTGTGGAAGTGGGGGTATTTATTCAGCACTTCCACTTGCTTGCGCCAGTCAAACTGATTCCTCCAGTAGGCCACCACCTTCCGCAGGTAGCTGGAGTTGAAGCCGTAGTGGAAGGCAGCCCCTTCCACGTGCGGTGTGAAGCGGAAGTTATCCAGGCGCCGGTGTAGGTCCTGTGGAAGGGAGCCCTTCTTGCCAGGCTGGCCAGCTGCTGGCATGTGCCCTATGCCAGGGCAGGCACAGACAGGCACTCCTGGCTCTGCTGGCTTTTGTATTGCTCTCTGGGACACCACAAGCCCTCCTGAAGAAGTGCCATATGCTGCATGACTGCCTGAATTTTTTATGTGGTGAATACAATTTTCTAAAGGTTACAAGTCCTCCATGGGCACCCAGGAGTAGTGGGTCCTACTCTTGACTTGCTGCTAACCCACTTCAGGGTCTTTGGTACTAGGAGCTTGGCAGCACTGCTGGTGGGGAGAATAAGAATCTCACCTTGAGCTGCTGGCTGCTACTTGGCCAGATAACTAGAGACAGGCATGCAGGGCCAGAGGAGCTATGACTCAATCCAGGCCCCATCCCTCTTCCTCCTTACAGCCCTTTCCTCTGTGGAAACTCCTCAGTCCTGCCCTACTGGTGCCACTGCTGTTCCAATGCCCTCCTGCCCTGCTCCACCATCCACAGACCACTGTCAAAGTCTTCTGCTCAAAGCGTGGCCTTTCTGCAGAAGCCCCAGCTTGCACGGAGGGGCTGTTGTCTCAGAAAGTCTTTAGGGGACATGGCAATGGACCAGAGCTCAAATCCCCTTCATAAAGAATGGTGAACCAGAGCATCATCCAATGGAGCTGGGTGGCTGCTCTGGTACATGGAAATGCCCTGCTGTCACCTGCAAGACATCACCTCAAAGCTGTGAGGTGGGTGATGCACTGCCTCCCCCTTGCAAATTTCTGCCCCTCCTTCCCCCACCGTGGGCAGTACCTCGATTTCTTTGTCAGATGTTTGAATCTTGAAGGGACGGATGCTTTCATCTTCTTTCCCTTTGAGGGGTCTTTCACCTGAGCCCCACCACCCATCGCCCATGTCAATAGTCTTGATCTTGCGTCCAGATCTAAGCCAGTAAAGCAGCGCCCCTCCAACCCCCAGGGCGGCAGCAGGGAGCAGCACTGCATTCTTCTGAGAATATTCAAAAGACCTGGGGAGGCATGAAATTGTTTATGTTCAACAACAGCAGTGTCAAAGGAACTATGCTGAGGCTTGTATTCACATCCCTTGGGACTGAGCAGGGACAAATGCCTACAAATCCCAGGCAGTCAGCAGGGACTGGGCACTTCTATTGTTTTTTAAGATCATGGGCAAGATTTGGGGCAGGGTTCTATCTACCAAGGCTTCTTTAAAGTCTTAAGTCCTTGCTGATCAGGACTTGCTGATCACAAGGCTTCTTTGTCCTTTTCCTTGTGAACCAGCATGCCCAGGGAGACAAGGTTCAATAGGATATGGGCCAATCTACTTTGAGGCAGGTACTGCAGTCATTGAGACAGTAGCAGCTGGACTTGTCCAGCAACAAAAAGTGCATGGGCAGAGTGGGCTCAGGAGCAGGAACAGAGACAAGTCTTCAGCTGCTGATGAAGAGAGCTGGATGTGCTGGACATGCTCCTCTTGCCAGTGCTTTATACACAGCTTCCCTACAGATTCAATCATCTCTTAGGGCAATCCTGGCTCTCCCCCACAGCTTTCCAGTAAGGTGTGTCTGTTGATGCCCCTGTTTCTGTTCTGAACAGCAAGGTTCAGACTTGAGGTGTGGGAACTAAGTTACCAGAGCTGGATTTGACAGATATGCAATCCTAAATGTAGCGGACCTTCCCACCCCTCTGACCTGTGCTTCAAATTCTCCAGCTTCCCCTGAGGATTAGTAGAGGTGTCTGGAGCTCCTGCAGGAGGCTGCAAGGAGGATGTGAGTGAAGATTTGGTTGCTGTCATCATCCAGAATATGGAAGGGACGATGCTGTGCCCCAGCCAGGGCGCTTACCAAAAGAGGAGGTCTCAGCACAGAACAGCTCTTTCACTCACCTAATCTGGGACAAGACGCTCTCCCTACAAAAAGGGGAAAAACCAGAAAGATCCTTACAGTCTGATAGTGTTGTCCCATACCAAGCCCTGTGGATGGTGCAAAGAATGTTCCCTGCCAGCACCACTCATTGCCCAGGCATGTGATCACAGGCTGTATAGCCACCTGGCAACATCTGCCATTATTTCTCCGACTCTTTGGATAGGATGGACACAGAGGTACTCACAAAGCACTGCCTCTGTACAAAGAGACAGTGTTTCTGGGCTGTGCTTTAGATAGACAATTTGTTGCCATAATATTCTCTTCTTCAGCACAGTTTAGATAAAAGGCAGTAAACAACTGCGTAGGTGTGTCCTTGCAGTGTTTCATCCCACAGCTGTGTAACTTCAGCCAGGAAGATTGTTTATTTTGACTGCTGTGTTGCAATAGGTGCACAGCCTTGGCAGGGCAATTCCGAGCTCCAGGGTTATGCTGCTGCCAGCCATGCGGTGTCCATCGTGCTGCAGGGCTGGCACCACAGAGTATTGTGGGATCCTTCCCTGTTCAGAGTTTAACAAGCTGCTGTACCTTTGACACTTCTAGCTACTCCTGACTGGATATCAAGCCTTTAGGTCTCCCCTGCCAGCTAGGAAAAGAAAGTATCCTCCTTGGCTCCCTTTAAGACTACTAAGAGTCTGGTATAAAAGCACAGTCTAAAATCTAGCGACAATAGAAGTGACAAGAGAAAGTCTTGTTACTCTGCCTTGTGGAACGCAGCTGCATTAGGGAGTTCTTTCTTGTCATAATTATGGTACTTAGACAAAACAAACGAAAACAAATACCAAAAAAGAAAAAGACTTGATAATCCATGAAAAAACAACTCCACAGGGTGTTTGTTATCACCTAGAATTGTTTCCCTGTGCTGTCTGCAATGCAAAACCTGGAGCCTGTGCTAGATACGCCAGTAGCCTCCAAGGCAATTTGGTAACAATTGCTGAGACAGCCTATGTGGGATTTTTTTTCCTTAAATCGCTTCCAGCCGTGGAAGAACAGGGCTCCTAAGAACAAATAGCTTATGCAACAGGTAGGAATATCCCCCTGCACTTACATCCTGGAGCTCAGAGGAGTGAAACCAGTTATCACAGCAATAGCAGAAACTGTGCACTGCTAAGAAAGCAAGCCTGTCCCAGAAGCAGCTCTCTGGGCGACACAAAACAAGGCTCAGTCGATCAACACTTCCTCCACACTCACGCTCACAGAACTCAGCTGCCTTGCTCCCACTCTCCCACGGCCTGCTGACCCTTCCGAGTCTTTCTCCCACCCCCAACCCCAGGGAGCCCAGTCTGGAGTCCCTCCTCCCCGTGCCGAAGAGACCTCACCATGCGTTTGGAAGGACCTCCCGCCACATGTCTGCTTGTCCTTGCCTGGCCGCCGCTCCGAGTGAGGACACAATCGCAGTTTCTCCTCTGCTGCCGTTCTCTTCCGCAGTGTCGTTTTCTCGGGGACAACGCAAACTATATCGTCCCTCAGTGCCACCTATTGCCTGAGTCTGCCGCTGCAAACTGCGCTCGACAGAGGCAAAGTCCTGCTGGCAGCAGGAATAGCCCCGTGCACCAGCACAGACTGGATGCCAAATGCACAGAAAGCAACCCTGCAGGGGCTGGCTTGAGGTCCTCGGCTCAGACTGTGACAACACCGTGTCTGTTAAAAATCTCTGGTTTTCGTTTTTGCCTCTGTCCCTAGTTCTTTTACTCAGAGTTTGGATTAAGTCGCAGGAGACGGAGGATTTTTCTTCTAAGCAGATGTTTACTTATTCTTATCTATGGCATTCCTGCATGGGATGTGCCTCTGAGTTAACAAGGTGGAAAATAGCCCCGAGTTCTGACTTCCAAGGTCAGTTATACCCCAAGCTGCCCAATAATGAATTGCCAACAAATTTATTTTTACTTATAGACCAGTAACCATTCATTTATCGTCCGCATTGTGGGTTTTTTGAACCAATACCAGAACACCCAGAATTGTGAAGAAGAAGGAAGAAGAAGAACAAACCCACACCCCAAATCCTCCATTTTGTTACATGCATATACACTACATAACAATATACATTACTATATCCCATAAATCTAAAACCCAGGATTCCAACACGTGTCATTACAGCAAAGGCTGGTTGGGTTATACAGCCCATACAGGGCCCTATAGCAGGAACTTCAGCAAGCAGCCTGAGGGAAGGGATTCTTCACTCTCTTCAGTGCTTGTTTGACCACATCTGGATTGCCACAGCCACTTCTGGCCTTGCTGGTAGAAGACAGACTGGAGTGGGCCCAGCCTTGGAGATGCAGGGCCACCAAGCTGCTGGGGGGCTGCGGCGTGTGGCATATGAGGAAGGTGAAGATGCTTCTTCATCCTGGAGAGGAAAGGGTAAAGGGTAGGATCTTATTGCTGTCTACAGCTAATCAGTGAAAAGCTGAGGGAAAATGGACCCAGAATCATCCTGGAGGAGCATCAGTTGAAGGGCAAAAGGCAAGGACAGAAACTGTAACCAGAGAAGCTAAGGTTAGATATGAGAAGGAATTACTCCTCCATGGAGGTACTCAGACACTGGGACAGGGTTCCAGAGAGAATGTGGGATTTTCATCCTTGGGGGCATTCCAGATTTGACAGGAACAAGGCACTGAGCAATCTGACATCCCTGAACCAGCTCTGGGCAGGTGTTGGGGTGAGCTCACCTCCAGGTGTCCTCTGCAACTTGTGTATCATTTGGCTGTGTTCTATGTGCATCCATGATTTGCAGCAGCCAAAACATAAAGGAAAAGTTCAGTTTTTAATTTTCTACAGAAATCAATGCTAATCAATTTTAGTTCAGGGGCCTAGATTTCATTTTCATCACAGTTGGTAAAATCTTGCTGGATGAAGGCTTCTCCTTCATAGGAATTTGCCAGCTTGGGAAAATGAGAGTTCAAAGTGTCAGGAAGACTAATCCACAAACATCAGACGTTTATGTCCAAAAGAGAGACAGAGCAGTCCTGTTACTTTATTCCAATAAAGGGAGAGGCCATGGGGCATTCCCCTGGGGTCTCTCAAATTGTTAGACAGCGCAGCCTCCTTTTGATCCTAATTTCCCAGCTGCATTTCCCTCTCTCTTTCCCCACTGGCTGAGGTACTTGAGAGGTACAGACATCCTAAATCACTTAATATAGACCTTTCTAATGTACACTCCCCTCCCCCTTTTCTTTTCCTATGGAATTTATGGTTCTTCCCATTGCTTCTGTTGTCTCTCAGTATCTATATTTACCTATCAGCAGACCCACAGTTTGTTTGTAAAGACAAATCTATCTCATTCCTTTCAAAAGCCTAAGGAGTATTAGGTGGGAGTAAAGTGAGCAGAAGAGCAGTATGGAATAAAGAATACATACATGAAAGAGGAAAGTGAATCATTGACACGTTATGCACTATACTCAGAATTTTGCCTTTTACATTTTCAACAAAAACATGTACTTTGCTAAGGACTATTTTCCTTGCTTCCACGAATGGCAGAGCAGTGGCAGGGAGACTGCCACCAGGGTTTTATTTGCTTCCAGTCAACAAATACTGATATTTATCCTTCTTTTACTTTGTTCTGCCTCTCAGAAGCCTCTAGTTAAAGACTCTTTTCCACTGTGCTGTCTCTGTTATTAAGCTTCCAAATAAAGTACATCAGTGGAAGGCTTTATAAATTAAAGAGAGAATTACAACAGGAGGAGAAACAAAAGTGAAACACAGCTTTCCAGATTTTTTTTTTCTAGCTGTTGCCAACTTATGTTTCCAGGCAAGTACATAGTAAAAGAAGTACTTACACTGCATAAAATCCACAATAATCCTATGGGTTTCCTAAATCAAAATGTTCTTAAATCAAAAATTTGTACTGTGCCTCAGTAGTGACTCATGTATGTGCTTTCAGCTGTTTGCTGATGTTTATGAATCCAGTCCCCACATCAAAAAGCATGTGGAACACTCCAAAGACCTCCATATTCGGGGAGTCAACAATGGTTCAAAATGAACTATTTACTAAATTCTCCCACATGAACAGTTACCTCTGATTATCCAGCCAGCTACTAGAGATGGTGATTACTACCTCTTGGTGCTAACTTGCTCCCATTTTGTTGTTTTATGCTGCAACCCCTCAGTACTGTACAGCCTGCCTGCCTCTCCTTCCAGCACAGTGCAGCAACCCTGAGACTGCACGTACCCAGCTGTCCTTTCTGCTGCAACTTCTGTGACTTCCCTGGCTTCAGGACATGAGTTTGGATTTGATCAACCTCATTGCCATCAGGATGTGTCAGGGATGGCATTGGATATAAATATTTCACTTGTGAAGGGACACCATTACTGCCTTCTGCCATGAACTGTTGTCACTTTGCCATTATTACTCAGTGGCTCTCACCGTGAGGTGCCATGTGAAACTCGATGTTACTGTCCTGTTTGGAGTGGTCAAAGCTTCTATGCCCAGTAGCATTTTAGGTGTCCATAGCCACACTCCAAGTCATTTTCATTCAAACAGCATATAGGAATTTTTTAGCATGTGGTTGATTTATCATTACTGATTTTATTATCATTATGTGCCCTCGGACACTCACACTCAGCCCTGCCCTTTTGTTAAGGAATTAGTGTATCAAAACGCAGGGCTGAAATTGATAATACCACACCCTGCAACAGAATTAGTTAAGTTACAAAGGACAGAGACTCTTGAAAATTTTACTGGAAAGATGAAATAAAGCTTTCTGAAGAGAAAGCACATGGTAAAGGACTCTAATGTTTTAACCATACTGTTTCATACTGTTGCATGAAATGTTTAAACTTGTAAGAGGGAGAAGAACTGATCCCTCTCCCCCCTCAAACATGTGATAAAAGTACTGGGAGAGTGTGGGAAGCAGCAGGCTTCCTAACAATGCCCAAGAAAGAGCTGATACCCTGTTGGCCTTCTCCCAAATTATTAATTCCAAAATGTAAAGATCAGGCCCGAGACAAAAAACTGTCAAAACCACCCCCAAAAGGTGCTGCCTCTGGGAACACTGGGCATCATGGATGATCTGCTGCATTCTTTGGGTGCTGAAAGACTGCTGCATGAATTCCCAACCCCCAGAGCCTGATTGTCCTGCAGATTTGGGACTCTCAGGGTGGTGGGGGGAATGAACTGCTTAAAAAGATATTAGTTAGGTTTTATTTGTATAGCAACTGCCCATAATGCTTTCCTCTTCTTTCCTTTCTACTCCGTCTGCTAGATTGGACCAGGAGAAGAAGGGTACCCTGAATAGACTGAAAGAGGAAAGGTCCCAGTGTCCCAGTGTGGTGGTCCCACACGTGATATCTTGAGACAGGGAGTGGTTGTCAGAGACTGGATAAGTTTAGTGTCTTGAGCCATTTTTGGGGTGCTTGGAATGCTTGTGTGCTGCTAGGTGAGGCAGGGCCCTGCCCCACCCCCAGACCCCCCAAGCCCTGGAAGAGCTATCAGTCAATCAATCAATCAATCAATCAATCAATCAATCAATCAATCAGTCAATCAAATGGGGGTGTGTGGGGGTGGTGCTAACCCAGCCCCTGATTGGCCAAGCAACTGGAAATCTCTCCTTAGGGGGAAGGCCCGTGGAGGCTCAGGGGCTTAAAAGATGGAGCCCGAGGTGAACACATGGTCTTGACTCTCCCAGTATTCTGAAGTTCCTTTTTTACCCACAGTGGAATACTAGGAGTTGGTAGCTCTGTGTGTGTTCTTCTATCTCTCTTCTGTCTTTCTTTCTTTCTCTCTCTCATCCTAATTCTCTTTCTAGGGAACTTTGTGGGTAACATAACATCTCATATGTTTAAAGATTTCTGGGTGAAATGGGCTAAGTAAATGCTAAATACTAAATTAATGTTAAGTAATGCTATGATTCATGGTTTTGGTTGAATATGGTGTTGTATTTAATCCTTTTGCCAAAGTCCCTTAATTTTCTCTATTTTTGCTGGTAATCTTTTGTGTGATTTTTTTCACCTCTTGAGAATATCTGGTTGGGATTTCTCTTTGTGCCAACTAGAGTGAAGGAAGCTTCAGTTTAGCTCCTGGATTTGAGTATTTGGGGTGTAACAGGTGTGAAGTAGGAGCCTTACAGCTGCTGCCACATGCAGCATGGTTGACTCACACAGGTACAACACAGACACTGACAGACAGTAGCACTTGGTCAGCTTGGCTGCTGCTTTGCAATAGCTACTTATACTCAGCCACTAGTGGTATTTATTTAAGATTCCTATGAATTATTTCATAATTTGTAAAACCATACTTGAAATGTTGTTTCTGACACAGGGACTGCTTTCCAGAAAACTAAGCCTGCATCCAGATTCAGTGGGAAGCCACTGCATTCTTGATCCAAGAAATAAAATTAGGAATTCAGACAAAATCAGGCTTTGATGGCTGGGTACAGTCCAGTCCCCAAGAGGTGACTCCATATTGGACAAATCTGTCCTTCTCTTGGCAGACCAGAGGTCCTCCAACTTCAGCCTAGGGAGGAAAAGAGAGTATAAAGTGATTCCTCTGGTAATGGAGACACCAGGCATGCAAACAGCAAAATATTGGCAGGGATAATATGATAATTCCAAAGGCCTCAAAATGGGACTGACACAAGGACTCTAGAAAGTGTTTTATCAGACCTGCTGGAGTAAAAGAACTGGGGGGAAAAGATGTTGTTTCTAAGCATCCATGCTCTTGGTCTGAAGATCCACCAGTCATGGATGTGAGTACATCCCCAGATCACTGTGAGGTCAATTACACGCACAAAATTGGAAGTTTCCTAATTTTCCACATCCCAGATCTACTTGATCTGGACAAAAATAATTTAACTATTTTAATGCTGTTCCTTAAAATCCAGGCATAGCAGGATATGAATACCTATGTCCAGTGATTTTTGAGCTGATCAATGAATGCACTGCCTACAGTCTCTATGCCCAGGCAGTGTATTACAAGCTTTTTTGTTTGAGGTGAATGGGGTATTCACAGCACTGGGCTAATATGAGTAGGATATTACCCTACACATTTTTCCTGCTCTCCTGGTTGACTCTGTGGCTTAAGAAAAAACTGCTGTGTATACCTCAGTTTCTGGGCTTCATGCAGAATTGCTGAGCTTCTGAAACTGTTTCTGAGCCTTGAAAGTCCAAATTGTATGACCTGCTTATACTCAAAGTTAGATTGTTTTTACATAACAGTTATCTTTGCTTCCCAAAGTAAATCCACCACAAAATTAACGATTTTCGACACTTTCATTCATAAATTCAGGATGATTATGTATTTGTTTGAAGGAACTTCAGGCTTAACATTTTCTGTAACATATTGTGAATATCTGGAAAGACTTCAAGGTTTTTGTTAAATTGGTATCAGTAAGCACTTTGATGAGAGAAGCTTATTTCAGCACCCATTAGACTGAAAGAGCAACTTTTGCTTCCAAAGACATTGCTACAGGTACTTTTTTTCTGCTGCATGTGTGTAAAAAGAGAACACAACTCAGTTTAGGAATGTATCTTTTGTTCAACCCTGCCACCTTCCTTTGCAAAATAAGTAACCCATGCAAAGCTCCACTATACTTCCAGAAATGTCATACTACTTTGACCAGTGTGGACTATTAATTAAGGAAGTAACAAAACAGGACAGAGCAAAACCTTGTTTATCTCATTTTGCAAAACAAAGCTGCCTGTGAACATTACGAACTAAGGTCACCCTCCTGAAAACATAAAGCACAACACAAGCGAAATTCCTATAATAATGACAACATTCACATATTTCAATAGCACACAGCTAGAGAAATGCTAGAAATGTTGTTCCTCTTGTTTACCTAAATGAAAAAGACATCCTTCAGAATGCACTGTAAAATGACATGGGCTACAGGACATGTACTAGCTAAAGAGCATGTACTGCAAAATTCAGCAGTACAGATCTGAAAGCTGTAGGAGGGATTGTAACTGTTAGGTTGCAGGCCTAGTCAGTGTCCTGGTTTCGGCTTAGATAGTTAATTTTCTTCTTAGTAGCTGGTACAGTGCCATGTTTTAGGTTTAATATGAGAATGATGTTGATAACACACTGGTATTTTGGTTGTTGCTAAGTAGTGCTTACTCTAACTTAAGGACTTTGCAGTTTCCCATTCTCTGCCAGTGAGGAGGTGCACAAGAAGCTGGGTGGAACCACAGCCAGGACAGCTGACCTGGACTGGTGACAGGGATATTCCATCTATAGAAAAACATGCTTTTTACATACACTGGTCAGAGCCACTAATTGCTGCTCAGGGACAGGCTGGGCATTGACCAGCAATTGTGTTGTTGACTTGTATTGCATCACTTGTGTTCCTTGGGTTTTAGCCCTCTCTCATGTTTTCATTATAATTATTATTACTGCTATTATTATTATAGTTATTGTACATAATTTTGTTTCAATTATTAAACCATTCTTATCTCATGACTCTTACTTTTTTTTTTTTTTTTAATTCTCCTCCCTACCAAAGAAGGTTTGGGGGAATGAGTGAGCAGCTGCATGGTTCTGGCTTAGTTTCTGGCTGTGGTTAAACCATGGCACTCAAGAGTAATTTTGATGGATTGCTATTTCTTTTACTCACAGGCTCTACTGGAGGTGGCACTTATAGCCAGCTGTTACCAGATGTGGTTGGTGTAGTTGGGCCAGTGTTTTGTTCCATTGGTGCGGGCTCTTGAGTAGGATCATCACACCTCTTGAGATTGCAGTACTCCCATATGGTGTTGGGGTCAGTGGTGAAGCACCATGGGCTGCTGTCACCATCTGGGTTTCTGCAATAGTTGTCCCTCAAATCCCTAAACAAATAAAATCAACAGTTAGGCTGTGTAAGACTAATCTACTAAGTACAAATAAATACATTTATTATTGGTTTTATTTATGGCCAGATATCCTATTATCAACAAACACATTAGTGGCTGTGATGCTAGTGAAGGGTTATATTTCACATGCGTATTGGAGTCTTGAATATATTTATGCATAAGGAAACATAATTCAACTACTAGCTTATACTCTGGCTGTAATATTTCAATGTACTGAGTACCTAAATAATTGCCCCCTATGAGCAATAATTTAAAATAATTATTAAATTATTTTAATTTCTAAGTATGTATGTGTAAGCATACACAATTGTGAGAATGTGTGAGTTAGTAATAAATACTCAGGAAGATTCATACTATTGGTGGGCACTTAGGCTTTTCCAAATTTTTTTTTAAATGTCAAAGGGTTCTTTCTCATATTCAGAAGAATGGCAAATAAATGCTTATGCAATCGACTCTCTCTTACTCTCCAAGAACCCCATTTCTACTGAGGTCAGTGAGACCACTCCCATGTGTGTGCTTGCTGGGGCACAGGGAAGTAGAATTTCTCTCTTCAGTTATTTGTACGGTTGCAGTGTTTCCCCATCCTGAATCACAGCACAGAATAAAAAAGAACTGAAATGCTTTTTCTCTGAATATGACAGAACACATGATTTCCACATTTTCACAGCTTGATTTTAATTTTTAAAAATGTTCTTGAAAGGTATAATCCTCTCTGAGGATGTTGCAGGTTTTTGATGCCAAAATATAACAGAAAATTTCATATTATTTAGGGTGACATCATAAAAAGGACAAAAACCAAGAAAAGTATCACCCTTCCTGGTTATAGTTATAATACACAAAGCATGATGTATTTCCTCACAATTGTAATCCTGTTGCTTTCCTACCCTTACTAAAAACTGGCACAAGAATGATTTTGATTAGTTTATCACTGGTCCAGTTTTGTTAGTCTGAAGAAGATAAGTCAAGGGGAAATTTCAGTGTGTGCAATTCTGAGTGCTCATTTCCAACTGCAAAGAACACTTAGATGGTATTTCTAAGGATGATATATCTGACTGCGTGTTTTGCATCATAAATGCTGTGTCTTCCCCAGATTAAATCATTAGAAAGGCCACACCAGAAAGTCTCAAATTCATTAACAAAGCATATTTCAGCAGATGCCCGGTCTCTGGATACAAGTCTCATGGTGTGGGTTACAGAAGATCAGATTTAAGAGTAAGGGACATAGCTGTATTTTACTCAGTTTTTAGATAGCAAGCAAACACAATTCTTAAAAATGAAATTTACACAAAACCTTTCTGTACCTTAGAAAAGTTGACTTTCATAGACATATTCCCTAGCAGTGTTTTAAAGCATAGATGTGCAAAGATAATACAACCAGCAATAGTTATTGCCTGAGGAAGCGAGAAAAGGTGCAATAAACGTACGCATCTGGGAATCTGTCCGGGGTTTTTATGTGCCTGTGTGGGACCATGGAGCTCCAGGCCTGGCACTGCTTTCCCGATGCAGTGATGGAAGTGGTGCCACGGTAACTCTGGCCTGTACCTCGGTAGCACTCCTCTGGCAGGGGAACTTGTACAGGTGCATCTGCGGCAAGCAACAGAAACTGGGCTTTGGCATCATAATTTTATGTTCTTACTGAGCAGCCACAAGAAAGCCTCGAACACACAGTGTGACAAAAATGAATGACTCGTTTATGCAGACAGCATCCAGTGAAATCATCACACCTGCAGCAGAAGGGCATTTCCAAACATACTGAGAAAACTTGCACAGTTTTAACATGTTATGTTAGATGTTGTTCAATGAAGGGCTCACCAGTCAATTTCATTTTGGCTTATGTGAACTTGTTAGGACTAATGATAAGAAAGTTCACATGAAAAATTCTCAAAGATTAGATACTGGTGATTTTGCCCTTGATATATTTCTCAAACAGATATTATGTTAAACTTCAATCTCTCTACTACCCTTTTGGTTGTGCTAAGACTTGTTATTTTTTGCACTTAAATTAATGAATGTTTCAATGTCATTTTTATTGCTTTGGAAGCTCCTGTCCTGTTTTTGTTGCTAATTTCCAAAAATGGGAGTTCATTTTATTTAGAAATTTTTCAGCTCTTTAAACTTGCTTTTCATTATTCAATGAACTTTCTATAATTGGCCTACCTTTGGGAAAAAAGGAATATAAAAGCATAAATGTCTTTCATCCTGTAATTCTTCTGTCGAGTCAGCTAGTGATTTGCATCCTTCACTGTATTTTCTTAACCACTGAAAGGTTAATATTTGACAGATTTTGCAACATGCCAGGCAGACAAACATTAACAGTGACAAAGTGACTGAAAAAAAGAGTTAATGCATTTACAATATGAAACAAGAAACCTTTCATTGTTTTAAAGTCCTTATCACAAGTACACTCCACCATTCATACCAGCAATCCCTTGTTCTGTCCTGTCACAGGGAGGAATCGTGCAGTATTCCCATCTGACGCTGCTGTTGGTGGTATAGCACCAAGGCTTCTTCTCTCCATCAGGATTTCTACAGTAGTTTTCCTCTAAGCCCCTTAAAACAGGAAACAGGAACACTGACTTTAAACCACTCATAGAAATCCAGAAGAGTTGTGTACGTGACTATTAACAACTACTGCAGGCAGAATTCAGCTCAGTGGTGAGCTGAATCTTTTTGGAGATTGATTAACCCATACATCACTGCCTTGGTTCAATGGTTTTCAACTTTGCAGTCTAAATGCTGAGGATATAGGAAGAACTTTTCCAATGCTTACACTTTCTGCTCTTGTTTTTGAGGCCAAGATACAGCAGTAACAGCTGACTTCAAAACAGAAGGCACTGAGATTACAGTAAGAACCAGGCAAGACTGTGACAGACTGGAAGTGTACTGGAAGTGCACAGGAGCACTGGTGCACGCCGCTCTCTGCCCTGGGGTAGAGGACAGGGTTTCACATGCCTAGGAAAATGTACAGGATCAAACTACAGAGCTATAAGCCAGGTCTGTCCCAGCTATTCCTGCACAGTGCTAGTGCTCTGCAAACCCAGCTCCTCTGACCTTGGAGCACAAGGATGTATTGGAGTATGTTGTCCTTGGAGCATCGCTCTTCAGAAGAGTGATGTATTGAAAATGTGCCAAAACAAAGCCAAGGGATTTTTAACATGAAGGTAGTGAACTACGCATAGCTCTGCAGTGGGATGTGGAGGAGATAGGTGAGAAAAGTACCTGAGAATAAACAGGGAGGCAGAAAAAAAGGAAGATCAAGACCTGGACAGGAGTAATGAGCACTGACAGCGAGACTACAACTTAACAACAGGAATTAGGAAAACATATGCTTCTCTTGCCTCTACATCTGGAGTCACAGGGAATAACTGTTCTTTGGTATTTGTTACAATGATGAGGCTCAGCGTACTTGCAGGGGTATCTGTCAGGAATCCAGCCATGTTTGTGAGGAAACTGTGTGTTCCAGTGTTGACAGGCATTTCCCGATTCGGTGATGGATATCCTTCCTCGATAGTCTTCTCCTTTCTCTGAAAGACACTGGGAGTCTAGGCCAGACACTGGTGGGTGTGTAGCTGTAACAGGAAAAGAAAAANTTTTTTTTTTTTTTTCTTTCAGCAGAGGTTACTCCGGTTAAAAGCCATGTCAAAATCAAAGAGTACATTTTTATGAGCCTCCAGACTGCCAGATGGATGTCCTGTGTCTGCCCTTTTACAGCAGCCAGTAAATAACTCTGCTGAGTTGAGCCAGACTCTGTGCCTGCTGTCCCCTGAGAGCAGAACAGGAAAGGCAGTAAGTAGTCCTGCACAGTTTTGTAAACCCAAGTGAAATGGAGTACAGTAGTATAATACAGGTAGCGTGGAAGGGCAGAAAGGGCCAAGAAGAAATTGTGATAGAAAGCAAAGCAGCCTTTGGAGCTGAGCCTCTGGAGTCAGTGAACTGGGAAAGAGGGGCAGAAGGAATAGTGAAAAAGAGAAAGAAAGTGAAATGATCTGTCCTGTGGGGAACAGCAAAGAAAATAAGAGTAATGATCAGAGGCATAGAATCTGCAGAGGGCAAATGGAAAATGAATTTACAGCACATACCTATGATGTACAGAATTTCCCATGGACATGAGTATGACCCTAAATGTTGTTGTGTTCCTTTAAGTTTTAAGCACAGGATGGAAATGCTATGGTAACTTCCACAATTTATCATACAGAAGTCTATAAATAGTTATTCTGCCATCTGTAATTAAGCATGCTGAAGAGAACTACATCTAGCAAACATACACCACGGCTTAGAGCACTGGCAAGTGCAGATACATAAGAAAGCAAGCTCTAGAGAGAAAAAACACACTTTTAAATTTTTTTCTCAAAGCGCAATCCACCTGTACAATTGTCAATGTTATCTCTTAATTCAGTGCCTTGGAAATATCCAGATTTAGTGGTCTCTGCTTAATGAGTCAAGATAGCTCACTCTTAAGTCAGGTTTCTCTCCTGAGGTCCGAACTTGTTTCTCAGGATTCATCCCTTGCTAAGAAAAAGGCAGTGCTGGCTGTGGTGATCAGACCCAGGTCAAATATCACATATGGCCACTTGGCAAAATCAGATGATTTCTGTGAGTTAGCAGATCAGCAGTAAACTACCACCTGATTTAACCTGAATGTCCTGTCTCCCGGGTAAGTTGAAAAGTAAAGTGGTTAAAGGCAAGTTATGGTTTCCCATAACATCTTTGGCCTTTGTGACACCTACATCCTCACTGATCTTACATGGTTTTACATAACAGAAATTTAATGAGTGATTCTGCTTATTAATGTGCACTTTCTCTGCTTCACAGAGGTGCCTTTGGGTTACTCAGAACTGTGGTTTCTTGTCTTTCCCCTCCCTGCATAATTTTAATGACAAGAGCTACCCTCTGGAGTGATCTCAGGAAATCAGACTCACAGCAACGAGGAATGTTGCAATATTCCCAGCGTTTATTTGGGTTGGTAGTGAAACACCAGGGCCGAAGTTCACCGTCAGGATTACGGCAATAATTCATCTTCAGATCCTTCTCTGGATAGCTGCACATTGAAAATAAAAGAGCAGCTTGTGAGTCAGATGTAGCAACAAGGCTGACCGCAGGCAGGGTTTCACAGGCTCTGTGGGAATGAATTTGGTGCTGAGTGTCACTCACTGTTTCTGGGTAAATCCATGCATATGAGGCTCTTGGGCATCCCAGCGTTGGCACTCAAGTCCAGACTCTGTTCTTGAAACTTCTCCGTGGTAATCCTCGCCGTTACACTGCATGCACTCCCCTGCAGGTCCTTGGCAGAAGGAAAACAAAGCAAGGAATGCACCGGCCTATTCGTGGAAGATTATGCTGAAAGGAGAAGTGGGGTTTGCTCCAGCTAACAGCGAAAGGAATTCAGCAGACCATGCATTACAGCCTGGCCAAATTAATAATGCTTTAGGAATATGTTTCATTTGCAGGGAGGAATTTGTATCTCTAGGTACTGTTAGCATGGGAGTTCAGTGTGTAACACAGCACTTGGGTCAATCTTTACTCTTCTTACAGTTAAATAAATTACTGGTAGAAGAGCAATATATTCCTTATCTAGATCATTGGAGTTCTCTGCCAGTAGAGTCAAAAGTAACAAGACAGGTGAAGATAAAGCAAATTTTTAGAAAATTTTAGTTCTTTCATATTTACAAAATAACTTTGATAACTCAAGCCAATTAGGAGAAAAACCTCTGTGTTGAGAACTTCTTAAGTTCAGCTTGACTTAAATTCTAATTTGAAAACAATCTGTAAAAATAAAGCACCAAAAAGTAGCAGGAATAATATTACCTACTTGAACACCCCTTCTCTGTAAAGTAAATATACCTTCTGCAGTGTGCGTGACCTGGTCTTCACACTCTGGGATGGCACAGTAATCAAATCTTATAGCAGGATCTGTTGTGTAACACCAGGGTCCACTTTCATCCCCATCAGGATTTCTGCAGTAGTTTTCCTCCAACCCTGCATTGGGGTGTTTTTCAGGTGTATAACTGTAACAGTATTAAAATTCTATTTTAATTCCTGTACTTTAGTGGAGCAGAAGGAAAATGTCCAACTTGCTCAGCTAGCTGTGAATTTTATTAATTCACAGTAAAAATGAGAGAAACAGGTTCCCCATTGTAAGCCCTAAATGTAAACTGAAGAAACATTCCATAACTACCATTGTTAGTAGCTTTCTCCCTAGGTCCCAGTTGCCAATAAGGAGCAAGCTTACAGCCTGCAAGGATGATGACAGTCTCAAAGGACAGTTGTTGTCTCTAATACATGCATCCAGCTGTAGGGAGTACCTGTGGCTCTATCATGTGTTTGTCTTAATGAAGCTCCTTTAAAAGTTGTGTATTTCTAGAGACTGTTCACCAAACACAACTGGGTCACACAGAGATCTGAAGCAAGTGGTGCTAGGCTTCTTCGTACAGTAATCTTCCCAGAGAAGACCAAACTACTCTTAAACTGTCTGAGCAAGTGTATTCAAGTTTCATTAGAATAACAGCAAAAATAATTTATAAAGTAAAACTCCAACATAGATCAGAGGAAACAGGACCTCTGCTTCCCCATTTGCTTCAGGGAGCCCAGTGACAAACAGCCCTGAGAAAACTCTACCTGGCCAGCTCCATTTGGCCCTTGGATACTTTTCTCAATGGTTACTTTTTGGACCATCTGTATGGCACGTAGGGGGGCCATAGAGGTGGACAGATACCACCTTATACAGAGCAGAGCAATTATGACCCCAGTGTCACCAATAGCAAAATCTTCATCATTTTAAGAGAAGGAGCATTTCATCTGCATAAGACACCTCACATTTAGACACAACTTCTCTAGTTGACAATGCATCCTTTCCTTATCCAGATCATTGCAGTTCTCTGCCAGTAGAGTCAAAAGTAACAAGACAATCAAGATAAAGATGTTTTAAAAAGTCACCTGACAACAGGTTTTGATAACTTCCACTATAAATCTGTGAATATATATGAAGATGAGGAAGCTTGGAAGATGTTCAGAACAACATAAATAAATGAAAATAGGCATACTTTGGTTTGTGGGGTTTTTTTTCTGCCCACTTCTGGCATGGAATACCCCTCCGAGTCTTGGTTTCTGTTCCTCTGTAGTCCATCCCACTCCCTCTTTTACACTGCATAAGGTAAACTGAAATGGAATCAAATTTGTTAATTCAGTGGTGTTACAACATTAATTTCCTGGTACTGCAAATCTCCAGATATAACTGAAGCTCATCTGTACATGATGAAACATGTTTTACTCATGTTTTGAACCTCTTGTGCCTGCAAACATTATGATTCTATAATGTATTTTAAAAGAAATTAGTTACAACTACTAGGCATCTAATGAGAAAAATTTCTGAAGCATTGCTATAAAGCTAATAAAATCAAGTCAAGAGATCAGCTATATCAAGGTACAGTTGTTTCTGACATGCAAAAAATACATGCTTATACTATCGTAATACCGGGATAAATAGGAATGTCTTTTACCAGCAGCTGGAGATTCTTTGAAAGGCATTGTTCATAAGCACATTTGCAGTGTGGGCATCATCCAACTATCCTTTAAGTCAGAAAATAGTTATCAAAATACACTTGTCACATAAGTGGCCCCCAAACCTTTGATTCATCTTAGCCTCAGACTGTCCCAGGTAGTTTTCTAGTGGGATTCCAAGGCAAAGAGAATGCAGGTCTTATTGATGGTACTTTTATTGTCAACAGACACTGAAAAATTTTCAGATATTCAGGGCAGTGATTTTGATTTCCCCTTCCTTTTCCCCTTTCTTGCTTGTACAAGAAGAATCTCCCTAAACCTTAAAATATAAAATGGAAATGTTAGAGCAAGGACAGGAGAGAAATCTGGTAGAAAAAACTGAGCCTTGGTGGAACACCTTGCAATAGTTACGGCCATCACAGTTTGTGGCTGGGACTACAAATGTCTGTGCCATTTGTCTTGCTAAAAGGAAGCTGCTGCTGCCTGGTTTGTCAGGGTACCTCTGGAGGGACCAAAAGTCGAGTCACTGCTGCTTCAACTCTGAGAGCCAGGTCCCAGCATGTCCCTTGCTGGTCAATAGACTTGCCCATGGACTTTCTGATGTTGCCAGGTTCCTCCTAAATTGTTTTAGCCTGTCTAAACAATAAAGCTGGACACATCTGACACCCAGGAAGAAGAGGTAAGGGTTTGGAAGGAACACAAAAAGCAACTTCCCAGTTCAAATGGCACATGGAAACCACCATGGATCTAGGTCTTGGTATTTGATCCTTCTTGAACAGCATTTTTAGTTATGTGGCTTCTTCCTGTTTGGCCCCCAAATTCTCTATTAGTTTTTTGCCCTCCAAATTTCCTCCAGCACTGTGGCAGAGAACAGAAAGATGCCATTAGAATAGGCTTGGTGAGTAAATATGTAGCATCTTACTGTACACATACTTCTCTTCTCATAAAGAACTGTGTCCGTGCTGGAGAACATCACGGTCATTTTAGCATTTTCAGCCAGTGTTAAACACTCCAGCTTTTTTCTGGTGAATAGGAAAGCCCTGTTGAAGTTGAGAAGGAAACAATATTGACATAGGAAGCAATATTTTAAATTAAATTCAAATTATTCAACTCATAATTATTTTTCTATAAATTATTAATTTGGTAGCACTGTCTGGTATTCATTTTTATCTTTCAGATACTGCACTCAATATTTCATTAGCATTATCTACTACTCTCAAGTGGCTCACTTACTCAAGATATACGACTACGTGAATAAGTTATTGTGTGGGGAACTAGAAACTGCTTTGGCAGAACATTATCAGCAGAATCCTGGCTGCTCAGGTTAGTGTCTGTCCCTACAATGGATTAGAAACCTTTCACTCTTGTGAAACAAAGCACCACCCAGCTAAAGAGGGTCCAGCAGTTCTCCGTGTAACGCTGGATAAGAACAGGAGCTTGAATGTTTACTCTAAAATGAGTAGCACATGGTAAATCCACTCTTTACCTGATCTTGTGATAGTTCATGGGTGGAGATAAGTCACAAGCCAAAGGCACAGGCATGGGAGACACTGCTGTAGGCAGAGCTGCAGCAGAATGGGGATGTTGGTTCTGAGCAGCAGTAGGAACGTATCACTGATATGCAGACACCCACAATGGCACAGTTTTAAGATTCAATGGAAATTACCTGCAGGTAAAATTTCTTTCTGCTTCACATTTCTCCGCACATTCTTTTTCATTATTTGTCTTGTAAAACTGTTTATTTCGAGTAAGTATCCAAACACCATCTGTTCTTAAATAGTCATCCAGTATATCTCCTTTCACTAGAAAGAAAGGAAATGAATCAGACATTGTAAATGAGAATTCTGCTGTTAAGATTTATGGATTTCCGTCCCATTTTCCATGTAGCTCAGACAGGTGAAGACAGAATTTGTTTTGCATAATTCTGGTAAAAGATGATAAACTCTGAGGTAATTTCTCCTGACACAATCACAGCATGTCATGGGAGAAAAGTAGCAGAAGAAAGATATAGAGGCAGTTCTGATTAGAGTTATACAGGAGTTTGAATGTAAAAGCAAGAAATGTGAAACAAGAGTGAGGGGCAGCAGAGAGAGAGAATAAGTTGTGTCAACACCAGTTAGAGGAAGATGAAGGGAAATAATACCTGTATCAAAGTTTTGGAGAAGCATGAAATGAGGTGGATGTGAGATTATGACCTGTCATGTGGGCTCTGCAATCCCTACAGTTGTATTGGTCACTGCCTAGTTGTTTGTCCCAAGATGTCCTGCCCTAGAACCAGAAAGTTGCTATATAGCCTTTTGCAGTGGCCACCATGGTTTTATTGTAATAGGTTCAGCAGACTTAGTAATGAAACTGTCAGGCTGCATCTCTGTTGCAACAAGTTAACCCAAGATTTTAAATTAGTAAATCAATTAGTATTATTATATCCAAAAACTGCGTGTGCACAAGATTTATACGATGCACCTGCTAATACATTTAACACACCTCTCAAATAGTGTTGCTCACAATGGAGTTTGCCATCTAATTGACTTTTTTTCTTCTTGTGTCTATGAAGGTTCTATGTTTCTGTTCTTAATTTCTAGAAGAGTTTATTTCCATCTCCAGCATCAGGTTACAATATTGCACAAGTGATATGATTTAATTATTTCATTTTTTTCAATCTAGATTATTATTGACAGGTGCAGGAAGTTCATAATTTTGTACAGCATTCTCACAGGTAATATTGTGAATCTTTCATTTGTGCACTCATATTAGGGCTGAATTCACTGCAGCATCACTCCAGTGTTATTAATTCCTATGACATATGGGCCATTCATCACCTACCTCCATATGACACAGATTCACACAAAATAAAAGGCATTTGGGCCACTAATGAAAGTAAGATGATTAATTGCCGGAGGGCATTTTCTGTGTCCTTTTGCAAAGTTGGCTCAATGCTATAAAACCCCCATATGTTAAGAAATCCCTGACACTGAAGCTTCCCATATCTAATCCTGCTGTTACAGCAGGACTATGTGGAGCACCAATAGTGCAGACTACTGATTTCTCCTGAAATCAGTGAACAAGTGCTTCCTCTCCTGAATTTTTTCCTGAGTTAACTGAAGTGACTGTTCCAGGGGACCAGGACAGGAAAATACTCCTTTCCAAACTTTATTTACTCATCTTAACACTCTATGTTTCTTCAAAGAGCTCTACTTTGGATACTATTCCTTTTCAGTGACTGTAGAAAAAAAAAACTATTTAAGTTAGTTTAAGAATGATTACGTGGGATTTTGGATGACATACGTAAGGTAAAAGACAACACAGATTGGCAGCAGCTTAGATAATAGAAAGGAAAAGGTGATGCTGGTTGCATGAAAAATGCTGCAAAGTGTAGACTTAAAAAATATAATTGATTTAAAATACGTCAGGGTAAATGTATTTGTCTGACTAAAATATTTATAAACCCAGACATTGAACATGATAATTGAACAGAATATTCAAATATATGTGAACAAACTAATTTCTTCTTTTAAATATGCGTCTTTCTAGATTTGACCAGTACTAACCCAGAAGACATAAAAATTGGTTTTTAAGGCAGTTATGGATCATCACTTTCAAGCAAGTCAGCTAGAGCTGATAACAATGAACAAATAAACCCCCCACTTCCTTAGTTGTCTTTTATCACCTGGCACAAGCATTCAATGATATGTCCCTGGTATTCTGATATTAAGTGTCTGAACTATTAAAAACTCATTAAAATGGTACTGATATGTATTTATCAGTATTTAAAAAGTAATTTAAGTGCCATGCAATTATATGTAATTTCAAGTACAAGAGAGTATGGTATCTGATTGAAATCTGATTCAAGTAAGTACCACACATGAAATATTTATTTGGAGAATTTGCAGATAAGCTTAAAATTCATATATTACCACTAGTGGAACACCTATCTTCTTTTGGAATTGTAAAAAAGAGTTCTGGACATATTCCTGGAAAAGGTGATCTAGGTTACTGAAGAGTAAATTTCTACCTACTGTCCTCAGGACAACAAGGGAGAACATTTTATTGTAAGTGTTTGAAAACATGGAATGTGAAATTGCTGGAATATAAAGGAACCTGTTCATTTTAAATTTTGTTTTAGATATTCCATTTCAAAGCTTTAAAACTCCTGTAATAAAGGATGAAGATCAGTATCACCATGCTTAACAATGCTTGGCAGTAAACACAGCTTTAACTTCAGCATTTGATCCAAAGCCTGCTGAAACCAGAGATGACTTCTCACTGACTGCTGTGGGTGTTGTACAAGCCTTTGACAGGCTGCTTCCCAAGGGTGCCCCCATCTCTGGACATGAGAAACGTTTGCTGGGAGCCAGGAGTTGCCCATGCAGACACCAAGGCTGCTGCTCCTCTGGTGTCAGTGATGAACACGACTGTGGAACAACACAGCTCTCACTTTACTCTACAGCAGCTCTTTCTGACCAGCAAGGCCCAAATCCGTCATTGCCCAGGAAATGAGTGACACATTGGCTTAAGGATCTACCTTCACCACATCGAGCTTGCCCCAGTTTGGCCCCAGTCTTACCTAGGCAAGCAGAAGGCAAAGGACTCTTACCTGAGCTGAGCAAGAAAAGAAAGAGAAAGGCAGCTTTGCTAATTCCCATTTTGGCCCACCTGTCAGGTGCTGGATGTTGTGTGTCAGTGCACAAAGTTTTATTGACTCGCACTGGAGTGAGGCAGCATCAAACAAACAAGGTAGGAGGATTAAGTTAATCATTCTCCCATGCTGTGCTATTAAAACAACCTTGAATTGGATGGATTACCAAATCAGTCTCAATAATTTGTACTGGATACTGGGAAATGTATCCATTCCCAGTATGGAATGTGAAGGCACTTTCTTCTTTTGTGGGACCTGTTTTGTTGGTTTTTTTTTTCTCAGAATGCTTGGCGTCACTTTGCGAAGGTAAGGATGAGGATCACAGTGGTGGAAGGCGTGGGAACAAGACACAATCCACACATCTAATTCTATGTAGTCCTGGATATTCAGCTTTAGGTCCCAATAGTATTTTCAGTCACAGACTTGGCCTGCTTTAGATTGGAACTGCTTCTGATTTATGCTCGTGTGTAAGTCAGTCCCCCAAAACAGATCCTGATGATGCTAACTCTGTATCCAAATTGTTTTTAACAACCTCCAATGCCCTTTCTGGAGGAAAGAATATTACTTCCCTCAGCTTTTCTTCCATTTCTGGTTTAGTTTTTGTTGTTCATTGCTTGGGAGACAGCATTCATTTTGATTCAGTGTACAATGTGCCTTTGACCTCCAGGCAAAGCCACTGATATCTCAAGTCTGCCCAGACCTCAGGGTGTATGCAGGGTGCCCTGTGCATTTCAGCAACATCTGTCATGCCTGCCAACCCCGTGGGGCTCAGTTAAAGGCAAGCCAGGCATACCCAGCCATTGTGCCTTCAGGAGTTTCAGCTGGTTTGCCTGGCCAGTCAGGGTAGCCTTTAGCTGGGATTGGGAGGGCAGATGAGAAGATAGCTGGGAGGAAGGTGGGAGCCCTGAATATTCCCCTTTGTGCTGGGAGTCACTTGGGGCAAAGGCAGTGGTCAAAAGGTACATGCCTGCAGGGCACGAGTGGGAAATGCACCCAGGGCTGCTGAGGAGCCAGTGGGGAACTGGCCTTTTTGCCCCAGCTTTGTGGCACTGCAGAGGGCTCTCAGTGAGTAGCCAGTGTGTAACCCGTAGTGAGAATAGGCAGGAGTGACACAGTAGGAAAGCAAGGGCTTGGTCTTGTAACTGCTTTGTGGTGAGCTGTGTCTGTGTGCCAACACATCCACAGCTCATCTGCACCCCAACCTCCACAGCCAGTGTTTGAGCATCTCATTCAACGTGTATCATATCTGGCAGAGGGATATTCCTGCAGGGATGTTCCCACAAACCTTCAGGAAATCAGTGGTTGGACCAAGAAAAGAACTCAAAATTTGCCTTCCACAAAGACACTCATGGTGGAAGCAATCACCACTCATTTCTGCTTGGGCAGCCAGCAGGTCTGTACCCTCCACCCAGCATGTCAGCACATGTATAGGTGAATCCTGGGGACACATGGCTGTGGAAGAGACAGGCTGTCCTCATGGGGACATGAATGAGAGGAAGCAGGACTAGAGGACCATTTGGGGGTGGGGAGAAGGGCATGCAGGACCTGAAGATTTCCCAGTTTAATACAGCAGAGAGGTGAGGTCACTGAGAGATGCAATATTATGTGATGAGCAGGGATATGAACTACGGGGAGCCAAGCCTTGCTTTTTCTCTCATTGACAGCATTACCTGCTCTCTCCTCTGATAGTAAATGCCATACACTACAGATGCAGAAGTCTGAAACCACTCTAGATCTGCTAGCAAATAGCATGGAAACGTTTTTTCTCCTGTATTTAATTTTAATCTTAGAACAATCAAAAGCAGAGAGATTTTTACGCCCATGTTTTACTAGCAACAAATAAAAGCACATCTTTGCTGATGAAAACCATGCTGTAATCCCGCTTCATGTGATGTGGGATTTTCTGGAGAACGTGCTGTGCTGGCAATGTCCAGAAGGGTGCAGCAGACGATAGTTTTTGGAAAAAGTGGGTGACATTAAATCCCCAGCATGAACAAAAGTGTCAGTCCACACTCAGGATACGTTGTCAGGCGATGTTTGTCCATAAGCTGTTCTAGTTTACTAGGATTTTTTTTGTATGCAAATATGCTTTGCATTTCTTTTTCAGTTTCTCCTTTCCTACCTCAATACAACAGGTTTCAAGCTGATTGGTTTGAACTTGTGTAAAATAGGTTCAAAAGCTTTATTTTGTCAATGCAATACTCCATGTAGGGAAGGCAGCATGCAAGTGTGAAATACAGATTAAAAACAGAATGAGAAACAGTGAGGGTAAAAAAGCCAAGTGTAGTATTATCCCTGTAAGGTACTGAAAAACATGATAAAAGTTATGTAAAGGCAGTGAAAAATAGAGACATCTCTTTGGAGCAAAAAAACACCCACAATTTTGTGAGAAAATACCACAGGTTTCATCAAAATTAGGAAAAATAGAAGGAGAAGAAATTACTTGATTGAAAAGATAAAACAAGTGAGAGTAAGTTCAAAATAATGTTCTTAAAATTAATTTGGAAAAACACTGATAAAGAGCTGCACAGTAACGAAAACAAACAAAAGAAAGAATTTGAATGTCCAATATCAAATTATAAAATACTTTCATTAGGCTTTCAGCTTGGAGAAAGAGAGATTTGTATGTGTGCTCATTCTTTACTTTTGCTAGAGTACATCCTGCAGCTCTGCTGCACTGGCTTGGAGTGTGTATTTTCTTTAGGAATTGAGAAGAGGACTTGTTAGTCACGGTGCTACTTCCAGCCACTGATTCACTAAATTCTGTCAGTGGAACCAGAGGGCTTCTAGACAGGCCTTGTATAAGTTTCAATCACCCTGTACTCAGCACTGGTGAGGCCACACCTCAAGTCCTGTGTCCTGTTCTGGACTCCTCACTACAAAGAAGGACACTGAGGGGCTGGAGGGTGTCCAGAGAAGGACAACAGAGGTGGTGAAGGGTCTGGAGCACAAGTCCTGTGAGGAACAGCTGAGGGAACTGGGGTGGTTACCCCGGAGAAAAGAAGGCTTGGGGAAGACCTGAAATTTTGCCTGGGGAGGTTGTCAGATCTTCACATCTGGAAGCTTCAGAAACAGTTTTGATAAACATCTGACAGATATTTTAGATCTGTACATGTCTTACGCCACAATGGTTGAACTCAATAATCCTTTTTGTTGCCTTTTTCTTCTCATTCTGTGAATTAGATTTGTGACACCTAAACAATTCCTCAAAATAGCTATAGTGCAACTCTCCACAAGCCATTAACAATAATCCTTCTTTCTCTGTAGAATGGCTTTTGCACCTTCTCTCTCCCTTCTCCACTGATATACTCTAAAAGCTTACAGACATGAAAAGAGGAAATGCACAGCCAGGACCCCAGACCCATTCACCTAAGAGTTGGGCTTGATGATCCTTGTGGGCCCCTTCCAACTCAGAATGTTCTGTGATTTTTGAAATACTCACATTCCCACAGCATTGTGCCCATTACCCGCCTTGGTTATATCTACATGCCCTGCTCAGCTGGCAGGCTGCAGTTCAGTGCTCTGGGTCACCTCTTAGAGCACTTTGGTTTCCTTTGGGAAAAGTGCAGAGCACACTGAATCCTTGCCCCAGGAAGGCTGACTGATCAGAATAACTGTCTTCAAAGAAAGAAGAAAAATATTTTCCAAATCACTTTGGGAACACACAGAAATCTCCTTTCTCAAGACATCTCCAGTATGAGCCTAGAAGCAACATCATTTCATTCGAGTGACAGCTTCCCCTACCCCAGGGGCACACCAAGCACTGTTGGTTTGCCCCTGCTTTTCCCAACATAATTGAAGCTTCTGGAGTTGCTTCACCTTGACAGCTCTCTTGTTTTTAGATGGATCATAGCCCCAGCTATGATGAGAAATGCAAGCAGACTTGTTTAGGCCTGATCCCTGGCCTCTGCCAATTCTGCAGCCAGTGAGGGAGCATTTGTGTCCTGCTGGCATCCACCAAACTGGGCTCTGGCTCCCACCCAGCGCTGCTTTCCTGCCTCAGGTTCTCATACACCCAGCTTCTCAGCACCTGTACCACAGGCATTACCAGCATACTCCCAGCACTGCCAAAACCTCTTTATGTGGAATAGCTGGATAATGAATTATCAGGTAATAAAATGCTATAGAAAAACATCTTGACTAAAATGATCTTGCTACTTGATACTCACTTTAGTCTATATGACCCTAACTATATGAGTGAGATACATGGTATATGAATGAGGCCTGCCCAAAGGACGGAGTATTCTCATGGATTGTACTCAGAGGAACGATGCCCTTGGCCACAGTCATAAACAGCTGGTTGTCCAGGCCTAACCCCTTCCAAAACTGAAGATCACTGTAGCTCTCTACCTTTGAAGAAGGTTTGAAGCACAGAGCTCATTTCCTCCTACTATTGTTTGTTCCCATTTTCTTTCCCCTGCATGTGGACACCAACAACAGAATCATAAATTTGAAATGTAGTGCATATACCCAAGTTTGTGCCCTTTCCTCTACCAATTGAAGTGGAAATGAGCCCCCCAAAGCCACTTAATCAATCTTCCTTCCCTCAAACAGAACCAACTCTACCATGTCCTTCCTGCTTCTTGAACAACCACAGGTTAAAAACCTCCCAGGACACCCTTTCTCAGGAAAGCAGTTAACAACTATCCTTACTGTTAAGGCTTTCCTACATCTTACCTAAAGGGGTTTGCTTTAGTATAGTCCTTTCACATCTTACAGTATGTAAGGCAAGGCATCAAATAGCAGAATTGCAAAAAAATAACCCAGAATAGTACAAGCCTCATAGTTCCTGCTAGTTCCTCTGCGTGGATGGGTTAGCTTTACATAATATAGCAAATATAATTGCTGGGTTTTTTTTTAAAATGCATTCAGACAACTGGATGCAATACTAAGTTTGAACTATATTCAGGACACCTCAAGTAAAACACACATAAATAATGCACATATTTACTATTCATATAAATGATACATATTCATTCCCTATTAATGATAAATATCAGCATTGCAAAAGCAAGAAGGAATATGGTGGTAGTGCCTCAAAAAGGTGTTTGGTAACACCTATCTGAGCTGACATTATTGTGATGATTGCTCTTAGTGTCTCATAGCCCTCTACAGAGCCACAGTCTTGTGGCCACTCCTGTGACATGTGGCCCGAGACTCTTCACTTGTGCTCCAGTTGTACCAGCCATGCTGCTCTTTATCCCAGGAAAGCTTTTACACAAGCAACGCAAGAAGGGCTGCAAGGGCTGCACCTCTGATGCTCACTGTGTTGTTCTTGTTTATCCTTCTCCCACAAGTGGTCCTCAGGCATCTTTGTAGTAGCCGCAGACCAAGCCAGAGACCTGCTGGTGCTCTGACATGTTAGATGATAAATACCCTCCTGGCAGATGGTAAACCTTGGGCTAAGGGCTCACTTCCAGAACTTTTGTTCATAAAAAAGCCTGTCCCAGGATGATGGCACACAGAGCAGGTGTGGATCATTCTCAGACAGGGAGTGTGGCAGCTCCTGCAGCCAGCCGGGAGAAGGCTGTGCTGGGGAGCTGCCTGAGCCAGACAGGGACTTCTTGTGCTTTGGCTCCTGCACCCTCCCTGCTGAGAGATTGCTAGCTGGAGACAACCAAGGTGGGAGCAGGGAATCGAACAGGAAGGCACAAACCCTTTCCTGATGCAAGAACCATGGAGAAAACTGTTTTTCTCCCTAAGGAACTCCCCATGGGCCTGTCCCACCAGGGCAGCCCCAGCGCCAGGCACTTGGCACATCCCTGGGGATGGGGATGGGCTGAGTCCATGCGGGTGGGCCTGGATTTGTGGGGCCCATGGCTGGTCAGGACTGTGGGGAGCTGGAGACCTGCCCTGCCACAGCACTATGTGTCAGCCAGGGGCTGGCATGTTGTCCTGGGCCATGGGGGAGCCCTGTGTGCAGGGGCAGCCAGGGCTCGTGGTGCCAGACAGCTATAGGACAGGGAACTGAGGAAACAGGAGCTTATTTGTCTCCCTCTTGCACCCATGCCATTACTCAGCCATCCCTCTCCTCTGCACCTCTCCCTAGGCCAATCTGTCATCCAGCGCTGCGGGAAAGAGTCTAAGGTCAGAGGCATTTCTGTAGAGAATAATCTGCAAATGCAGTTTCCTTCAGTGGAGAAACTGAAAGTTCAGGACACTTGACTGCCTGTTATCTTTACTCACACAGATGCACAAATACATCACCAACAAGGACCTTTGTTCCTGATTTTTTCCATGCTTACGTCTACTGTGACTTTTCCTGCAGGGTGCTGGGCAGGGAGCTGGACTGGCACAAGGAAAACTGGCGCAATCACCTCTTACAGCCCTCAGGAAGAACTTACTCATTTGTGGAGACATTTCACTGAGTAAAGAGATAAAAATCTGTTATGACATCTATTAGTACGTGTTTTATTTGGTTTCAAGTAAATGTCAAAACTGACCATAAGAACAAAACAAGCTACAATGCTGGACAATATTTTACATGCAAAATGTATAGCCTACATAGCTCTACATCCATCTTGTTTCTTTCAGATTTCTCAGGTATTACATCACCATTTATTTTTCTGTTCTAAACTAAGTTTCCCTGTGAGGGAAATCTTGTGCCTTCTCATCTGAGAAGAACACTTCCCACTCAAAACTCTTCTTGCTCCCTGGCAGATGTGGTAGTGATCAGCTGCATGTGCTGTCACAGGTCACTTGTCAGTGACTGAGCTTCACTAGCACAAAATAAATACCAAACAAGTGTGATGGGAACATACATTTAATTTAAATGAACTGTCAGCAGTCAGCTCAGAGCAGATGTAGGAGCTAGTGTTGTCTAGCAAAATGAAGACAATATATTGTTTGTCCAGTTGTAACTAAGAGTGATGGGATCTTCAGCTTCACATCTTCAGCTTCTGCTCTCCAGCAAATCGGAAACTTAGCTTGTGTTGTTGGCAACTGGACTTTCTAGCAACAACAACAACAAAATTAGTACTCTTTCCTGTAAAGGATGAGTTTTTAGGAAATCACAAGAGCTGAAACTTTCACCTTAAAACCACTCTAGAATACATGCTTTTGGATATAGTCCCTTTTAGTAACAGTCTTATTTTCCTTGGAAACAGCTTTACTTGACATTAAATTCCCACAGCAGAAGCTACTGCCCTTTATATTAGGGCATGCTGGCCAATCCATGCTGTAATGAACTATTTTTATACTCTTTTTTGATGTAAGGTCATGCCACGTTCTTCCCTCATGAGTTAGCGAGCAGCTTCTTAGCACCACGATCCTCTGTCCCCTGTGCAGCTGTTGCCCAGGTTCTCCTTGTGCTTCTCCTCTGCTTCTGGAGTTTCAGACCGCCAGATTATGCAGATTTGTTCCTTGAGATGCTGCTTTTTTCACAGAAGAGATTGAAACAATACACTCTTTAGCTCTGTTGCTTCTTGGCTGGAGACACTAGGAGGAGGTATTTGTGTGAAAAAGGGTCTAAACTGGCTGCCTGTTGTGAGAGGGAAGAGAGACCTATCTACCTAAGGACAGAAAATGTTTTCCTTTTCTCTTCCCCTGTAATCAAACCTCTGTGTGTGGGAACACATCCAGGGGCAGAGTGCTCAGGAAATTATAAAGAAAGCAGTGCAGCCCCTCAACCATCTGCAAAACTTGCAGATTTAGGGACTTGCAAAAGCCTTTTTGAGATTTAGCCCAACATTCACAAATTCAATGCATACTTAGGTACCCTGGGAAAGAGGCCTTGATGTTCAGAGACACTGTGCAAATGTGATTTCTAGTCTACAGCCAGGCTTCACATTAACAATGCAAAACAAGCCCACTTGATCTGGTGAACTAGAACTGAATTTAGCTGCCCATTTTGGGAATCCTTCCAGACAATATATAAGCTTTAATCACCCTTTTCACAGGGAGATAGATTGTTGCTTATATTTGAAAAATATCCTTTCTTTCAACGACCTTCCCTCTTGCTAAAAGAAGGCAGAAAAGAGGGTTGCTACTAAAGCAGCATCTAGGCTTTTGTTCACAGCCAAGGGTATTTGGTATGCTATGATAATATGTCTGGCAAATGGAGTGTGCAGCTGGATCAGAACACTATTTTACATTCAACAGCTCAGCTCTGTGGCTCAGTCAACAAATTGTTCCTCACAATGAGCAAAAACTGGGCTTTTTCATCCCCTTCTGTGGTACTCACTTGTAGTGGTCAGATTAGCAATTTATCTATGTAGAACTTAAGCAAAAAGTCATAGGTAAGCTATGACCAAATCTTCTTTAGAAAGCTGAGATGCCCAAACCACATCAGTAAAAACATCCATAAAAACAGGACTTTAGGAGTAAAGAATGTACATAGAAGTGCAGCTTATGCTGGGCAGGGCACAGCCAGAACCTGCGTTACTGTAAACTCTTCCATAGCTACATTTACTTTGGGGTGTTTTTGTCACCTTAACTGCATGAGAACAACTGAGGTGAAAAACTCTGTCCATTATCTTCTGAAGATGTGAGAATCATTCTGAGGAATGAGAATCCTTTGATTCTCAGGGTTCCACCCCATGTAAATAAAGGTGGAAAAGACTTTTTATTTGCTTGCTCATGCTGTAATGGTGGTCTAAGAACATGGGCAAGATGATTTATAGGTGGAGTTAATATTTTTCTCTTAGATCAACTATTACAGTTGAAAAAATGAGACAAGTTTTGTGCACACAAGTCCTTCCTTGGCCTTAAAGCTCATCTAATTTTTACAGCCATGCCAGCTGTAAAAACAGGTTGGGCCAATAAATGTAGTAGCAGGAGAATCAATAGATGCACAGGGGTGAGACAGAGCAGGTTGGTTCATACACACTGCAAGAGCTTATTATTTACTTTGAAGAAAGTTTTTTTGTACAGGCTTCATCAGAATACTAAAATCTGACCTAGCTAACCAATTCCACTTTATAACAAATATGCAGAAACCAACACTTTTGATATGATCCTGCAAATACACATCATCTCGAAGTATTTAAATGTTGTTTTAAATTCTTTTTTTCATTAACCTTCTAAAAGAAGCAGGACTTGTAACAGATTCTTATTTTCTCTCTGATGCAAGTGATCTTACACACAGAACACCAAACTGCTGACTGGATTTAATGCAAACTTTTTAAAACAAGGACATCTGATTAAAAGAGGCTAATCCTAGAAAATATCTGCTCAAGAGCAAAACAACATTTTAAACCATTTTTTACTTCTGTACGATAGTTGATATAAAGAAACCAGGGTTTTAAAAATTTGATTACATTAAAAGCCACCAGAAACTTTTGAAAAAAAATTATTAAAAATATTGGTATGTTTCACATTTAAAACAATGATAAACTAGAAAACTTAGTTCCCAGGCAGGGGTGAGATTGACAATGCAGCAAATGAGTTTAATTAATTATTAATAAAACTAGTTACTGATGGTATCCTTACCCCTACCATGGATAAGGGTTTTATGAGGAAGGTATCAAATACTTCATATAATATCTGACATGTCAGATATTTCTGACTATAGACCAAAAACTATAAAGTTATGCAACCTAAGCCTTCTAAACAAGTATATAACAGAGAAGTATGTAGGCTATTATAACAGAGTGCACTGTCCCTCAAGACAAAATAGAATGAAAAGTTACAGAAACCCAAATCAGATTAGTAATCTTAAACTAATCTAATTGTCTACTGAATTGTGAATACTACTAATAGAAATTGCCTGGGTAAGTAAATCATCCTTTATCAAATTATTCTGGTTTTTCAAGTATTTTTTTTATTTGAGTTGTTTGAGGTTTTTTTTTCTCCCCTCTCTTTCTAGCTCCCCATTTTATAGGATTTTCATATGAGAAGTAAAAAGGAATATCTAAGCACTGTTAGTCTTTGTTATTTAGAGTAAGTCTTTTAGTAAAAATGGTGGGGAAAATCAACATAGAAACCAAGGAAATTTTTGAAGGACCTAGTTAAAAGTTTTATCTACATACATGTAAGATTATTAAGCACAGCATGAGTGAAACCACTAAGTGCATAGTGATTAAGATGAAAGAACAGTGATATTTTTAGGGGAGTGATACAGATATTTAATTTTGTAATGCCTTGAGTTTGAAAGCTTTATAAGTCAAGTAATTAGACAACTTTTAGTCTTGCATCTTTTTGAGATAATGAAGTCAAGACCCTTTCAAAAAAAATTCATGTTGAATTGCTGTTACTCTTCTAATAATAGGAGTGCTGAAAGTGCAGTATTATCCAGCCAAATAAGATAATGAGAGTCTCCTGAGTATATCTCCTAATGAATATTACATGTATAAAGTGAAGTCTTTAATGATAAAAACTGGAGGTTTGGTCTTCAGTTAGAAAGGGAACTGCTGCACTCATGTTCCCTCTGATATATAACATCTGCTCAACTCTTGCCAACATGGTAGCACCTGTTGGGGTTTTATTTTCTTTGAAAACTTACTAGATATTAATACCTGTCCTATGCCATTATTCTCTTTCTAGTGTACAAATGTACATTTATTATAATAAATCTATTAACCTCTACACATATTTGTAGGGAATAGCTATTCAATTGCTCTTTTTGGCTGTACAGAATATGCAATGTGGGAAATCACCAAGGCATTTGCTCAAAAGCTTCTTCAGCTCTCCTGAACTGAAGCAGAAGCAGTAAGTGAGGACATGGGATAAAAGACAGCAACCTTTTAACTGATAATATTATACAGCCAACCTGGCTTTAGGACTGCAAGGAAACTGTGCACTTCTGTCCATAAGTGTTACTGTTAGCAATAAAAATTTTGCCATTGGAATTTACAAAACAGATGTTGAAGAATTAAAAAAAAAGGAGTCAGGCTGCCTTTTGTTATCTTTGTTGACTCTACAGAGAGATTAACAAAAAATGCATTTTTTAAGAAAGTAAATTAATGTGACCAAATTACAGACAGCAAAATTCACCACTCAAACAGGGAAAAGTTTTAAAAAATTATTTCTAACTATCCTGTGTTCTCCAAGGAGAAGATCAGGAGGATGAAAGTCTTTTGCAATGGATATTTGAATCTAGTCCAAAGTACTGGGTACTTAAACACAGGGTGAAAATTATTCCCGGGGCTGTGAGTGCAGATGTTTTTTTTGGGCATATTGACATTTCTAGAGGGTGTATTGACATTTCTAGACAGCTTGTCAGTCTTCTTGAAGATGACGCTTCATTATGTTCTCAGGAAAGGAATTCTACTTGTGAAGCATTCTGGGAGTGGTATTGTTTGTGTACAGGGGCAACTGTGATTGGAATGAGCCACTGAGGAATGAATGTGCCAGTGCAAAACAGAGTATTAAAATAGCTGTACTGGGATCTGATGGTTCATTAGTGTTATAAGGCATGGCAAAGGCTCAAATGCATTAGAGCTTCTTTGTTTCCTTTCCCTCCATTGCATGTCTTAAATTATGCAGAAGTAAAACCTACTTGTGTATCTTAACAGATAATGGGGCAACCTTTCACAGCCTCAGTGGTATATAAATTATTTCCACATAGGGCAGAAGACTTACAACTGGGATGTGACTTGTTTAAGAAAAGTAGCTAATATTATTTTAAACTCCCTAGGTAATTTTGAGGGGGCTCCAGCTGCCACTTGAGAAAGGACTGGGTCTCCTTCATATCCTGTAACTTTTCTGCTGGAAAGAACCTGAAGATTTCTAAATGACCCTAATAATCTATTTTTGGGTAGTTAAATCCTACCTCTGATGTGTGCACACTGAGACGAGGTGGGTACTAAGGATCTGATCCCTTTTTTACTTCACACTGCAATTGGCTGTCAACAACAGTGCTGAAGACTTGCCTCAACCTGCCTGATGAAGACGTCTTTGAGCTGGACACCTCACGTGTCACTGGATCTTGTGTCCTCCAGTGCTGAGACTCAGGAAAAGTTCTGAATTTGCCATACACAAAACAGAAGAAAAAGTCCCTTCCACTTCCACCAAACCAGACCGTGACAAAAATCACACCTCATGACCATTGCCAAGTATAAGAAACTTCTAAAACAGAAGGCTTCTTTGCTGACTGTTTTATTTTGCCTGCACAGCATCTGCAGAGGAAAATAATCTTTGTGCTTGGCAATTGCTGTGCTGGCTGTTAGGTAAGTTGCAGAGGATGGAGACTAATAGAGCCACATACTGCTGTCTAAAAGGCATTCACAGCCCTAAGCCTGCCAATGGAGAACCTCTCCCTCCCAGAATTTACCTTGATGTCTTCACAACCTATGGGAGTCCCGGAGAAGGAACTGGAAGTATGGCCATTAATAATACAGGAGGTCAGTGGGAAGGTTGAGAGCACAAAGAACCCAGAACAAATACAACCTTTATGAGAGCTAGAAATAGGTGTGAGATTCAGCTGCACAGACAAGGGGATATTTTGAATAGGTGCTTCACCTGTTTCTACTGTAGAATGCACTGACATACAGAGCATACTGAAAGGGGGGGAAGCCATCATTTTGGCCAATTATAAGACTGTTAGTTTATTTTAATTTATGAGAGATTATTTTTTTTCCCTTAAGTTCTAATGTAATTTTTTTGGCAGCAATTGAAATCTCATATTTTGAATATGCATACTGCTTTCCAGGAGAGGGCAGTCCATTCCCAGGATCAGTTGGCTCCTATCACATTCCTAATCCAAGAAATGTCCAAAGACAGGGCACAACCAAGACCCCAAGGTATGGATCCATTTTATACAAAGCTGTCTTGGATAAGAAAAACTAAAGGTTCTCCACTGTCTCCCTGAAGAAGAAAGAATGTACATATGCTAGTGGAAGTACATCAGTAACCTGTAATGTGCAAAAAGGCACAGAAATGGAATAAATGTATAACCACAGCTGTACAAGGGCTAATGAATAGCATACCCAGGACTTTGGCCAGAGAAGAGTTCTTTCTATCACACTATTATTGTAAGTTTAAAAAGGCTGAGTGCCAGATTCTGCACCTGGGACAGGGCAACCCAGGTTGTATGTATAGACTGGGGAATGGGCAGCTGGAAAGCAGCACTGCAGAAAGGGACCAGGAGGTCCTGGTCACTGGCAAGTTGAACATGAGCCAGCAGTGCCCTGGCAGCCAGGAGGGTCAACCCTGTCCTGGGGTGCATCAGGCACAGCATCGCCAGCTGGACAAGGGAGGGGATTGTCCTGCTCTGCTCTGCACTGGAGCAGCCTCACCTCGAGTGCTGGGGCAGCTTTGGGTGACACAACGTAAAAATGACATTGAGCTGTTGGGGAGTGTCCAAAGGAGGGTAATGAGGATGATGAAGGGCCTTGAGGGGAAGCTGTATGAGGAATGGCTGAGGTCATTTGGTCTGCTCAGCCTGAACAAGAGGAGACTGAGGGGAGGCCTCATAGTTTTCTTCAACATCCTCACAAGGGGAAGACATGGGACAGGTACAGATCTTGTCTCTGTGGTGACCAGTGACAGGACCCAAGGGAATGGCTTGAAACTGGAGAGGTTTAGGTTGGATATTAGGAAAAGATTTTTTACCCAGAGGGTGGTTGGGCACTGGAACAGGCTCCCCAGGGAAGTGGTCACATCACCAAGCCTGACAGAGGCAAGAAGCATCTGGACAACACTCTCAGGTCCTGTGGTTTGACTCTTGGGGTGTCCTGCACTGGGCCCAGGAATTTGACTCAGTGATCCTGCTGGGTCCCTTCCAACTCAGTATATCCTATGATCTGTGAAGGCATAAAAGCTCTAGACACAAGAGCTAAGACTGGGCTTTTACTTGACTTGGCTTTTACATAATTTCATTCTTCAATTAATTTCATTACTTTTCATATTTTTATAGAACAATGTTAGGGGTTATTTCTGAAAACACAGTGTAATGAGTCAGACTGTGTTTCTTCACTTACAATCATGCCTGTGCTCCTTCTACTTGTCTCTGCCAGGTATGTGATTCACCCAAGAGAGCTTTGAAGTCTGCTCTGGAGTAAAAAGCAGGGTAGCCACATCAACAAGATACAGCAGCTAAAGTAATTAGCCTTAACAGTGTCTGGAAGAGGCACTCCTGAGCTTGTCTGAGATAGTATGTTCATGTATTGTATTTCATGGTTCCTGACATCCACAGAAGATACTGACTCCTGAGTGGGTATGACAGCACTGATGAGGTGCTCAACAGGAGTTAGTGAGTGCTTTTGAGGCACTCTGTTGTAACTTGCACTGCAGGAGATCAGTGTAATAAAACTCAAGGAAGGAGAAGGTGATTTCTTTCACAAGATGTTAAAGGAGAATATTTTATCCCTTCAAACTAATTTTCTCATGAACTTCTTTTGCTCACACTCTACATGCAGAGGCACGTAAAGCACCTCTTGGCCTGGACCTCTGCATCCAAGTGGTCTGCCCAGGATCACTGGTGAGGCACAAGGGATTCTGGCTCTTGAGTCCCCATCATGTCTGTAGGGTTCTTTTTGATTGACAATGGCTAAAAGGTTTTTGGACAGATCTTTTGCATCATTTAAGAGTAAGGGCTGTAGTGGAGCAGTTCTTTTCTACAGCCTGTCTTCCTGATCAGTTACAGGAAAAGGAATGGCACAATGGGGTGTGCAGTAATGTAGTCTGAGTGCTAGAAAAGGAAGGACAAAGCACAGTTCACACCTTTCAGCACTTACATTTTAGTTAGAGGCTAAAGCATATATCACCTGAATAATAATCTAAAAACTGAACTACAAAGACTAACAGAATATTTTGATTTGCTTGGAGAATCAAACAGAAACTTGAAATACAGTCATAAGCAATAGTGTAGTGAATTGGTGTATATATTGACAGGACCAAATAATTAGAAAAATAACCTTCCAAGAGCAATGTACTTTCTTCAGACTTGCAATAAGGATAGAAAAAGATAAAGTCAATGGGTTGTGATGAAAAGCTTCATACTACAGAGATGAACAGAGGAGTTCATTTCAAGGGAAGTGTACTGGCTGTTCTTATTAGGAAGGCACTATTAGGTTAGGAATGTGTATGAAACTTTGAATTTAATCCCAGTTCACTGGATTGGATCTGGAAATTGGACCTCGATAGTTCCTAAGTTATTTTTAGTACATTTTCTATCTCACCATCTACCCACATTACAGTCAAATCCACTTTCTAAAAGTTCCTTCGGAGTCTGAGACAGGAGCTGAAGGTAAGAATGTTTGGTAGGCAGAAGGATGTATCCTCCAAAGGGCAACAATTTCTATGGCTCTGTTCCCTCCTACTTTTTAGTGGTGTAATGTATTGGCTAGGTGGGCAATTTTAAATAATTATGCATATAAATAACTGTACATAAAAAGGACTAAGTTTGAGAAGTTTTTTTTTGTTTGGTGTTTTTTTTTTTTCAGTACTCAAAGGGAATTTTTTTTGTCAGCTGAATTATCCTTTTCCAGAGAATTTTACTGACCTCTTCCCCTTCACTGAGAGTTTTAATCCTGTGAACTTGAAGAAGAGCTAGGGTTCTTGTTTGTCTCTGCATCTGCTTTCATTAATCTGTGGTTGTGCCTTGTGACATCTCCCTTGCCCTGTCCCACTTCCCAATCCTAAACCAGCTCCCACTCTTGCCAGATCTCAGGTAAAACCTGCCACAGTGCCAGGGTCATACTTTCACTTGCTGATTCAGATAATTGCACAAATGACCACCTTCTCCTCAGCAACTTCATCTCCAGCCCATCTCAGAGGATGATCTGTGTCCATGCCCAGAACCGGGTGTACTGCTAACTCCCTAGATAAATATGTATAGTCTTTTCCTTGTACTTCACTGATCCCAATGCTGGAATGTTTGTGTAGTGATCCTAGTCCTCCCAGCCCAACTGCTAATGATTTCAGCATCAGGATGTCCTTTGTTGAAGAGGGGACAAAGACTACGTCTATCCTGGTAAACTAAATGTGACCAGAGCCTGGACCTGCACACCATCCCGTGGTGGTGCAAGCTGTTCAAACGTTAGCACATTCCCTGGCAGAGCTCTGGCCCATGCTGGCTAGCATGGTCTCACACAGTGCCAAGACACAGCAGGGAGGTGAGAGTCTGGGGGCTTTTTCAGTGAGCAGTGCAACTGTCCATTTTTTTCTTGATAAAAGCCAGCAATGTTTGCAGAGTCCTAACTGCAGGCTGTACCAATGTTCTGACTAGCTAAGTAATGCCCCATGACATAGCATTTCTGCTTATTGATATCCATGAGAACATATATGCAACTGTAGAAACAAATCCTCTTGTCTTTTTCTCAATTCCTACTGAAATGGAACCATTGCTTTGACAAATAGGATTTTATCACAAAAGTAAAAAGGTTCTCTTTATCAGAAATTGAGAAAACAAAAGGAAAGTCCTGTGTAATTTTTACGTTGAAGCACACATGAACACATATGCATGTGAATTTGAGTGAGGACTCCCATCCAGCAATATCTGTAATGAATTCAGTGAGCATTTCCCCACATAAGTGCTTGCACTGTGATGACTGGATAGGACAGTGATCACTAGGTGGGACAGTAAGGGGAATGGTCTTTCTCTCCCCAAGAATTTAAAATAGCTCTAATAATTTTTCCATCCTGAATCAGAACAGTTCTCCAACGGTTTCACAAACCGAATCATTTCACACACACAAAAATACTGTTGATCAGAAAAGTGTGATTTAGGATGGAACATAAGATAAGAGATGAGTTGTTGCCAGGTTTGAACAGAGATTTATGTGGGAAGAAGTTATGATACACTGGGAAGATTTGGGGGAAAATGACTGATGAGGAAGCTGAAAAAGAGTCAGTTAAATTAACTGTATTTGTCTTATCGTTGCCATTACAGTTTACAGCTAATGGCAGCCTTGCTAGCAATTCTGATTACTTTGCCACATAAAACACAGTCCAGGCTGCTGATGAATGACAAGCTGTTCAATTTTTCCATCTATTGCTCTCTAAAGCACTTTAAAGGCTATTGCAGTTCTCGCAAATATTTACAAAGAGACGGTTTTGGAAAGCAGACAGCTATGTTGCCATATGTCTGAATTGCTGTTCTTCAATATGGTCTTGAAGAGTAATGACAACTCTTAAAATTTCCAGGGCAATTTAAAGGGATCATCTTCGTTTACATTTAGTCCACAATTTGAGTTTTGTTAAAAAATAACCAAAAGGTCATTTTTAATATTTGGAAACATGATTTTTTCTTCTAATCCAACACATTCTCTTCTACTTTTAAGTATTGTAAGGCAATTGTGTGGGAAGTAAGAGCAACTGGCTGACATGACACAAAAAATGCAAACCAAACATACACATTTGGGACAAACATACACCCTTGCTGTTCTGTTGTGACAGTGTGGCATCACCAAGCTCCAGGGTTGCCATTTCTTTCCTGAGAAAGAAACTGATCCACATTAATTCAAACTTCTGCACTGACACATCAGCATGTGTAATGAACAGCAGAAATCAGTCCCTTAATTTCATTTATTGTTCAAATTAAAAAAAGTACACCCCTCCTCCCAGACATTTCGGAAATATGTAAAAGTGAGTTAGAAACAGCAGACAGATTAGTAAGCAGTCACAGGAATGCTTGAGAATAGACAGCAGAAGGCATTTTTAAGGGTGTCTGGAACAACTTCATGCAACAGATGGTACTTGGTAGGAGCACTTGCATTTCAATTTCACTTTGGCACGCTGAATTTGTTTGTATGCAAAACCTTCACATACAGCTCAAAAATTTCTTGAAATATAGACTGAAGTTTCTTGAAATATAGATAATAAGTAAGATTTAGGAGATTGATTTCCAGGATTTAAAAAAAAAAAATAGACTGTTATCTTTTCATTTTTTCCCTCCTTATTTTCACTTTCCCCCCACCCACATGACATAAGAAATGTACAGTCCAGCAGTTTAATTTTACCATCTATCTTTAGTTGTGTTTCTTTATGATACATTCTTTTATTTTCTTACAAATAAAAAGGAAAATTACAAGTCTCTAATTTCTCAATTAGCAGACTTAAAATTTTCAGTGTCAGGTCCCCCAGTAATCAAAAGTCTGTATTTTCTACCCCCGTCTGAGAAAGCTTTGCAGCAGCAAAGCATGTACACAAGATCAATAAACAATCAGTGGTAGAGACTTTTACATGACTCCACTCCACCAGGCTCAAAAGTCTAACATTAGGTAGGTTGAAGGAGAGGCTGAACTGAAAAATATGAGAAGTCAGATGGAAATTGAAACTGGAGAGAGTAGAAAAGGGTGAGAGTAAGAGGCAAGAAAAAGGTGTGACAAGAAGCACTACAGGCAACAGAGAAGCAGAAATAGTCTACTCTTAGGAGAAGCCAAACCAAAGTCCTTTTTTCTATGCACAGTAACTGGCCTTTGTCAAAATACATTTTAGTGATTCGTATGAGTAAATCCGGTCCTCACATGTAAAGCAAATACCTGATTATTAAAAATAAAGCAAACACAGAAGGATCTGAATATTGTCACATACTTAAATATATCTTACTCTCATGGTTTACACTCTGGGATGCCACACTAATTCAATGTGGTGTCAGGATCAGTTGTGAAACACCATGGTCTATTTTCACCCCCATCAGGTTTCCTGCAGTAGTTTTTTTCAACATGAGTGAAAATTTAATCTCTAAAGCTGTAGTAGAAAGGAAAATATCGTTACAGAGAAAGTGAAGTTTTTTTGGTTCTATTTTTTCCAAATGTTTGTGGCTCAGTTCATGCAACCTGAAAACCAAGAAAATGGATACTCCGCTCGTGGATCTGATGTGTTTGCCTCAATATTTTCCCATAAGATAAGCTGTCATAAAAAGTCTCTCCATTGCCACTGGAATGCCCTTGGAAGAACCACCAGGCACATATCCACAGGTGACAGGGAATTCAACAGTCTCAAAGGGCAGCAGCACTCCTCTGTATTTTCACGCAGCTGACCTATTTGACTTTTACTGTTATACCTGTTGTTCTAACCTACAAGGTTTAAAAGAGGTTCACATAAAGGACTGTGGGCCTTTTTTTGGAGATACAGAGAGATGACACTGACTAAACAACAGCAGTTTTCCAGTAACACACATCATACCTGTTTGAATCTACCTGAAGAGCAAATAGACCTTCTTGCATGCTTCAACATTGACATATTAGCAGAAAAAGGTGCATCAGTGTAATGATACTATTTCAGTTTCACTTCTCACATACTATGTGGTACCTAACCAAAAAAATCCTGTCTCCATTTAGGGATGTGTAAGTGGTGTTTTTTCCAAGTGAGTGTTTTGCCTGAAGAAGAACCACAAAACTGGAAGCATATGATAGCATTTTAAACAAAATGGGATGAAGTGCACAGTGTCTAAAAAGCATATCTGTCTTGCTTACTTTTGTGGTAAGAGATAAAAGTCAGAGTGAGAAATACATGGAGGAAATTATTCACTATAAATTAACCTCAGCAAGAAGTAAATGTCTTTGATAATCCATGGTAAAGTATTGCTCAAAGTACACTATTAATGGATATTTCAGAAATGATCACTCATAATATTTAGACAAATATGACAAGATCAAACTTTGATGTGTGGAGTGCGCTCCCACCCAATTCTGGCATAGCACCCTCTTCAGAATTCTGTCATTTATTTCTCTGTAATACCCTTCCCCCTCCTTTCTCTCTTTTTTGTTTTTTTTTTTTTTTGCACTCTAGAAGATAAACTGGAACAAAATACACCACTGATGAATCAGTAGCACTTTATATATGTCTTACCTAACTGGCATTCTGCACTTGTTGTAACATATTTAGCAAATTTCAAACCCTGGTCCTACAAAAACCTGCATGTTATTCCGCCACCATCAATAAAGTAAAATTAGAGGTATTAACAGAGCACTTAGAAAAGGAAACTCATTAAAGTTGTTCTGTTTCCAACAGGAAGGCCCTGATGAAACTGAGAGGGGACAACACGTGAAGATCAATAGGCTGTTGTTTTGTTCAAGCTGTTCTCCTGCTGCACTTTCTGACAGCATGTGACTTTATCTCCAGCTTCCCATGTAGCATTTGCATTAAAATGTTATTGCTTTCATTTGCATTAGTGGAGACAAACTGAATGAAGCTCATTCTCCTAGAGTGGTACAGGGTGATGTTGCTGGAAGATGTAGTGAGGAACACAGGAGAGGGTAGGGCAAAGACACAGCCTTTAGCAGTACAGAGTATTGCTTCTGAAGATTAATACTGCCTTATTAAGAAGAAGCAGAAGCCTTATTTTAAGCAGAGGCTTCTTCCCAGTCAATGCCTTGACACTTTGCACTATTCCATTTTAGATCTCACTTCTAGTTACTTTGCATGTTAGCTTCCTGTTTTGCAAAGGCCTTATTCACAGCAGAGCCGTGAGGATAAATATATATGAAATTATGAATTAATCAAATGTGGTATGAAGGAGGGCCTTGGAAGTATGTAGACAGTGAAGCAGAATACTTCTCTGACAAACCCTTAGGATTATAATGCAATGAATTTGTGAGCCATCTGTGACTGTCTGGACCTCTAGTCTCAAATTCTGTGTGTGCTTCAAAATAGTTCCAGTTCAGCTACTCATTCATTTTTTCTCATAAAGGAGTGTGCATTCTAGCTGGTTCAAGCTGAAGAGAAGAGAATTCAGGTGGGATGCATACTCAAGTGGAAGTGAGAATTAACTGAATCTCTAAACAGAAGCAAGAAAAGGAAAATGTGGCTTAAACTGTCAGACAGGGATTTAAAAAGAAACATGTAAAAAATTATTTCAAAACATAAGCAATACTCACCACCATGGTTTGAGGTCCATTCTATTATAAGCACAGGAATAGCACAGGAAAATCAATTAGGACAACAACAAAAATTAATTTATCTATTTGCTTTCAAGACATCTCATAGAAATGAAACTGGATTAATCAAAAATATTTAAGCAGCGCAATACAGCAATAACTGGAAGTAATAAGGATGATCAGATTTAACAACAGTTTTTTAATAACCCAAAGTACACAGAGCACATCCTTGCTATATTTTATAATTTTTTCTATGTATTTGCCACGTGGTATTTCTGAAGTATTACAGAATTATACAAAATGTATTTACATTGTTGCTATATCTTAAAAATGCAGTTACAACAGCAAAAGAGGCTTTTTAATGTTTAAATGAAAACACACATTTTTGATGGTACACAAAAGCTGATTGTGTACTGTGTTCACTGAACTATTTACCCCAAATGTCCAAAACTTTTACCGATAAACTAAAAGGCAATATAAATAATTTTAAAAGTTTATCAGATTTCTTAGCATTTTGTAAATATAATTACATGTCCTTAAAAACAAATCCTGCAAGATCTTGGCAACTGAAAACTATTTTTAAATCTCCTAAAGTCTATTTTGGTCCTATTTTTATATGCAGTAAGTAATCTTCATCAACATGTAGTCATAGAAAATAGTGAATGTTTTGTGCCTTTTCTCATAGTGCTTTTTAAAGGTTTAGATTTCAGAAAAGGAGGATTACAATTAGCATGGCTAAATTGTGAAATATTTCTTAGCAACAGATGAGCAGATACAGGACAGTTCCACATTTCATTTCAATAGATGTCATTTTAACTGAGATGAAACAGAACTTCGTTTTAGACTTTTAAAAGTCTCATTCGGAGAACGTCAGGGAGACATTGTCATCTAGACCATATCCTTTTGCCAAAAGAAACTATACAGGGATAACCAGGGAAGAGGCCCTGGATCACAGGGTATCCAAATATGGCAGTTTCCCTAGCACTACCCCAGCCAGCCATTTCCATACCAGTGTGATTACACCCTAATTCTCAAGCCTGATTCTCCTTTAGTGGTCCTTGGGTTCTGTATTAGTCCCCTCCTTAAATCATGGACAGTTTTGCAGAAGCTTGCTAGGGGCATTGGACTAATTTTGCTGGCCTGTACCAGCACTTCCAAAAGTTATTTCTGAAAGAAAAAGATTATATCTACAGACTCTGTTGATATGATACACGTCATTAATGTGGAACAATATTACTTATATTTGCATTAAATCTATATATTACCATTTTCAGAAAATAGGTGAACAATTTAATAAAGACCCTTGATTTTTTGCAATTTTCAGCTACCATAGGTCTAATGCTGGAGTTGGTCAGGAAATCTAAAAGTCATGTGGCTTCACAAACTTGACACTAAAAATATCTGGCTTTAACCTTACTAATTCCAAAGTAAGGGCAAATAAATATTTCCTGAGCACAGAAATGCAAGAGAAAGACAGCTTTCCTAATCCCTATTTTGGTCCAGCTGGCTGGGATTGAAGCAGTGTGTGTGAGTACATAAACTTTTATTGATTCCCACCAGAGTTATGCATCAGCAAACAAATGTGGTAAATGAAGTTAATAATTTCCTCTGTTCCAGTCTCCATTTTTTAATCTCCAAACATGACCTGGAATGTAAGATGTTATGAAATAATATTTAAATGTTTATACTAGGCATTGGGAAAGGTAAAAGACACTTTTGTCTTACTAAATATGCTTATTTCTCTTAACTAAAATGTAGATAGTATTGCTGAAAATCATGGACAATGTCTCTGAACAGAATCCTGATCTCTGCATGTTCAAGCCCAATTGTCTGTGCTATAAAAGGGTTGCCTTCGTGATAAGGAATACGGGACTGAAAAGGACCTTCAATCTAGTTCTCTGCAATTGGAGAGTTGTATCATGCCATCATACATAAAAAATTATCAAAGTTCATTGTAAAATAGTGCATGTTGAAATCTTATCTCCTACATACTACTGCAAGCAGGAAGGCTGCTTTTAACTCTTACCGATCTGGTAAGAACATAAAAGCAAGGACTGAGGTAAACTGAGAAGCAGTCTCAAACTTCTCTAATAGGATCTCCTAACAGAACTCTGTGTGCTGGGAACTGTTGGAAAGTGCCTGCAAAGCTTAGTTTTGCACAGTCTCCATGGAGGCAGGCTCTCCCTGGAGTCCCAGGGCTTACTTCAAATGACTTTCACTTGTGGAAGTTCCTAGCTCCACGAACAGAGGAAAGATGCTTTAGTCTGGGGAGGTAAGTGCCACCTGGAAACCGAGCTCATGGCAGATGGGGAGAAACCATTGAACAGAGAGAGAAAAAGCAGCACATAAGGTTCAGTTCTCCTCTGGCTTGTCAGTTGCTATGCAACTGCAGTTTTACAGACAGAAGGACTGAATACACTGCAAAATGCACAATAGTCCTGTCATTTGACCTCAGAGGTCAAATTTCCTTACCAGCCGGGCTCTTGAGCACTTAGGGTCTCCATGGATCAGCAGTGTGATGGAATAATTGACTGTAGCTTGTCAGGTACACTCAAGGAGTAGCATTCCACATTATCTTGACAAACTGAAGGAGCAGTCAGGGTAAAAAAGGGCAGTGCAAGACCTTAATTTTATCCAGGTAAAATAGTTATGGAAAATAGATAGATGTATAGGAAATGTGTGAAAAGGAGACTGATAACTCTGATTGTTCACTAGCTGAAGAAAGGTTAGTACCAAGATCATCCAATTTTGACACAGCATTTCCAAAGGCAGTTTGAGAGAGGACACTAAAAATGGTCAATTATCATGAAATATTATTTGTGAAGAAAGTCTGCAAGATAGGTTTCTTGTCACCAAGAGAAAACTGGCAGTTCTGTGACAGTGGGTAGGCAGGCATTCAGATGTTCAAGAGGCTCTGTATTCATGATGGATAAGCTTAAATTTAAATTTAGAAGACTCAAGGCAGACACAAAGCATCACCAGCTGGTCAGGGGAGGTGATTGTCCTGTTCTGCTCTGCACTGGTGTGACCTCACCTTGAATATCATGTGCAGTTTTGGGTGCCACTACATAAGAAGGATCTGTAGCTATTAGAGAGTGTCCAAAGGAGGGTAATGAGGATGGGGAAGGGCCCTGAGGAGAAGCCGTATGAGGAATGGCTGAGGGCACTTGGTCTGTTCAGCCTGGAGAAGAGGAGACTGAGGGGAGATCTCATTGCAGTTACAGCTTCCTCATGAGGAGAAGAGGAGGGGCAGGCACTGATCTGTGCTCTGTGGTGAGCAGTGACAGGACCCAAGGGAATGGCCTTAAGTTGTGTTGGGGAGGTTTAGGTTGGATATCAGGAAAAGCTTCTTCTCCCAGAGGGTGGCTGGGCACTGGAACAGGCTCCCCAGGGAAGAGGTCACAGCAGCAGCCTGACAGAGTTCAAGAAGCACTTGGACAACACTCTTGGGCATCTGGTGTGACTCTTGGGGTGGTCCTGTGCAGGATCAGGAGTTGGACTCAATGATCCCTGTGGGTCCCTTCCAACTCAGCATAATCTGTGATTCTGTGATCTGTCATGGAACAACAAGAAAGCTTTGAATTAGATCAGATAAAAAGATGTCTTAAGGACAGGTTACAAACCTCTCATAGGACTGATGTAGAAAAAGACTTGTAGGAGAGAAAGACAGAACAGGTGGACTTGAGTTTTGGAGTGAACAACCAAAATAAGATTCTTTAAATTATACTAACTAAGTCCAAATAGTGCAATCCAGGAATGCTAGACAGGAAAAAATTACCCAAAATGTAGAGGAGGATGAAGGGACTGTCCAAAAGACAGATGATTAGAGGGGTTTGCTGAAACTCAATGTCTCTCCCCTGAGTCCCAGCATTCAATCAGGTGAAATGACAGCACCTAAGGAATACACAGTAAAATCCTTTGGTGTCTTACTTGAACTAAAAAAGAAATGGAGAGTAGAGTTGAAACCACTTAACTTTAGATACAGTTATTAGGCAGGTACTGATTCCTAACTAGTCTGTAACTAATTAGTCACCATTCAGATTCCCTTTCCAACCAGCTGAGGAATAGGTATTTGGAAACAGTTTGTCTGACTAAACATATATGTCTACTTTGGGATGAGCCTCATCCTGGGAATTCTCGTGTCTCTCATTGACTACAAAAGGAAATTAGTGTGATGAACTTGTCAGGAGACATCTATACTGCAGATCTCTGCATTTGATCAGATAAATCCACCTACAGTGTACATAGTTGCATTGAAAGAGAGCTTGCTTCATTTCCATTTGTTCCCAAGAATATGCTGAGCAAGTTCTCCTTCTACTTCAGCATGCTCACCATCTCACCATTAATGGGGTGGGAAAAGCTGAGAACCTTTGGGCATTTTAATTTACCTTTTTTTTTTTTTTTTTTTTGCTACTGAGATACTAGGTGAAATAACTGACTTCTCATCAAATCAGTTGGGGCTGACCATGCATCCTTCTTTGAACTAAGCAGTCAAGCAGCCTCTTCTACATAATGCAAAGTTTTATATATGATTACAGACTCTTCTGTGTGCTGCCTTTCTATTTTGGTCAACATTTCTTCTTACTTTCTACTAGGTAATGTTTCAGCCATTTCATTAATTTTTGAGAGGACAAGTACTGACAATCATGTGGCAAAAGATAGCTGAGAAAACAAAAAGTTGAAGTACTTTCCTTTGCCTGGAAAAGGAAGATGCTCTGAGGAAGAGATATTTACAGGAGTGAGAAAGATTTTAAATTATAGGCAGGAGTCACCTAGCTGGCTTTGAAGATCCTCAGAAGCTGCTGAAGTTTCAGTATTTTGACATTTTCTTGAAACAGGACAATACATGCCTGTGATGTTTTTTGTGATGACCTGTGAGGTACTGTGGTGCAGACTATTACTTATGATGACTGAAATATCTAAGCAGCTTTGCCACTCAAAATCTTTAGTCAGGATGTGCAATTGGAGGAGCATTCATCTGTGCAGTTTTCCACAGTAGTAGCCCTCATACACACTTTGACAATGTTTCCTTATTTTCCATATTATAGATATGTTCATACTATCAAAATAGGTTTTTGGCATTTCCATGTGTTAATCTTATCACTAGTTGCTTTATTCTTTTTATTATTCAGCTTCTGTGGTCACACCATTAAATAGTAAGAAATTAGTTTCTCTGCACAAACCAGAATAAAAGTGCTAAACAGGCAAACGAATGAACTACTGCTATATTTCATTCGATGTGTGCATGAAAGTGAGATCATCCAAGTGCTGCTGCAATCAAAGGGAGTTGTCACAGACTTCAGTGGAGTCAAAATATCATCACTGGCAATATCTACAGGTGACTGACCACACTTTAAAATGTGAGCGTGTAAAGAAAAGAAACTGAATTATAGCTGGTCCATTTGTAGTGCTATATCAATATTTTCAGTTCAAAGTAACAGAACTTTTTTTTTTGTGCTTCTTCTAAAGCACTGTTATGAGTTTAACAAAAAATTTTCTCCAGAACGTATCTGGTACTTAAGGCATGGCATCCAAGTCTAAACTCATGCACACTTGTAAAACTTGCTTTAGTCCACTGACGTATCTTGGATGTTATCATCCATTATTTATTTCCTTAGAATAACAGTGTACACTGCTCCTGTCAAGAATATATATGCTGATATTAAAACATCTGGAATATTATTAATATTTCTGTTTGTGGACAAATTTGGTTCATGTTTCAAGATATCTTGAGTCAGACTTCACAAATAACTATGTTTTACTCTACATGCATGATACTGTACTGAGAAACGACATACTTCTTTCTGAAGTTGTCACAATTCTTCATCCAGTAATCATGTCTGAGGACAAAGAATAAAGTAAGAAAGTACATTTTTTTCCATTGGAAGCATGCACACACACACACACACATTCAGGTCTTTTCTGTAGTGGGCAGCATGTGAAATCTATTAGGGGAAGAGCCTCTTATTTCAAGGAATCAGGAGAGTTCTCAATTAAGGGCTGCACAAGTATTATAATAACACTGATATGCTGACTTCCACTGCTACTCTTTCATTTCAGTAGTTGTGCCTGGTTTTTTTACTATATCACTTTGTCATGCTCACTGTATTTGTTTATTACTGAAGACAATGAGGACCGAAAATCACCACTCAAGAATGTGCAACACCAATGAAAATATCTCTCTTCTCCACAAATTTTTTTCCTTTCCTGAGGGAAAAAGCAAAAATAGGAGTAAAATGCATACCTTCCACATACGTTCTAATTGTTCTACCTCCAATTTACAAAATATTTTACTGTGGTTGCAATTAATGAGCATTCTGTAAAAGAAGTGGAAGGCAGCTTTTTGTCCTTAGGCTGCAAAAAGACATATAGTGTAGGTATAGATGTGATCTGAAATCATACTTCAGTTTGGGCAGAAGATAGTACTGAAACTTTTTTCCTACTGAATCTGCCTTGGTCTTTGAATCAGCCAGAAGGATGGAAGTTAAAACAGGCTTTGCTTTTAAAAGCACTGAAACCAAATTTTTGCTGATCCAATCCACCCCTTGATATTACTAAATATCTGCATAAATTTTCCTTTGAAAAGGGCTGTTCTGTGGATTCATGGCATAGTGCTGCTTATGAATTTTTATTTGGAAAAAAAGCATTAACAGGACAAGTTCCAAAATTATAAAGATCCTAGTAACCACAATGTCGCATTTAGGCAGGGAGGTATTTGATTTGTAACTGAGTTGATTTCCAACTTCTTTTCTATTTCCTAGCCCATTCCACTGAGCTAAATTCATATGGAAACTTGACTCTAGGCCCTTCTCTTTTCCCTTCACTTCTTTCTCCCTTGTTGAAATGATTAAAAGGACCAGAAAGGTAAAAGAGAAATGACTCAAGATTGAAATGTCAGTGCTGATGGAGAGGAGAGCTGTGCAATGGAGAATTTAAACATGATACCCAGAGAGAGAATTTCACCTGTTTTCATTAGCAAAGTCACAGAAACATTGCAGAGCACTGTATCTGATATTTCCAGAGCTGGATTGCTCCCGTGATATGAGTGGTGTCTTGCTAATTTAAACTGGCCTGCAATGATAAATGGAGTAACAACAAGGAAGGTATGAGTAAAGGTAAGAAAATTCAAGGTCTTTTTATTCAACTTGCAGCTTGTGAGACAGATAACTGAATCACTGGCACTTTCCTACTCTTCCTAGGAAACTAACTGGTTATTGAAGTAAGAACAGCTCACAACAACTTTGCCTTGAATTCATCCTACTCGTGAGGGCGCAAAGGTTTGACCCTGGCAAATGATTTGAAGGATTCCTGTGTCATTAAAACCAGGTGGAAAAAGAGGTGCAGACATCAAATAAAAAGCAGAAGACCAAGCAATTAAGAAGGCAGTGACAGAGACACTGGCAATAACAGGACAGTAAGAGACAAAGCTGTGAAAATGCTATGAAATGCATTAAATAGCAGGACAACAATCGAGGTTTCCCATCCACTTGATCTAGAAGACCTCAGTACCCAAGAATTATAAAAGCCTCAACATTTTATTTAATGAGCAAACATCTTTTAGAGAAAAACAAACTGAACTCACAGCATGTACACCATGTATACACACTGACATGCACACTCACACACCATGCACACACTGCTCTCTCTCTCTCTGCCTGTATGACCTGGGGTTTCACTCCAGCTGCTGCACTTAACCCTCCATGCACACGTGCACACAGAATAGAGGCATTTATTCACCACTCCCCATGGGCAGGCAGGTGTGCAGCCATCCCTAGGGAAGCAGGGCTCCATCCCATGCAACAGTCCCTAGGGAAGACAGACACCATCACTCTGAATGTTGCCTCTTGCTCCTTCTTCTCCCAGTTTTAGATGTGGAGCATGTCACCATATGATATGGGACATCCCTGTGGTCAGCTCTCCCAACTGTGACCCTTCCCAGCTCCTTGTGCACACCCAGCCCCCTCACTGGTGGGATGTGGGGTGAGAGGCAGGAATGGCCTTGACTCTGTGTAAGCTGTGCTCAGAAATAACCAAAACACTCCTGTGTTACCATCACTGTTTCCAGCACAAATTCAAACCACAGCCCCTTACCAGCTACAGTGAAGAAAATCAACTCCATTCCAGTCAAAACCAGCACAGGAGGAAAGCAAGTGGAGGGAACATAAAAGGAAAAAAAACCCAGTTTTTATTAGACAAGTAAATGGAAAATTAGACACACCGCTTCCATTTTAAATATATTTTATTAGGGTAGGAAAAATTACTTCAATACTCAGCTCTTCATACATTCTCAGGCTGATGTTACATGGAGCCAGCAGCAAGTCATGGTCTCCATGAAGTGCAAGTACCTGCACAGCTTCCTTCCACCATGCACACGTAGGCAAAGCTATTTCCTTTGCTGCTCTGCATTTTTTCCTCTGATATCTGATGTTTCACAGCTCTCCACTGATAAATATATTGCAATGACAGTGAAAAAGGAGTAGGATAGCAGTCATAGGGAGTGGTGTAACAGACAGTAGGCACAGTGTTGTTCACAGTATCGCAGTGTTCACTTGTTTTCCAAAGTGAATGAGCTTGGTGACCTTTAAATCTGTTTCTGCTGCTTCTGCAGTTTGTTTCTTACCCGCTGCCACTCCACCCAAGCCACTGGACCCTGTTATATGTTCGGCACATCACAATTCTGGAACAGGCCATTATATATGCAGTAAGTAGAATAGTTTTTTAAAACTTTTGTGGTTTGCTTTCTTTAGGTTCCAGTCTTGCCTGGGGTTTTTGATTGCTTTGGTAGCTCTTTTTTTCTTTTGTTGTTCAAGATGTCACATATGAAAGAACTGCTTATTATTAATCATAACTATCATCCTGACTAGTATTGCTGTGAGTTCTCCTGGCAGTGATTGGGACCCAGGGCTTGGTGCCACACAGCTCAGCCCAGCAGGAGAAAGGGCCTTAGAGGTGAAATGGAGTGGAAAGGATAAGAAAATCTTGACCAAGTTTAGGGAACAAGAGTGCCAAGGCCAAACCCTTGGTCACTTACACTCTTTGCAGAGCTCAGTGCATCCTCCTTACCTAGCACCTGTCCCAGTGCCACAGCACCTCCCTTTCCATCTCTGGTGGAAGCGTGCAGAGGAGGAGAGGGGGGCTGCTGTCCTCTGCAGGTGCCCCTGGTCCGGACACCCCTGTGGGATGGCACCCTGAGCCCTGCATGCCCCACCCCAGCTGCAGATGGCTCACTTTGCATAAAGCAGGGCTCCTTGCCCTCTCCTTGGGTAAAGCAGGGGTGACAACACATGCTTATCTGCTTCCTTGATTTGTGATTAGTGAGGTTTTGCTCGTTCACAGCTTTAGAAATGAAAAGTATTGTCTGTCTGCTGAGAGTTCTGGTTACATGTGTTACTGGTGAGCCTCAAGGCATGCTCCTACTGAATATGTAGAGCAACTGGTGTTATAAGTATGTAGCCTCTATGACTGTGTCCAGATCACTGTAGAACTGAACTTAAACTGAACATTAACTTAAAAATAAAAGAACCTCTGCATTTTCAGTAGAAAGTGAGTTCTCCTTTCCTGGTCATAAAACGTTATTTTGTACTTGTTCATGCTTTCCTAATCTGTGAAGCCCAAAGGTGTAGTATATTACCAGAGGTGCTTTAGGCTAGACTTCTTAGGGCAAGTTAAAAAAAAAAATGTTTCTGTCTTCTTTTTTTTCCCCCTGGTGTTTGGGATGTGTATTTGTTATCCTATGGATGAGAACAAGCAGTCAGACTGGGTCATTTGAGGATGTCAGTGTTCTCTGTATCCTAGAAAAGTTGAATGAAGTGCCTACATATTAATACTGTACAATATTATAGCTACTTGCATCAAGCTTATCTCAGTGTAGTAAGAACTTAAATAATTTCTGTATTTAGAGAGGATTTTGCTGGCAAATAAAACCAAAATGATGGTCTGCTGCAGCTTTTCTTATACATCCAATGTATGCAAATTCAAAATTTCCAGGAATGTATGAGGGCAAACATAAAAAACCTCATTCTATATCCAAAAAATACTGAAAATATGTTTTGAATTTTTAAAACTACTTTGATTAGTAAATTAGTAAAATATTCCTCTTCCAAGTACATGGAAAATTCAGATAATGTGGAATTTAAAGTGCCAAACAGGACAGCTTAACCTTCACAGTACAACCAGCTTTGGTGCTTTAAGGTACTATTGCCAGCACTGGACCATTTCCTTTCAGCTGTCTGCTCTGAGGGGTCATCCTCCTGAAAGAGCACATCGTCTGAGCCCTGCATGGCAGCCTCTGAGCCAAGCTGCTTGGCTGATTTTAAAAAGCCCCCATGTGCTGTGGCTCAGCCCAAGCTGCCTGCCTTGCAGTCAGACAAGCCACCAGCGAGCAAAGCTCAGATAGATTGGCAGCAGTCACCTGCAGCAAACACTGCACTGCAAGGGACAGCCAGGAAATGGCAAATTTTTAAGCCATCACAGCCGTTTCCAAATAAAACCCGATGTACATCACAGCCAGATAAAATGTTTCAGCTGCCTCTGAGACCAGATCACAGCTCAGACTATTCACACAACTAACCCCATCCCTCCACATTCTGCCATTAATGGACTGGTTTGTTTTCTTGTTCTTACAACGTCATGGAACAGAAGAGCTGGGCAGGAAAGGCACTGGACGGCGAGGCTACAGCAAACAGCTGGGATGATAAACTTTTCAGGCAGCTCATGATAAGAGTCCACCTGATTCCCCTTTACAGAGCAGATTGATGTGGCTAAGGCAGCAGGAGAGAGTGAGTGGTGGGACTTGTGGCAGTAGCAGATGTGCCTACAGTACGTCCATATAGTCAGTGCCTGGCTGTGTGACTGCCAGGCTGGTAGGGATGAGGCCATCCTCTGATAGCCAGAGGTGTGACTGCTTCCCACATATCTGCTGGCTCTCTTGCAGGCTGGTCTGAGCTCCCACACCTCTCTGCTTATCAGCAGTGGATCAGTGAGTGCTCTGCCCACACAAAACCTGCGGGCTCAGGCCACAAGGATGGCTTAACTGGGCAGAGTCAGTGCCAGTGCTGCTCTTTAGCAGACAGCAGGGTGCTGTCTGCAAAGGTGGGAGGGAGGTGAAGTCTCCCTATCCCCAAAGACAACCCCACAGCTCCCATTTTACTGAGTAATTCCCCACAGCAGTTGTTCCTCTCAGCTGGTCATCCATAATAACTCTGGTCAGAAGGGCAGATACCGTCCGAGCTCCATCACAGGTCACCTCTGAGTCACCTCAGTGAGTCATCTCTGTCTGGCCTTGCTGCTGGCTCTGGAGCCCCCAGCTGCAGCCCAGTGTGGGAAGGCACCGTCTCCTTGCTGTGAATCGTCTTTTCTTCCAGTGTCCTGCAGCCGCTGGTCCCTTGGCTCCTGCCCCAGCATGGCTCACCCAGGGCGTCTCTCTGCCTGGGGTGCCCCAGCTGGCTCCTTCTGCCCGTGAAAAAGTCAGGCAGAAAATAATTCCTTGGAGACTGACAAGCAAACGCACAGCATGCCTGGCTTTTACTTGGCTTGTGATAGGGTCTTGGGCTCACCATGGGATGCATTTAGGTGGACACAGAAAAAGGTGCAACTTCTCCTGGCTTGGGTACAGAACTGCAGCTCCTGGTCTGACCAGGAAGTTTGGGGAATGAGCCGAGCCAGTGAGCCCATCCATCCATTTCACTGATGAGCAAGAAAAGCCTTGCATTCAGCCTGAGCTGCTGCAGCCAGCTCTGCCTCAGGCTGCTCCTCTGCCAGGGATAAGCAGTAAAGAAAAATGGGGCAGGGAACCAAGAGGTCCAACACAGACAGTAAAAACTAAAAGTTTACAAACAAGTTTGCAAACACTTCACAAATATCCAGAATGGCAGAGAAGGCTTCTATGCTTTCAGCCAGTTTCTCTGGGTCATACAGTGTTAGTGCAGATGGAAAAAAAAAAGATGAGCCATACAATTTTGATGAGAGCCTCCTTCTGCCATGGTAATAGCTATTTAGTTTTACATGGAGAGGAGTCTCTAGGACATAAGAAGGGCATTGGAAACGGATGAAATTATTTAACAGAAATAAACTTGTCTTGTGCACATGCTGAATCAGAGTAAGAAGTTCTGCCTCTATAAATAATGCAAACTTTCTTTTGTTCTAATTGCCTGTCTATCCAGAAGAAGTTCTTCTAGTTTTATGGCCTTTTAAATCCCCTCCTTTTCAAGGAACAAGCTGGCATTCAGCATGATAGCAAAGAATCCAAGTTCAGAGGCATCTTTGTAGAGAAAAATCTGTGAACGCAGTGTCTGTCAAAGGAGAAATTGAGTGTTCAGGGCTCTTGGCTAACTGTCATGCTTGTCCCTACAGATGCACAACTGTAACACTAGCAAGGACCTTTGACATATTTTTTTCCATGCTTCACTGTGTTCTTTTCACCGTGTTCACTGTGACTTTTTCTGCTGGCTACAGGGTTGGAGGATGGACTGACAAACAGACTGTGTTTGTTAGTATAATCACATCTTTTAAATCCTCTGGATGGACATGTGGGTTTTGAATTTCACTCTAAAGCATTTCATTAGGCAACTGAGTAGCGTAATAGCCATTACCATTAATAAAATGGTTTTTGTCTTCATTTAATATGACAGAACTACAGAATATGCAAATATCAAAACCAAGTACAACCAAGTATTTTGCTATTTTTTAATCTAGTTTGCACTTTCTACATAGATAAAAACGTGTATACATATATATCAGCATCAGGCTGAAGGAACTAGACTAAAAAAAAATCCTTCTTAGGTTTTTTAGGTAGTCTTGAAAGGGTGGGACATGACATGTTGTTACACAGGTATCTGGTGTGAATGGTGACTGAAGGGCAGGATTTCAATTCTACAGAGATAGAACCTGCAGAAGTACAGAAAATCTCTTTTATTTCTTGAGGGGCTCAGGCCTGTTTGCTTTGCAGTGTCTTGTTGATGGGACAGCTTGGTGACTGAGAGAAGGGGGAAAGGGGGAGAAGTGCAGCTTCTCAGGTCACAGATGATTTTTGGAGGAACTGATGCAGAAGGACTGCTCTGGCAGGTCATATTGCATAATCATTGCATAGTTCACTCTGCATAATATTTCATTTTACACATAATTGAAGTTTCTAACACTAACAGGATAAATCAGTGTGTCTTAACCTCTCACTGATACACTAATGGTGTAATATGGAGTGCTTCTAAGATCATTTCTCCCACATAAACCAGAACAATGGTAGCTGATTCCTGAAGGACACTAGGGAGATAAAAATCAGGGATGTTTCCATGTCCTTCCTGTGTATACTTGATGAAAATCTAAGTTAAGGTCTATTGAATACTGTGCAAGAATCTGCCATGCAGGAGCTATTAAAACATCACAACACAGCCAGCTACATTTGGCAAATATAGTCATCCAAACCACCTTGGGCATAGTTTTAAACCTTTTCATCTTTAGATTCATTACCAGAATTGCATATGCCAGTGTATTTTACAAACACATCCCATTAAAGTATAGGTAACTTATTCATACAGGTATGTACAGATAAGGAATGTACAGATAGCACTACATAACAAATAACACAACATATGAATTTTGCACCACAGAAACAGGATGGCACAAGTTTTAGAAAGGAAGCACACACAGGAATTCTAGGCAGAATAAGTTACTTAAAATGAAAATGAGACATGGAGAAATTTCCACCATAGTATCTCCAAGGCAGCAGCATGGGCACAGGCTTGTGTACAGGCCAGAGTATTGCAATATTGCTCACTTTTATCTTGGAGAAGGAGAGTTTCCCACAAGGACACCCTATTCTGATTAAAGCACTGCAAATCCTCTTTTACTAAAATTTTTCTAGTGGGTTAGAGGGGTTTTTTTTGCACTGATCAATACAATGAGAGACCTGCCTGTGGTCTGTCCTGCTCTCCTGGGCTAGCACTCAGGGAAGAGCTGGTGCTGTGTGGAGGTGCAGCTGGGAGTGGCTGGCACTTGCACAAGCCACACTCAGGTGAGAGAGGCTGGTTGCTACCCCAAGGAAATGCTGGCCAGGTTCTAATTCTGGACATTAAAGTATACATATTTGGGAATTGTACTGGAGGAGTTTTAAGGAGTTTCTATAGTACAGAGGCTGACAACACAGAAAAGGAGGGGCATATTTTTAGCATAATAGTCCTAATTTACATCTAAAGTACATAAATCTGTCAGGAGGCACACATGGACAATAGGAAAACTTACCTGTATCACTCCAGATGTCAGCTTTAAAACTCTGTGTTCTGGAATGAGAAATTCTTCCAGATAGAAGTCTGACCAAATTGCTTCATTTGCTTATTATAGCTTTGGGCTAGAGTAGCCCAAAAGTGAGACTAGAAATAGGCCAAAGGTGTTATTTATTTAACAGTTACAGTATAGCAAGTGAAAAACTCCAGCCTGATTATCCAGCATTGCTATTAAAAAAAAAAAAAAGGAAATGGTGGCTTCTGTCCTAAAGGATGAACAGTCTAAAAGATAAGACATATGTGGCTGGATAAAATCAACAGATATATCAGACCTGGGCAGAAAAGAGCAGAAAAGGCAGGTAATTGGTTAAGGCTTGTCTGGTCTGGTCTCAATCAAGAGCACCTTCTACAGTTTCCCAAATACGTGGCTTCTGAGATCACACATCTTTTCCATTTCAAAAAGAAATAAAGTTTTTGCCTGGTGATCCTGCCCTTTTGGAAGTGCAATCAATTTGAATACTTTTGCTTTATGCATCAAACTGAAAGGATAAGTGATAGAAGAAGAGGAGGAGTGTCCCAGAGTAGCTCCTGTCAGTCTCTGCCTCTGCTGAGAGGCAACAGAAGAGAACTTTAGATCCAAGTGGCAATGTTGCATATTGATTTTTGTGGACATGCCCTGCTAACTGCCAAGGTCTGTGTTCCTTTTTTTAGCAGCTGAGATGGCTTTTACCAAGCATAAATATAGACTGCACAAATAGTGAGAAGCTATTTTTGAATATTTTGGTCACTGCTAAATACAGAATTGCTAATCCAGGCATTCAGAAGGCATGATTCAGGTCCCCAGAATGAGAAGACAGGCCTAAGTACATGTAAATCCTTTTTTATTTTCACTCTGTTTTGCGTACTAAAGCTTCAGAATATTTCTGGATCAAGTCTTCAAGCCCTATTCTTCAAAACTGAAGACAATAATTTAATCTGAGTTTGTATTTACCTCTAATTCACATGGTTCCCGGAGCTGTGACTTAAAAAAAAAAAAATTCCTAATGCTCTGAGGCAAGATAATTTCATTACTTATCTGCCTAAGTGTCTAACAGTAGTGTATAACAGTAGCTGAAATCTCTTTAATCAAAAATGGAAATGTCAACAGTGAACAGAGAGAGCAGCAGAGGAGCGAGGCACCACTCACCTGGCACCTTCCTTTGTCTGCACAAGTTTGATGTGAGGGGAGCACAGTGCCTGCCCTGTGCAGGGCTCCCAGCCAACCCACGGCACAACAGCAGCATCCCTCAGAGCCAGGCGCTGGCTCATAGAGCACAGACACATCACCAGTGTCACACGGCACGCAGATCTTGTGGCACAAATGTCAAAAGCTCTGAGCAGTTCTTACAGCAGGCGTTTGCATCAACTTGTCTGATGAGTGTTTTGGACAAGTACTTCCAATTTGTGACGCATTTGGGAGGGTTTTTTGTTTGTTTGTTTGTTTTGCAAATTTAAAAGCAGCTCATAAGCAGACCATGGGTCTAACTTTGTCCAGTGAAATGAAAATAATATATTGCTTGTTCAGTTGTAACCTTAAGCCCAACATGTTTTAATACATCCTCAGCTTCTACTCCCCAGCAAATTTTAAACTTGGCCAGTGTTGCTACTGCCTGAGACTTCCTGCAAGAATGGTTTATTGTCTTCCTTCCCTTGGAATGATCCATTTTTAAGCAATCAGTGTCACAAGAGCTGATGACTCTCTCATGTCTAAGAGCCCTTGCAAATATACTTTTATGGACAAAGTACCCTTCATTCACTATTGTATTTTTCCTGGAAACACCTCAAAATCATACTCAGACTGGCCTTTTCAACGGTGCAGATTAACAAATTTCTCTTCTATAAAATACTTTCAGCATTCTTTTCTACTGCAAAATGGTCTTTGCTGAAAATTAACGAATTTGTCCTAGCACCATAATATCTATTATTGGTTCAGTAGTCATTCATTGAATACTTGTTCTAATTTCTGCTTGCTCTTGTGAACTCCATGTTTTGCTTTACAGGGGCATCCTTTTGCCTAATTAAATTGACTAAATGCATTTCTGTAAAAATAATGCCACGTTATTTTTGTCTGCAGCTCTCAATGATGGTTGTGTCTCTTTAACCCTCCCTCCTACTTAAAGCTTCAGAGTTTGCTTGATACCTTTGAGGAAACAAATAGTCTGACAGGGAAGGGCAAGGGCAGGGCTTGCATCACCCTGACCCGTTCCTGCTTGTTGAGCCAGCTCGACAGCCCAAGTCAGAGGTTACACCTTCCCTAAACAGGTGTAACTTGAATACTCCTCTAAGTGTACTAGACAGCTGGGATGTAAGAGCCAGAGTCCCTGAACAATTTCTTCTGGGCTTTCTTCTTGTGGCTGAGTGCTGATGTCCAGCCAGAGGCAGAGCCCTTCCTCGTCACACCGTGTGTGCCCTACCCTTGCAGATACCACCCATCTTGTGGTGTGGGTGTGACTCACCCCCCAGCACCCTGAAAGTCAGGTCAGCATGGGCCATGCCCTCTGCCACAGCCCGTGGAGGCAGGGATGGAGCCCTTGTGCAAAGCAGAGATGGGCAGAGGCTCCGCAGCGCAATTCCCCTCGGGCTCCTGGCAGGTCAGCACTCCACAGACCAGAGCAAGGCAACTGCAGCAAACATGAGCTGGCCCAGGACAAGCCAGGCCTTCTGCTGCAACTTCACCCTCCTGCAAAACCACGGGGATTTCTTGCCCAGTCACTGCTTGAATTTGCAGCTCTTTGATTTTACCAATGTTCTGTTTAAGTTTTAGCCCCACCAAATGCAGATTAAATGCATACCTTCTTGCCCCTGCAAAGGTGCTCACGGATACTAAACATTGAATTTACCTCTGTGCATCTCCATTTCACACAGAAAATGCAAAACAGACCAGCTCGGTTTAAAGACCTTGAACTAGACTGAAATATTTAGTATTAATTATCTTACATGGATGGAGGCTGGGGGTCAGAAAAATGTCTAATCTTAGCACTTTAAGGAAATATGAACCTTGAACATCAGGGGTTGCTGGTGGCACTAAAAAGTACATGCCTGCTTTTATAGCCAAAGAGTCTGGGTGCTGCTCTGATAATATATTTGGCTGGAGGGAAGCGTGCAGCTGGACAAGCATTCAACAGCTAAACCATGCAGCCTGTTCCTCAGAAAGTCCCTTGCCCTTAGCAAAGAAAAAAAAGATGCATCTTCCTGGCTCTGAAACTGGGACTTTGTTTATTGACAAGAATAAACTTTTTTCCTACTTGTAAGCACAAGAAATGACACTTTCACAGTAAGCTAATGATGGGTGTCTATAATGTATGGCAGTAGCAGCTCTATTATTGATGTAGTTATACTGGTAAAAAATGCACACATTATTATAGCTTTGTATTGCAATGGGAAGAGATTCAATTATGCTCATAAGAAATGCTGGAGTTGTATTCATAGCTCTGCCAGTTTCCCTCACTATAAATACACCAAGAAAACCTTTTTCAGCTTGTTGGATTGCACAGAAATAGAGATCACTCTCAAGGAGAACACTTTGGAACACAGTGGCATGTAATCCAAGCATGTGGAAGCTAAAAAAAACCAGCAACATACAGAGGTGAGAAGTATGGTTCATAAAGGCATCATAATAAATTACATAATCTAAACATCAATTAGTTATTTTTAAGGCTGACTCCTTAATTTGAAAAAAAAAACAGTTAAATTCAGTGTAAGCAGCCATTGTTAAATGAATACTTAATCCAGGTTAATATAAGGCTCAGGTTACATCAGAATGGCCCTACCTACAACATCCTCCTGTTTCTGCAGTTCCACCCTTTCTGTATCTGTTGGATATAGCTATGATTACTAACACTTACATGTGCCCTGTCATGGCTGTAATGGTATTTATTACATATTTCTTAAACATGCCCCCATATTCTACAACAGAAATATTACATTTCTAAATTAAAATAAAATTAAATGAAATAAAATAAAAATAAAATAAAATTTTAAAAAGGATGAAATGTGTTACAAAGAGGCTGTTAGAAAACCTAGCAGACTTGCTTTGTAAACATCTTGTAGGTAAGATGGCTGATTCTTTATAGCTCTGAGTACACACACTGTACATTTAAATAGTAACTTTCAGATTGTTTTTATATGCCCACAGCCACATTTTCATAATCAGCCTCTAGGACTCTGATTGGCAATATGAGCACAAACCTTTTATACTGAACTTCCATATTTATGCACAAATACAAGGCTTCATGAATGCCAAGCTGGCAATCAGATTCACTTCTGGTTTGTGCTAAAAATTGCAAATTGTGAAGAAGACTTTTCAGTTCACTTATAACTGCTAAAATGTTGATGATCAAGTAGGAAAGATTTAATGGTATATTTAATAGGCTGTTTGCTTGTTACTGCTTTCTCAGGCAAAAATATTTTAAATTCAAATAAGGATCATTTGACAGTTCACAGGAAACAAGACTCTGTGATGATGTGACACCTACAGCTTGTGACTTTCTAGGACACTCATACTCACTGCATTACATCAGAGTAATTCTGATAGCTCTGCCCTTATCCTTTTTAGACTAGTGATGAGGCAGGCAAAACATCACTTTCTGAAGGCTATCTGAGCTAGTTAGTTCAGGGAGAGAGATCCATTCACAGTTAAATCCTCTTACTCAACACCGTGGTTGGCAGGCTGTTGTGGATAACAACAAGGAGATCTGGAATAGCTGCAATAAACATAGCACGAAATATAACTCCAAAAATAATGGCAATATAAATAGATCTTATCTACTTGCCACACTAAACATGCTTACAGGTTATTTGCATATACAGGTAGTGTGATAATTAAAATACATCAGAAAGCACAGCTGAGCTACAATGCCATGAATAGGGAATAGCAGAGAGACATTAATCTTTTGGTTGGGCAAACCTCACAGAGGGAAAACAACTGCTGAAATCAGAGGAGTCTAAGATTTTCAGAATCTCTCTTTGTACAAATGATTATGGGTGTCACATTCACTTTTTACAGAGTAATAAAGCTGACCACATCCAAATAATGACGTTTGGTTTATTTGACATATCAAATGCAATGGTATATAATTTTTAGAATTTGAATATCAGGATTATGTATCACTTAAAATACAAAAGCATGGTCAATGTTAATTGTTTTTTAGAAGTTTCTTAAAACAATCTATGTGGTTTAAGAATAAAATAAAATTTTTTTTAAAGGCAGTATTGTTGGTCTTGCTGTAAAACCTCATTAGTAGGAAATGGCACAACTTTGGAAAGGAAGATGCTCACAAAGCTGTGATTATACCGACGTATTTGGTATTGCACACCTTCTTCTGACAGAAAGTTACAATTTAATAGGCAGAAACAGCTACATAACAGCACTGTGAAGGGTATCTTTTAGAATAACTTAATTCTTACCAGCAGTAGTTCTTTATTAAAAAATCACTATTTTAAAATCATAATTTGTAACAAAATTATAAATAATATGAAAAGTTTTTGATGCTGTTTAATAGATTGCTTTTAATCCAAAAGCATTTATGAGATCAGCCACGGAATGGCTGAGGTGGACAGGTTCCTCTGGAGATCACCTTATCTCAACCCTCTGCTTAAAGCAGGGTAAGCAGGAGCAGGTTCCTCAGGGCCACAACCAGTCAGGTTTTGAATATCTCTAATGATGGTGATTCCACAGCCTCCCTGAGCAACCCATGCCATTGTTTGACCACTCTCATGATAAGGAAAGTTTTTCTCAAGTTTAAACAGAATATTTTTTATGGTTTATCCACTGCTTCTTGTCCTTTCACAGGACACCACTGGGAAGAGCGTGGCTCCATCTTCTTACCCCCACCCCATCAAGTATTTATACACATTAGTAAGAGCCTTCCTGAGCCTCCTCTTCTCCAGGCTGAACATTTCCAGCTCCTCTCCACAGATCTCAGATGCTCCACACCCTTCACTGTCTTTATGGTCCCTTGCTGGACTCATTCCAGCATGTCCCTATCTCTTTCGTGATGAGGAGCCCAGAACTAAGCTGTCATTTGGGGGTGTTTCATAAATGTACAAATATAAATTTTAATGCAACAGTTTTAACTGAAATGTTGTTCTTGAAATTTGAAATCCAGGTAAGAATAGCAATGCTCTTCTTCTATTAACCTTAACTTTACATTTAGAAATATAGTATATATTAGAGTCATCTTCCTTAGCTTACAGAATACATAACTTCTCGTTCTGTGAGTAGTCATCTTTGTCTAATGAAGACCATGACTGCCTCAGACAGATGGGCTATAGCCCAAATGTCCATCTAAAGAGTTAGTTGGAAGATTAATACTTTTATGATCTCATCTCAGGCAGGTTACAGTTATGCAACAGGTGATAGAGTTTTGCAACTGATCCATACTGAATGCTTCCAACAGGTGAACAAGCACACTCTAGTCAAGACTCCTTCTCCAGTACTACTGAACAAATAATGTGTGCTTGCCCTGTTGAAAACTGGGTGTTGAATCTGCAGATCAGCATTTTTCTCCTAGCTCAGTGTGCCACAACATCCATGGATTGGAAAGCTGGAGTCTTTTAACCCAGTTCAGTCTGTTTTATGTTAGTGCCTCGATGCCCAGGCCAAGCAGTAGGGCTGTCTGACTGGTATTTCTGCTGAGATTAAGGACAAAAGAAATTTCTCTCCTGGGCTTCACACTATACATTGATGAAAAGCAGAAGTAGGGCTCAAACATGCCATAGAATTCAGCCTGTAAGAGGGGAGGAACCGAGCAATTACAGATCCTCAGCTTCAACAAGGTCACCCTGTTCTCAACCAGCACATTATCTCATCCTATTTTCCATGGACAGGAACAGAAACTAACAAAATTTTGACCCCCTTGTATTTCTGATTACCACCACAGCTGAAGGACAACCTCAGTGGACTTGATAGGCTGTGGACTGAAATTTAGAATTAAAATAGCTAGTCATTAAATTTATCAATGCCCATTGTATCCTCACAGTCATAGTGAAATCCACCTAAAGATGTTGGCAGAAACCATCTTTTAAACAAACAGCTCAGCGGAAGATGTCACATGGATCTCAGCTCCCTAACACAAAAGTTATAATCTGGATTCCTCAGCTGGCTGTATCTAGAAAGACTGCTGTGCCAGGACAGCATACAAGCTCACATCATTCCACAGTTATTTCAAGTGCTGTGTGCTATGTCTCCTAGCATGGATATGCCTTAAAATAAGCATCAGTTCCTGTGAGGAAGAGGAAATGCAAATCAATTAGATAAATAATGATAGGGGCCAATAAGACTCAAATGAGAATAAAAAACTCTGAATGCATTGAAATAATGTCAAATGGAAGGTGATTACCTAATTGTAGTGTTTTATACTGTAGGAATGTGTGAGTATTTAGAAGGATGAAGATCGTTATAGTACCAATGGGGGAACAGCTTTTTAGAAGTAATGAAATGGACAGAAACTAAAAAAAACCCCTGAGGCACTGCAGAATGGGACACAACTGTGAGTTGTAGAATAAGACACTATTTTACTATGCTCTGGTTCGGAGGGTTTTGCAACAAATGGGGAATATCTTAATTCCTATTGATGTTCACCAGAACTGAGCCATCGACAGGATTATGCCACAAAACTCACCATGTGAAGTTGTGTGGACAAAATTATTCCAGATGATTCAGAGCAAAAGGAGGAAATTAATCCTATAAACATTTATATGTATGAGTAACTGTTCTCCCAGGGCTGTCCTACTGATTTCAGTATGCCTATTATAGAAGTGAACTGATGTGCATATAAGTGTTTGCAGGGATTAACGTTTAATAAAGATTAAAATTTTCTCATGGCTGCTTATAACGCCATCCAGCTGATACAACTGCCAGGAACTGTTGGGGTAAAGGAATACACCAGCCATGCTGCTTTTCTGTGATTACTCTAACTTATAAAAAGAGCTGTTGGAAGGAGGAGACATGGACAGCTCCTATCTTCCTAGACAGGGAAGCTTGATACAAATCTCACAGCTGTTTTCTGCTGGGAAAACGCAGCTGCTGTAAGGCAGACATAGAATGAGCCTCAGCTGCATAAACAGATATTTTAAAAGATAAGAGTCTGGAACTATTTTTTTTTTTTTTTTTTTTGTGCTTTCTGGGATGATGGAAATAAGAAGCATCACTTTATAAATTTTGATATAAGCAACTAGTCAAACTTGCAAGATGCTTGAAAATGTTGAAAGAGTTGCGTGCAGCAATGCACTGAATTGCACTGTCAGGCACACAGAAGACAGGTGGAAATGCTCTGGGCCTACAAATATGGTTTCAAAGAATTGGCCCCAATTCTTCAGTGGAGCTTCTTTGAACATGAAATTAATGCACTGAACACAAATGCAGACAAGCATTTGGTCTTGTTTATAAATGCCCCATGGCTGCTCACTGAGTATGTCTGTTAGACAGCTGGGTAAAGAATTAAAATATGATTTAGCAGGAGCTAGCTTTAAGCAAGCTTACTCTGTCGAGATCAAGTAGCACTGAATTCAGTGCAGCTGATTGTCACAGGTCCAAAGTCCGTTCTCGGGAAGACATAAACTCCTCTAGCCAGACTGTTACACGTGTGTCAACATTTTCAGTTTCAGATAATTTCTATGCCCAGTGCCTTGGTATCTTCGAATAGCAGCCAGTGGGTTTAGCTATGCCCAGCTTTACAGACACTGAGCCCAAAGACCAGCTTTACACAATAAAACATACAGCTTTAAGCACAACTGGAATTCGTACTTCTCTCATATGGGTCGTGCCATTTTAATAATGGCAAAGGCAGTGCTACACAGAGTTGCTTTTTAGGAGAGGAATTACCTAAAAAATAATGCCCATTTGCAGTGATAAAACAATACTCCCAGGAACGTCCCTGACCTCATGCTACTCTTACTAGCAAATGCTCCTTTAATAGTGGTGAATTAATGGTATCGAGCCCTGTGCAATCCGACGTGCAGCCTGTGAGACGACAGCGTGCAGACAGAAATATTCCACCTCTGTCAAGTTAGCTGGCTCCTCTTATAGCACGGGTGTTAAACCATGCTGCTGAACAAGCCCTGGCAGCTCTCATGCCAGCTTCCCAAGTGAATGAATCACAGCAGTAACGGGTGATTGAACAGGGATATATACAGTGTGACTCCTCAGTTTCTTTCAGCCTCACACTTCAAATCAATTGCAGCAAAGCTCAAATCAGATGACGCTGAGTGCCGAGTTCTGTTTCTTTCAATGCCACCCCCAATCTGATCTTCTGTGAGAACAACAAAACCATAGATGGAGGATTCTGCGTGTGTCCAGGTAGAAATACATCCTGATATTTTATTGGGACTCTGGAGTTGCTAGTTGCAATGTCTACGTAAGAAGTGGTGTCAGGTTGTGTTCTAGATATTAAATGCAGGTATTCCTCATGTTTTACTCTTCTTTGCATTGCAGAAGAGCATTTCTAATCTATAAACAAGAAAAAATGAATATTTTATCTTCATTTTACTAGATCTAGACTAACTTTACAGCAGGCTGCTTTCCAATGCCTAATTAACTTTGCTTTTACTTTTAAATAGCTTTTATTAGAATTAAAATAAATAACTTCTTGGAAGAGAAAACTAATTGTAAAAAGCTGGTTTTGTCAAGAATTTGATTTTTTGCATGCAGTTCACACAGTGAAGAACAATCTGATCACTAGATTTCATTAACTGACTTAAAAAAACCAAAAACCAAGTTGTGCCTTATTCTGTGCAACATTCATAACATGAAAAAAAGTCTGTAAGCTTGGCCTTGTGACAGGTACCAGGAGAAAAATTTTAAAATATATTCTTATAACATATTTGTTTACCTACATGGACCAAATCTTTCTTTATCTTCTTTAAAAGTTTTTGTATTTAGAAAATAACTGGAGAAATGGCAAATGGCAAAAGCACAGCTGCATGTACAATTGTGTCTGATATCTGTGGTGAATGAGGAGGAAGGAACAACACAATTATGCCCCAGGAATAAACAGAAATTACAAGGGTAGTTGCAGTAGAAATTTTAAAATGCTATTTGAAAGACCTGTTTTTGTTATTAGGATGCTCTTGCCATCTCAAATTTCTCTTGCAAGTTCTAGGACTGCTACTGTAATAAAAGGCATGCTGGTAGAATAAAAAGCAATTCCTAAGCAATTGCAGCATCTGCTAAATTATAAAGCCAAATGTTTTTCTGAAAAAAAAAAAAAAAGAAGAACATTAATTATAAAACCTCTGAAAACAGAAGTTAAACTGAAAAAAGTTTGTCTATTTTGACAGTTACCCGTTTCCTGGTTTTTTTTTTAACCTAGAATTTTGGAGTAATGATTTTGCCTCATCAGACAGTAAAATCCATTCCTAATATTTTAACTCAATTATCTTACAGACAGATGCTATTTATTGTGGTCTGTATTTTAATCCCGTGACTCCTTCTGTTCCAGGAGAAGAACCAGAGTGAACAATTTCATTTATCAATTTCCATGCACCTATGAAATACTGTTTAGTCTTTGAAATATGATGATATTCCTTAAAAGAAGCCAAAAATAATGAAAAGAATAATTTTTTTGCATATAATTTTTTAATAGCTCTGTAAAGCCTTGAATTTTTTTCATTGCTAAATATTATCCCTATATAGGCTCTGAGACTCTTATGTCATCTGCTGTTTCCTGTACTATCAGCTCCAGATATTTCTGCATCTCTTAATTTCTTCCCAAGTCCTCTGTAAGGCCGTTCACAAACCTCTCATCTTACAATTTCCTCCTTGATGCCAGCAGCTATGTTGCTGTCCATGGCCTATAGCAGATAAAGAAGCATCACTGTATCAAACTTACAGCCTTACTTTGCTCAGTATCTGTAGTTCTAGGATATTTTCTGTGATATACCACTATATATATATATATATATTCTGTGATATACCCAATATGCTGGGCTGCCCTAAAGGGAAGGGGGGAAATGGGTGCATTTTTCTGGACCTCCTTGTTTAAGAGGCTGCAGTGAACTCCAGTTTACTTCAGTAAACAATATTTACAGAAAGTAGTGGCAGTGGTCAGTCCCTGTTGCCAAGGGCCCTTGGGATGTCTCCACTTCCATCATGCCATCACATCTACTGAAAAATGCAGTATCAGATTTGTTTCTTAGTTAATGAAAACTCTTTGCTTCTAATGTACGGCTCCACTAATTGTTTTGATAGAAGAAGTAAAGAAGTTGAAATATTTTGCTGTGATTGCTAAATACGTCTCTGCCCTGCAAACAACTGCAGAGATGTTGTGAGACAATGATCCCCTAACTGAAAAGGATGTTAGAATTTAATCAGTAACATTGACCCTTTGTTATTTGTGATCATACTAAAAACACATGCATCCTGTGAAGTAAACAGCTTTACCTTAGATAATTTAAGTTTTTTATGGAGATGACAACTAATTTATTAGGTTAGCACTTTAGAATTTTTGACCTTGACTTCCTTCAGCTATAGTTTCTAAATTTTGCTCACCATGACAGGTTAGTGGGAATGTATTGTGTGTATCCACCGTGGGAGCTGCTTTATAGTTTTGAGCTCAAGTACTCGAGCAAAAGTCTTTAACATGCTAAATACTGCATTTTTCCATTACATGAGGGATCTTAACTAATAATTCTCGTGATAAATGCTGAGTGTCTTGATGTTTAAATGTCACGATCATCAGAGTCATGGTGATTCAGGTATCTTTCTTGACCTACAGAAAACGGTCTAAAATGACTTCCTGCATAATGTTGTTTATCTGGTCTTGGCATTTTAAAGTATGCATTTATTAAGATGATAAATAGTACATGTTATTAAAATGATGTAGTAGAAGTATATTCTGCATTTCAGCTTTTAAAAAAACCCCTTTTATTTCAAAGACCCTGTTGAATTTGCTTCCTAAACTTCGACAGACAACTTTAGTTCATGAACAGTGACTTTACAACTGAATTTTGGTATCAGACTAGAAAGGTGCAAATTTCTTGTACAAGTAATGAAGGAACTGCTGCATAAATGCAGAATCTGGAACTGATTCCAGCCAATTTCACCCATCAGAAATAACGCATGTGCTTTGTACACACATTATTGATGCCGGGGTTTGCTGCTGTGCTCCCAGTCCTGTAACACAGAAGACGAGGCTCCCTCTCACCGACCCTAACAATTGAACCACCCATGGCACTTTTCTGCCTTTGACGAGTGTTAACATCGATATTGATATTCCTGCCAAACAACAGTTCAGGAAATTACATTTCTCCTCCCTGTATTTCCAAATGGATATTATGGCTCCAGTTCTCTGTCCGAAGCCGATAACCAGTGCTGCCGGCGGGTTTAGAAAGGCCAGGTTCCTAAAGTGAAACAAGTGACTCTGTCAGCAGCAGAGTGCAAAAGATGAAAGATCATTCTTCCGTGCACGGACTCAAGGCGGACCTCAAGGCTCTTTCACGCCTTCCACCACCTTGGATCCGGCCGTGGTCGCTCCAGCCTCCGCAGCCGCTGCACATCGCGCCAGGGCGGCTGCGGGGAGCTGGCACTTGCTGGGGGAAACCATCCTCCTCTCAGCAGCTGAGTTTTCCTTCTACCTCTGCCAGCGGTGCGGGAACCAGCAGCTGCAGGGACCGAGGCGCCCGCAGCCAGCGGCCGCCGGCAGCGCCTGACAGCTCCGCCACGGGGGCAGGGAGGGGGCGGCAGCTCCTGCCGCGCCCCCATCACCGCCCCGCCTCGGGATAAACGCGGCCCCTCGCGGGGAGCTGTGGAGCTGTAGTTTTCACGGTGTTGGAGGGAAGCGCTGCGGTCCCACAGCCCGTTCCGACCCCGCGGCCGCGGGAGACGGGGGGGAACCCGCACCGGGAGCCGCCCCCCGCCCGGCCGCGGCGGAGCGAGCGCCTCTGGCGCGGCCGGTCCCTCCTGGCGCGCCGTAGCGATGCTGCCGGCGCCCCTGCCCTCGGAGGCTGTTCCCAAGATGGCGGCCGCGCGGGCGGCTCTGCGCGGCCGCGCTCCTGCAGCCGGGTAGGGACCCGCTCCCCTCCTCCTGCCTCTCGCTGCGCCCCCGCGCCGCGCACCCGGGCCCGCCGCCCTTCCCGNGGGGCCCGCCGCCATGCCAGCCCCGGTGCATGCATGAGAGACGCCGCCGCGCCGCTCTGTGCCGCCGCCATGGAGGAGCCGCCACCGCCGCCGGGGAGGTCAGTACCCAGCGCTGCCTCACAGAGAGCTCTGTGCAGGGAGCGATGCCGGGCGGGGGCTGCGAGCGCCGGGGCCGGGGGTGCACGCTCTGCCTCCCGGCCCCTCCGCGCTGCAGAACCTCTGGCTGCTGCTGCTGCTTCAGCGCTTCTGCAGAGCGCCCACGGAGCGAGAAAGTGCTTCGATAAGAAATCTCTAGTGGCTGCGGTGGGTAAGGCAGTGTTTTGTGGGCGATTTGCAATTAAAAGGAAATCGTTTCCTTCGCCCCCAGCCTCGCAGCAGTGCGGGCGGGTGTGTCGGGGCAGTGCCGAGCCCAGCTCTCGGGATCGGGCCGGAGGTGCGGGGGCTGCAGAGAGGAGGGGGAGCGGCAGCTGGAGCCCGCGGGAGGCTGACGGAGCGTGACCTGTGCTCCTCGACTTGTGAACTGCAGCGATAAAAGCGCTGCCCTCTGGAAGGGTGTCTCGTGTTTATAGCAGCCGTGATTAAAATCGGGTTCTGTTTAGCGTGCCGGAAAAACAGCAGGGTCACGGCGTATCGCTGCTGGCAACATTGCAATCGATAGCTGTTAAGAATGGAGTTTAAAAAAAAAAAAAAAAAAGGAAAAGCGTTCACAAAGGAGTGCTGTGCTGCTTCAAAGCTTTCTGTAACTGCTGTCAACTCCTGAATATGCTGACCTGCAGATTGGCTTTTTGCAAGTCTCCATCTGTGCCCTGCTGAGAGATGGGGATGCAAATTCCTTTATGGTTTAGTGTTTCCAGCTGGCTGTAGAAGTTTTGCATAAGTCCAAGTTATTAATTCCGTGGCAATTATTTTTCATTTTAAAATAACATCCTGTTGATGCACTTCACTTCTCACTAGGAGGCATTCAGGAAACGTTTTTAAAACGCTTGTGTGATCAATTAGTACTGTAAGGCAGTAGTGAGGTGCATTGTGTTCCAGGTGTGCTGTGCAAAAAATCTGCTGTCATGTTGCTGAGATCATTCTTGAATATTGTGAGCTGCTGTTTTGTACTGATGGAATAAAAGAGAAGTTGTAATGTGCTCCTGTTTGGGTCAAGGCTATGGAGTTGAACAATGCCTTTGAGTTTGCATTAATGTGCATTAATGATTTGTTTTTCTGTCATGAGAACACCAAAATCAGAAGATATATAAAATTAGTTAGATTTAACAGAAATATTATGAAATACAAATGCTATAGGGCAACTGAATTAATAAGCTTTTAAGTTCCTTTTCAAAGAACTCTTCAAAGACTAATACTGCAGGTTAAGCAGAAAATGATTTAAAATAAAGTTAATACAGCAGCATGACCCTAGACCTGGGCTGTCTTCATGTAGAAGAGTGATCTTCAGAGCCTGAATGGAAAACACCCAGGCATTTCCTGTGCAGGGCCATTTCTGACCTCTGCTGGATTCTGCTTATTACAGGACAGTTTATATGAGTCGAATGTGGGCGTGGATAATGTGGTGACAACTTCACCCAGCAAATGAAAATTGAATTAGTTATTTCAGAGTGAGCTGGTGGGTGGGAAGGGGATGTCTCAAAACAATTAGGTAGCCTTAATTTGTGTAGGATAATGCATATACTCCATCCAGTGTGACTCACTTCTGTGTGTACTTTGTGTTCCAACTTCACACCTGCTGTGGAGCACAACTGCTTCTCTGGCTTTATGCAGCACTTGCTTTTACTTAAATGTAATACAAGTAAAGTATCTGAAACTTTTTCAAACGTGATCACTGTTGATTTAAATTTTGGAGTCATCATTAGGTGTTTATTCTTGGGGCTGTGAGGTCAGAATTTTGTTGAAATCAGTTTATTTTGCCCAGGCTTGAGCAGTTGAAATCCATTTGATGGCAGATAGCTTTTAATCCTGTTCGTAGAGTATGAATGTGTTCTTATGGTAATGAGTTCTGGCTAGTGCTAAAGTGCATTGCTGTAATGCATTCTCTTAAAGTAAATTTTAATTCTGATGGAGAAGTGTTCAGTCATTCTGAATTAGCAATACACCTACATTTATTAAATAAACAAAGCTTTGTTGTTTTGAGACTGCCTCGTGTGAGAAATCTGTTTGTGTGAGGATTCTGTGTCTTGTTAAAATATAAATGCAATGGTACATTTTGTAAACTGAAGGAAAGCATAAAATATATTTATGGCTTTTTTTGAATTATACAAGTCTTTGGTCAAAAACATTTGATTGGGAATCCCTCTCCAAAAGCACCCTGTTTTTCCCAGGCCTTCTTTTCTTTCTTGAAACACACTTTGGGGTGGGGAGAGAGGGGAGGCAGTTCTAAACTGACAAATGCTAAGGGAACCTACAAGCAGATGTTGATTTTCAGAGAGGATTGCACTTTGACCCTGGGTAGCATGCAGTAGTTACGGGTAAGTGAAAAGACACTACTGAAAAGTTTTGTGAAGAGTTCACATTTAGGTATCAATCCTGATAGCAAAACAAGTGGAAAGTTTTCAAGATAAGATGTTTCCACTTAGATAATTTAGAATGCTAATTAAAACACATGTGTTTGGTGCTTCTTGATTATTGCCCTTAGGCTTTAAATTTCCCAAAGCCAGTTTTAGGCTTTCCCAAGAATTTTCTGGCACAAAATCCACTATAGAGAAAAATGAGGGCTTAAGCATGTCCTTTGTTGGGACTTTGCCCTTTGTTTGGGGGCACTTCAAAGGCATGAAGAGCCATAGGACTACCATAACTTGTGCCTTGATTGCTTGTTGCTCTCTTTCTCCTGGCATACATCCAGTGCAAGGGGTGAAGGAAGGACCAAGGCTGTGAATAAAGTGGGACAGAATTGTAAATTAAGTGGAGGCTTCCTCCTTGCTGGGGAACTTTTCAGTAGTCTGTCTATCAGATTTGTTGTCTCTAGGATGACAGTGCATTGGGCTGTCAGTCTACAGTATCTGTGGTTTGGGGGAAGCCTGAGGTTATGTTATGAATTGTGCTCAACATATTTTCCTGCTTGCCAAACTATCTGTATGGCTGATAGTATATGAATAGTGAAAGAGTTTAAAATTATTTTATTAACTTGAGATCATAGTTTCAGTGGGAAAAATGATTTAAGTATATAGAACTTTGCCATAGTTTTTTTCCCCCATGCATTCAAATGAGGTAAGATGTAATCTCTATTCTACATGTATTGCATTTTCTTGTTTACATGTGCAAGATTGGGATGAATGACTGATTGCTCCACCTACGCACAAACACACATGAAGTGCTGCTTGAGATGTCTTTGGCATTTGTAGCAGTAAGGATTAGTCTGTGTTGTGTGGCTGCTTGGGTTGTTTTTATGTCTGTTAATTAGTGCTGTCTGTGTCAAGGTTGGTTTTACTATTATGTAAGGTAGTGTGATATTGACCTTTGTGGAATGCAAACTGTGCTGTGAGGAAAACAAATCTGCTGAATTTAAAGGAAAGCATAAGGGATATGCAGTAATTCTTACTTCAGGGAGCTAATTTGGATTTTTAGAGGCTTACAAATATTTGGCTTCCATGACAACCACATTTCTTAAATTACATACAAACCATTCTTTTAAACCGCATGTAAAATGCGTTTACAAGTCAATTTTTCATACTATCAACTGCTAGTCAATAGTGTGCTGACCTCTATCAGCACAGGAATCTCAGCTCATTTCTTCACTGGTGTGGTTGGATTTGCTGTTGCCTACAACATTTATGTTTGCAGGACTGTTACTTTCCTTTAGCTTTATTCTTCTCTCAGATGTTAACTGCACTGATGCTATGTTTAGTCTGTAATTTATTAACTAAATAATTTTTGAATTTTTAAAAATAACTTAGAAGCTTATTTATTTAAAGAGTTGATAATGGACACATGCTCACTCTTGGCTTACTGCAAATGTAAAGCCAAATGAGAAAGTTTGTTTTTAACATCTGAATTTGAGTGTTACTGAGTTGACAAATGTTCACTCATGTCCAGTCCAAGAACCCTGTGTGTAAAGTCACATTAATTTGTCATTAAACCTGATAAGGTTTATTCTGGAGCCAGACAAGATGGGATGTAGTTATTGTCCTGATGAATGTCTCCTGCTGTCTTAGGGTAGAAGGAGGAAGTTAGTTCTGTTCCTTCTGTGTCCTGCTGATACTCAGTGGTATTGAGTGTCAAGTGTTACTTTCTAATGTGGTATAAATGTATGGTTTATTCTGCCTGCTCATGTACTTGCTGTTGCTTTTCCTGAGAGCAGTATTTGTAAAGGTTTTTACCATTTTGGCTGTAGAACATCCATTCAGTAAGTGATAACAAAGCCACAGTTACTCATGCCTTTATTACTTCTTGGCCTCACTGTTCTTGTAGAACTCTCCATGGGCATGACCACTGAGCTTTTAGGATGCTCCAAGTAGTGCAGAGTACTGAAGTCCCATTGCATTGCACGGATTTTCCAAAGGTCACACACAAGAAGTCCAGTATGCAGTGCTTACACACCAGCTTCCACTGAAAACCTATTTAACTTCCAATACTTCACCTTCAGGGTTCCTGTAGACTTTGTCTGAATGATGAACTGAAACTTTGGGTTCATAACCAGTTGTTAGCTTTTTCTTATCTAGGAATGGAACTTTCTGCCAGAAGAATAGAATGTGTGTGGGAGAGTGGGGGAAGAATAGCTGTTAGAGATCTTCTTATCTTTTATCACAGGTCTGTGCACTTCTCAGTTTATCACTTTTATATAGGATATATAGTCGAACCTAGCAGCTTAACAATCTTTTATAATACTTCTTTTCCCAGTAGAATGTAACTTTTCTTGGTGTAGCTTCAATTTTCCAGAAAATCCATGTAAATGTGTTAGTACAGATTTTTCATAAATAGTTCTTAATTAAATATACTTTACTCTTTTGGTCTGTGGCTTGAGACCTTGGGATCTGATCTGTGCAAGTGCCAAGAACTTAATTGCAGCACTTACCCTTTGGATTGATACTGGGCTATGTAGTGCTCAAACATCATTAGTGAGGAAAATATATTTCAGAGATTCTTACTGAACAAAAAAAAAAGTCAGTTTTAATTCCCAAATATGAGCTAGGCTATAGTTGAGGGTGAAAAAGTAGCACTACTGGAGAAGCATGGAGACTGAAATCAATGAATATTTTAACATCAGTTGTTCCATGAAGAGAACTGGATACTGACTGTGCTGGGTGAAGCTCTCTTAGCTCCTGTTTCTACAGTTCTAACCTTTGATCCATTTGCAGTCTCACTTGGCGGGCTTGAACATGGATTTGGAAACCTAACAAACCCATCAACATTTTCACACTTTATTACATGTTATAGAGCAAGGGTAGAATTAAATAGGCTTTTTTTTCTTTTGAAATAAAATACGGCATAGTTTTAATCAAATAATCTATTAGGGGCAGGCTCAGAGATGAATCTACTGTAAATGCTGTTACGTTATAGGTCAAATTTGTATGAAAACTTATATTAATATAAGATGTAAAAATTAGTTAAGCTTTCTCTGTTTTCAAATTTGCTAGTAAAAAAGAACAGAAAGTTCTAAGTATTTTTTTTCTGAGATGAGAACATGAAGAACTGCCAAAGCTTTTATAAAAGCTCTCTTTTATTTATTTTTTAAAACTGATTTCTAGTTGGTATAACTTGCAGAAAAAAATTAACTTCCTTAGATCATTTAAATGTGTCTCAGTAGTGCTTGTCACTACTTGCTATAAAAAGATATGACGAATACTACTTCACATTCTGCTTAATTTATTTTTGAATAATTGTTTGACAATTTCTTCTTTTTGAGGTATCTCTCAGAGGATATTTTCCTCCAAATTTGGCCAAACGGGCACAACCATGTTGTTCTAGTCAGCCAAAAGGTGCTTCAGTACCTCACGACTCTTTCAGTAACTTTTATTAGATTTTTCTGTGGCTTTATTTTTCTGTTGTAAGTATGATATGCACATATGGAAGCTTCTGCCCAGGAATATAGGAGAATTTTGGGAAAAGTGCCAAAGTAGTAGTAATTTGAAGAACTGACTCTGGTAGCTTCCAGATCTTGAAAAGCAGAAAATTCTGTTAAAATTTTTCTGTTAAACTAAAATTTACTAGTAAGTACATTAGTGCTGTAAGGAAATTGGTAATGCCTAGTCAGACATGTGCTTGAGGTCTACTGTAGAAATGAAGTGTGTTCACACTTGCTGGGTCCTTCTGTTCTAATTAAAGAGCTTAACTGAGAGTTACCAAGGAGGAAGAGTTGTCACTGGGAATCAATTAAAGTTTAACTATTGAGCTCAAAGCTGTACACTAGTCTTTTTTCCAGTAATGACTTTTATTTTTTTCCTTGGTGATTTCTGGAGAAATAGTGGTGGTTTGTCACAGTGAAGTCTTGCTCCAAATCCCTGTTTGTGGTGCAGCAGAAATACTTGCTTTATATTGCTCCCTCAGCTGATGGGCAATTTATTGTACTTGGTTCTTAACTGTTCTTAACAGCAGTGCTGTTGTAGTGTAAACCTGTAGTTTGCAAGAGGGTGGCATGGGTTTCATAGCAGCCTGAGTGTGTGCATTGTGCAGCCCTGCTACAGCTTAGTGTTCAAAGATTGACAAGGTGTAAATAGTGAGCAGAGTGGGGTTTTAAAGGGCTGCTGTTACATCCTGAGGATTCACTAATGAATTTTCAGTGTTTCTGTCATTATTTCTATGTTCACAAGCCCTTGTTCATAGGTTAATTTATGAAGAAGCTACTGGAATTATGTAATCAATCAGTTCTTGGTGATGATACCAGTATTACCTTAAGCATCTTCCTGCCCAAGTATTTTGGTTTTATTGTTGCTGCAAGTAAAAATCTGCATTAGTTTTGCAGCTGACTCAGCTGACAATTACTGTTCTCATCTCCTAACATCCCTCTCTTGCCCTCCCTCAGCTAGGAATGTCTGCCATATGAAACTTGCTAGCATGACATTAAGTCCATTTGGCTGCCTAATCAAAACTGAAGTGGCTGAAGTTGGAAAAATCCTGCTAACAAAGGCATTCCAGCTAAGCTGTATTGTTTTGGCAGCACCAGTGAAGAACCAGGGTTGGTACTTTAAGTTATCCCTGTGCAACTTGGGTGCTGGTGAGTTCTGGCAAAGTGTCTGAAAAGCAGAAGGGACGGAGAGTCATGTCATGTAAAATTGCTTCATGTGCAGCCAGAAGAGAGTGACTGAGGGCATGATTTCACTTAACACTCAGCAGGTTGCCTTCTTCCCCCTGCTCTCTCTACAAGAGAATGCCAGGTTCAGGAAGGATGAAGTGGAGAAGCTTGGCTGTCACGGGGCTGTGGCGTTTTTGCTTGTGTCTATTGATCTGACAGGTAAATGGTGCACCAAAAAATTAATGGGTTTTTTCACTGTCAGGTTGGTGATTGAAGTCACATGATTGTTGCCTTCTGTGCAGAAGGGATGGCAAAAGGGTCAGGGATGTGCAACATGGGAAGCAAAAGGTGCACTGGAACAAGTTCCCTTTCTTGTGTCATCTTACTGTGACTGTAGTGTTGGTAATTTCTGAGGGTCTTTACTGTAAAAAGTGTGTGAATGGCATTACATTTCATACTTGATTAAATTTTTTTTAAAAATATTGCTTCTTTTTTTGTGCTCTTACAAATGTTTCTGCTGTAAGCTGTTTTAATGCAAAGCTAGATTCTGTAGGATTTGCATATGCAGACATACTAGATGAAAGATGCAAGTGCTTTTTTGCATTTTGTGTCAGGAGTAAATAGTAAAATTACTATCTGTTATAAATAAATTCTTTGCTCTCCTTTCCTTCTGTCCAGCTATTATCTTTTTCCCCCCAATATGCTGGTTGTTCATTCCTAGACTGCTGAGATAAATGATTAACATACCGTGCTTTTCCCTGACTCCTCTGTGAGAAAAAAAAATGTAGCTATGTACAGCTGAATTTGAATTCAAATATTTCTTAAAACTGAAAATGTTTTGCTGGTACCGTATCTCCTTTAAATGTAATTTGAAATACTTAGTACATACAGAAAAGCCATAGATTTCTACCTTAAAATATTGGTTTATGACAACAACATGACAAAGTATTTTTTTGTTTGCTTGGATTACCTCCAGGTGTTATTTTTAAGATCTGTCTTCTTCAAACTTTCTTCTAATTTAAAGACAAGTTTTAAGTTCATATTTTTTCCCATTTATTGTAACCTTTAGGTTAGTGTGCCTTACATATTATCTGCTTTTATCATTAGAGAAATCAATGAAAGGTTGAATGTGGCCCTCATAAATAAATTTATGTCTTAGCTTTTGGAAGAGCTGGGAAATGGATGCATGTAACTGGACAGGATTAGTCACCTGCTGTGGAAAAGAAGAATGGTGCAGATATAAGGGTGATCATAGGAATACACAAACTGAGGTAGAGAAGCCTGCTTGAAAAGCAGAAGTTAAAGGATTTAGCAGTCTTGCTTTTTAGTTGCCAACTGAAGGAAGAATTGCAAAGGCAACAAGTTATTTAGAGAAGAATATTTTTATTTTATGCTATTTTTTTATATAGTATTCATGCCAGATGAAGTGGTACTCTGAAGTTCCCCTTTTGCAGAATTAAGAGTGCTGTTAGATGATTTTCTGCCAGGCTTTTTTGTCAAGTTAACTTATCCAGATGTCTCTTTTCTAGAGTGGAGTAATGTCTACAAGATACTTGTGAGCTAGAAACTTGGAACACCAAAGCTTTTGTTACTGCTCTCCCTTCCAGCTTAAATTTGCTTTCAGATCTTTTTGTTATACTGGTGGGATATGGCATACGTTCTCTCTAAAATTTGGAAAAGCTACAGGTAACATATATTCCCTCCAGTTCCTTATCCAAAACCATGGATATTCATTTGCCAAGCAGGAATTTTCCAAAACTAGCAAGGTTTTTTCCTCCGGAGGAAGCTGATCCAGGCTTTAATAGAAATGTGGTACTTTTTGCAAGTCTTAATTGCATTTGCCCTACATAATTTGAAGACTTTTCTATGTGTTTAAAATTTTTGCACTAGAACTTTGAGGACTGTATCTGCAGTTTATCTTAGTGGCAGTGATTCTTGCTCTGAAAACCACCTCAGACTTGGTACTTTTCTATAGCTTACCCAATTTATACTTAGAATAACAAATTACAAAGCCAGACATATTCTTAGATTCAAGTTGAATTCAATTATATTGTTAAAAATCTTGCCAAGTATTTTACCAAGTTTATCACAGTAAGAACTATTAATATGTTGGTAGCAATGAGATGTTATTTATTGATGACTGAGGTTTAATACTGACTACTCAGAAATACTGAGCTCAGGCCTCTGAGATTCAAATGTGAATCCTCTATGTCAGTATTACGTTTTAATGTGAACACTAGGTTTGTCTGTAGTCTCTGGAGGTATAAGGACAGGAGGAATATACATGTACACTATTTGAATGTCTGTGCTCATCACAGAATTTTTGTATCCTGCAACAGGCTATTTTTTCCCACCTGTAAGTGCTGTGCCAGACTTACACAGGATGCATTTAGCAAAAAAAAATACAGTTTTATTTGTACAGACTGTGTGCAAATTCCTGCTGTGCTGTAATAAAAGAAAATATAATAAAAACCCCCAACAAGATCTTTTCTTTGCCTTCTACTGAAGACTTCCTTCTGCTGCACTTAGGGTGGTTTCTTGTAAATGCAGTAGCATCAGACACTTCATTTTTGTATTCACATGTGTAGCAGATCTTTGAAAATACCTTATTTAAAGCTGGGTTTTTAGTAGTTTCTGCTTTCAGTTCAGGAAGGTTTCAGAACCATGTCTATTTATTTAAGCTTACAGATTCCCTCAGAACATAATGTTTAAAAAGTGATTAAAATATAGGGGTACTTTCCTAATGTTGGAACGTAACACTATGGGTTTACACCAGGTATCTGTCCTGTACTGTAGTAGAACTTCAGGTTTTTTCATCTTGTTTTCCTGATTGGGTTGTCTGATCCTGAGTCTTTTTTACCCAAGGTGCTACTGACTGTTTAGTGAAGTTCCTTTCTTGTGCTGTTGGTCCAGGAGTACCATTACATTCTCTTTTGCTATAAAATGAAACCTAGTACTGCCCCACAGAAACTGGAGCTTCTGATTCCAGGGCTTTGCTGTGTGTGGTGTTTAGCAGCACTGACTGGATGCTTTATTGTTTTTCTTTTTTAACAGGTGCACAGGTGGGTACTTATAAATTCTGTTTGCTTTCTGCATAACCAGCAGCTGTTGGGTGATGACAGTTCTTGTCAGAATGCTTTCTGAAACAGACTGGTTGCGACTACCTTTAAGGAGAGCTACCTTAACTTTAACAAGATGTGTTTGGCAGTGTGTAGTGCCTGTGTTTTCTGCTACTTTTGCTGATGGGGGATGTGCTTTCCTAAGAGCAGACCAGTGTAGCTTTGTCTTCCTGCATTAATTATCAAACTGAATCTGAGTTGAGGAGTATATATTTGAAAAAGAGACCCTTTACTTTTAAAACAAAGCCACTAAATGTCAAGAGCTGGTGCTTGGTAGTGTGGTGCTGGACCCTGTAGAGATACTGCAGTTATTTGTATGAAAATGTCAGAGTGCCATGAGAAGTGTTGAGAAAGAGCCTTACTGATTCCTGCATGGTGGGATGGCTTTGAAACTGCAGGAAGCTGTTTACAGCAGCAGTGTCCGGAGTGTGCAGCTTCCAAACCACTGTGGTGGGTGATTATCCCAGCTACTGTGTGGTAACTGCCTCCCTCAAATTTATTGCTGTGGGCCTGTAGTCTGGTCAGTTGACCTCTACTGCTCTGATCCCCAACAAGCTTTTAAGCTGCATGTGGTGATAAGCAGTGGCTGAACCTGACTTAATTATCTAAGTGCCTAATGTATTTGAACTCCTGCTTCTGAGGAAGGTAGCTGATAAAAAGGGAAGAGTAAAAAGGTGTTTCCCCCATATAGCTGTCACAGTTTTTAGGATGACCTCTCATTAATGGTTGTTACAAACTTTGCAAGTTTGAATAATGCTTCAGGAAAGTGCAGAAGTTTGTACTGCTTAAAAATTGTATTCCTCAGTGTGACTTTTGCCTAATTAATCGTGACATGTCCCATGTGATCCTTAGTGGTCTTTTCATTTGTTAGTTAATTTTTAGTGCTTAATGAATGTATTTTTCCAAAGGTTATGGCCTTCATCAATAGTGGTGCTTACCACACTTTTGCTTCCTGTCCTGCTGCTTCAAATTTCATACCTCAATTTCTGCCCCCTCCTTCCTATTTTTGTTTGCAGGTCTTTAAAATCTAGAAGAATTATCTTGGTTTTCATGACTGAGCTGGAATTGTACATACACTGCCATCACTTTTACTTAGTCAAAAAAAAAATCATGTTGTCTTGAAGTGCAAATTAAATTGTGTATTCTGTCTTTTCAGATTCTAGTTGAAACATTCTTCATTTGTTGGGGTTTTTTTGTGCATTTCTGAGCTGCTGAGATGTTTTGCTTTGGTTCTTGGTTTTACCTTTCTGCTCTTAAAACTTTCCCAATATTTGTGATTTTTGCATCCTGGCTACAGTCTTATATTTCAAAGGTAAAATTTTAAGAAGCATTTTTGTCAGGAAAATTAAGGCTTGGAACTTGTAAATAGACTAAGAAAATTGTGTACTTCTAGTTTTCCTTGTAGGGATTTGGTTTAGGCTGTTTTTGGCAAATAGTAACTGCAGATGTCACATTTCTAGCTCTCACTTTTTGTGTATAAGCATAATTGAGGATTGGATGGTTCTCACTGGCTGTGGGGGAGGAAACCTGCATATCTTGGTAGCTACAAAGAAATTAGCCTTGATTAATGTTTCTCAACTCTAGTTGCAGCAGTATTTAGGAACCAACAATTCTGTCTAATAACCAACATTATGACCTGATTCAGGCTTGCCAGCCCTGCATCTTAGAGATTGGCAGATTTAATTAGTCTGTGGTTAGTTCATGACAGTAAATAACACACAAACATTACAAATGCTGCAATGTCAGTAATCTGTAAAAATCATAACTGATTTTAATACCAGAGTGTTCCTGCTGAAGATCATATGTGTCTGGTGTTGTCTGGATGAGAAAAATTAATCCTGCCATGTCAAAGCTGATGTAGCTGCTTTAGTTCAGACCCTGTATGCTTGTACATTGTTGTACTGTAAGGCTTGCACTGATGAAACTGAGTGTTTGTGTTAATTGGCACTGATTTGAGTTCTGAGTTGAGGTGTAGTCTTTGCACACAAACCCTAAGCAGAGTATGCTGAATTTTTAAAAACTTGCTTTGCAACCTGTGCCTTCCTCTCTCTGAGCAGACTAGCCAGCTTTGGTTAGATCATCTCACCAGCTGCTAACAAGAGTGGTTCTGTTGCTATGAACGAGAGCACGATTGCTTGTTTTGTGATAGGATTTCAAGTGCTGCATGTTTGGGGATGCCTGCTATGCTTTTTATCAAAGAATGTTTTATTAAATTACCCAGGAAAAAATGGCTGATTGTTAAGTAAGTCATACTGGATGCCACTGTATAGATATGTGTGTAATTCATGGGTGAGGTTGGAGGGTAATTTGGATGCTTCTGGCACTCATGCCCTCTCGTCAGACATGGCAAGAAACAAACAAGGTAGAATTATAGAATCATTTAGACTGAGAAAGATCTCTAAGATTGAGTCCAACTGTAAAGTAACACATTCAAGTCCACCAATAAACCATGTCCTATAAGGGCCACATCTACAGGTCTTTCAAATGCCTCCTTCAATAGGGACCAAAATAAGCAGATTATGTTCTTTATAGATCAGTTAATTTAGCCTGATGGAGAGGTTTGATAAGTTCTTCGAAGAGGTTGCTTACTTATAAACAGAAGGAAAACAGTGTTTTCTCTGGTCTTTCCTAATGAGGTAACTTGTCCTAGTTTAAAACTGCCTTGGAGACTTAACATGAGTGCTTGCAGGATTTGTTCTGGCAGCCTTCGCAAGAGCATCAGCACCCCACCCTCTGCCTTGCCAGGCCAGTGAGATCACTAAAAAAATAAATGGCTCCACAAGCACTGGAACTAATGACTTCTGTTTCATGTGGTTTAGTCTCTTGTGGTTGGTTTGTCTTTGGCAAGATCAGAGGGTTGTTCTCTGAAGTGTTTTTTGCAGTAGGGCTGTTTGCAAGTGTTCTCAGAAATAAAGCTCTTCTGGTGTCCAAAAAGATGTAAACTTGAGTTCCACTTTCCCAGCTCAGCACTTACAAGATCTGTTTCTCTTACTCATTCACCTATTTTCACAAGATCCGTAGGAGCAAATATAAGGATTTTTTTAATATTTGGACAGTGGGGGTTGGTTAAATCAGATTGCTAAGACACGATAACAGTGTGATGTTCCAAGGCAAGGAAGCCAGACTAAAAATATTAGTGATTATGTGTGGTTGTCATTGTGACCAGGTTGTAGGGCTCTCCTTAGACTCCAGGTGGTGCTGCGGTTCCACCTGGGTCATTTTTCTTGGGTAACCAGTAAGGTTTATCTGCAGAAGTCAGTGAACTTGCCTGCTGCCTTCTCAAAGCTGAAGTAGTAGAGTGAGAAGAGTAAAGTGAAAAGAGTATTTCATGCACTGAATGTTTCTGTGGCTTTGTAGAGAACATAACTTTTCTGCGTGCTGAGGTATTTATTTCTGTTTGTAGCTAAAGGCCAAGAAAAAGTACAGTGTCTGTGTTTTGTTTGTTTTTGTTTTGTTAGCCTTACTGCTGTTCTGCTATCTAGCAATATTCTGAAATATTTCTTGCTGCGGTAACTCAGACTCATTCCACCAGAGTATGAGTAACATTCCTTGTCTGCACCTAAAATAGTAGCAAGTAAAATACAATTTGTGATTCGAATGAAATTTAAGTTATTGGATACTGATGTGATCTTACACTGATGTAGATTGACTGTTTCTTTGCCTCAGAGTCTTTTACTGGAGTCAAGAGTTACTGAGAGTTTTGTAGAGTAAAGTTATTTGCACATCTGCTTCAGAAATAAGTGAGGAAATAGAGGCAAACCATTTATTTTCTTTCTTTGAAAATGGGGTGTGTTCCTCTTCCTGATATGTGTTAAAGCAAGAGAATTCCATGTATGGCACCATTGGGGAGTGATAGTATTTATATGTGATATAAATTGTATTAATATAGTTGATGATAAATTTGTGAAAAATACTTTCAGATCTCCTATGCTAGAGAAAGGTTTCATGAAGGGTGGGAGCGTGGTTTTAGAAGTTGCCTTTGTGGTATGCAGAGTTTAGGGGCTGGAGAATAGAAGGGAAGACCTCTGCTGTTGTCCCTGCTGCTGATTAGATTGAATGTCTTGAATTATGGTTGTGTATTTGAACCTTTGTTTATTTCATGCACCTCTTAGTTTAGGCTTGCCACAAGTCTTTTCAGAAAGAGGTGTGTTACATATACATGTATGTTTATATTGTGTTCTTTTAGTGACACTCTGCCTATACCAGCCTTTTTGTATGTTGCCTGTTATTCATTTGATTGGAAACTTGTCCTTAGGGATATGAAAAAAACCTGGGGTAAATACACGTGGATGTGGCAGTGAAATATAGAAGGTTGACTGTGTTTGGGATTTATGGATGAATTAGCTTTCTAAACAGATAAATGCTTTATATTGAATGTAATGGTTTACCTTGTTCTCAGCAGGAAAGAATGCAAATCAGAAGATGCTACTTCCAAGATCTCTGAATCTGACCCTGAGGAATTATCAGATGAAGCAAGTGCTGACACTTTCTATGGTGCTTCTCCCCCTAGTACACCTCGCCAGATGAAGCGCATGTCAACAAAGCATCAGAAGAATAACGTCGGCAGACCTGCCGGCCGCTCCAGTTTGAAAGGTACAAGTGGTGTCTTGGTTTTTTCCTTAAATGATCACAGTCCTAGCAGTAGCCTGTTGTTACCTGCTCCAGGGGTTGTACAGAAGATGCAGCCAGGTGCTGAGGTACAGTGAAAAAACGGGAGACAGCTGTTGTGGATTGCAGCAAGGGAAAACTCCTGGGTTTTAGAAGAAAAATTTTGCTATGAGAAAACTTAATCAATGAGCAGTTTGACAGAGGGATTATTGGATTGAGGAATCTCCATCTCTGGAGATTTCAAAACCAGAACTGGTTAAGATCATGAGCAGGCTAAATTAGTTTTGAAATAAACCCATCTTTGAGCAGAAAGTTGGAAAAAATGACTTTCAGAAGTATTTTTCAATAATTTTTTTTTCTGCTATTCTGTGATCTCTAGTAATGGTATAGTTGCTTTTCTGCCCAAATTTCATTTTCTGAAGCACTTCACAGGCTGTTTATTGGAAAATACAGTTTTTGGTGATTATTCTTTAGTCTTCAATGTCACTGAAGCACTGAGAGTGTGGTTACTCCTGCTTGCTTCTGATGCTTCAGTGTAGAGATAATGGGGGAAAACCCAAAAGATACTTGATAGGCATTCTTTTCGTAAAGGTACTAAGTAATGGATCTAATAGTAAAATTTTTTAGCTTAAAGTGATTTTTTTTTTTGTTGAGATTGAATTGGTGCAAAAAAGCCATTTAAGGTTCTATGTTCAGTGTTTTCATATTGAATACAACTAGGTTTTTGTGTGATTTTTGTTGTTTGTTTGTTTAATATATCTTTAAACAAATAACAAACTATGTCAGAGGATTATTTGCCAGTTATGACAGCTTGACTATTGCCAGTTAATGTTCTGGAAGCAATTTTTAAAATTGCTTCGCGTGAAATGAGGAAAGGTTAGAGTGCATAGCAAGGATTACATTTTTGAGGTAAAAGGTAGGGAAGAAAAAGGTAAATTTTTTAGGGTGAATAAGAGAATATAGTAAAATCTTTGGTTGTGTAGAGCTGTGTAGTGCAAGTTCATAATTAAAGAAAGGGCCAATACAAACATTTTCCGAAGTTTGTTTCCCTTTCACTTCATACAACCTCCAAATAACGTCACTGAAGAGAACATTCACCAAAATACCTCTTCCTTATATGAAATTACAGAGAAATCTTGTTACTCTTGCCAGTTAACTGTAGGCATTGGAATTATTAAGCCTCCTTAACTTTGCTAAAAGGCACATTTAAAAGCCAGTAAAATTTTTCTGTTGCAGCATTAACTTTATTTATTTTAACCCTGTATATAGTGGTTATGTAAACTTCTCTTGCTTTTGGTGATTTTTTTTTTGTTGTTGTTGTTTCATTCTGTACTTTAAAAAAGAGTTAGTTTCTAAACATAGACATTGTGATACTAAAGAAATGTAACATATTTCATTATTAGCCTTTGCATCTGAGCACATGTGGAAGATTGATACCTTTATGAGAAATAAGGAATTGTTGTTTATGCCTGCTTACAGATTTTGAATTTTTGGAGCAAGGTCTTTCTATTTGTGAGGGGAATAGTTCTTACTTCTGGCATGATAATATCCTATTCTTAGTTGCCATGAGCCTATCTTAAAATATGTTTGTGGTTCTTTTCTGATTAATTGGAAATATTGTGCAAAGTATCTTTTTCTGGAAAGTTCATAGTTTGGTTTTCTTTTTTTTTTATTTTTAAACTTTGGCTATGTGTACCATATCAGAACAGGTATTTTGTGTTATGAAGAGAAAATAAGCCACCCCAAAACCTTGTGGAGTAGTCAGTTGACCTTGAATAATATGTACGCATATGCTCTTATTGAGCTTGAATGGTTATACTTCAGTAAGAGAATTCATTCAGGGGTTGGTCTGATGCAACTAATCACTTAAAGTAAATTTGAAATAACTTTTCAGATGTTTACAAATAAGATTTAAGGTATCTTTATTTAAACAACTGAAAGAATTTTGGGAATTAGGGGCTTGGCGTACTTGTGCTTCTGATACTAGGTTGTTTAATTTCTGTCACACCAAGTTTCTTATAACTTGCATTTAGTATCCAAACATAAATTGATGCAATAATCTGTTTTGTTTCTGAATTGTTTCTCCTGTAGCCCAGGACCTATGGGGTTCATATTTTTCTAAGCTAAATGCATGTCAGAGGTGCTCGTAAGATCTGTCTCCTGAACTCCATGAATACTTGCTTACTGACTGAAGTGTTAGCTTCTCTGTATGTAAAAGGAGTGCCTGTCTGCTTTTTAGTAAAAATTTTTTGCAGCTTCATACTTGAAAGAGAGTCACTGTTCACCCTGCTTTCCTACCTCCATCATGTTCTTCACATGCATTTTGTCATATTTTCCTTTTAATGACCTGTTTATGATCTTAGACTCCACCACCTGCTCCCTCTCTCCAACTGATAGTGGCTTAGTTGTGAAACCCCCTGTCCTTTGTAGCATTAAAAGTAATCATAACTCAAAATTTGTTAGTACAGCTGAACTTTTTTTACAAATTAACTGAAGTCTGTATTACAATACTGGAGTAAAATTAGTAATTGGAGCTCATACAGTTATAGTATTGATATTAATTTATTGCAGGACTGTCAGGTGTATTTGAATCCTTGGTATCTATTTGATGAGAGGATTTTGAAACAATTTGTAGATTACTGTGCCTGGGCTTTGTTAAGAATGGTGAACATTCAAGTATTTTGGCTTTTTGGATGTCGAATAATGAATAATTTTCAATTTTCATTTCTTTCAACATATTTGTTGATGTGGGGAATCTGAAGATTAATGATAAGGGAGAATAACATGTTAAAAATACAAACTGAAAGGGTCTATAGGCTCTATTTAGAATGTAAGTTAAGAAAGTGATCTTTACATGTAATAGGATTTTAATTTATTTTGCAAGGCTATCAACATCTTCAACATCAAAGTGCTGTCAGAAGTTGATTCATTTCTAATCTACTTAAAGTCTATGTGGAGAGGGTGTATTTTTCATCTCTGTCAACGTCCATTTTCACTCTGCTTGCCTGCCAGCGCAAAATGCCCCTTCCTGCTGTTTGCCTGCCCTAGCTCTTTGGGCTGTCCTCCTTGCAGCTGTGCCAGCTGTGGTCAGTGAAAATAGACAAAAGTATTCAACCATCATTCTCAAAGCCTTTTCTGTTTTTGAGTGAGCAGAGGCCCTTTGACCGTGGAGCTTGTTGTGTTCCAGCTGCTGATCAGGTGGAACTACTGTTCTTTAATAGTTTGCATACAGGTTCTTCCCTTCAGCCTGCCACCACTTCTGAGAGAGATTGAGAGAGAGAGAACCGCTCTCTTCATGCCAAGTAGTTCCTCCTATTCTGATCAGCAAAGCCTAGACTGAAGTGCTTTTTGTAGTTCTGCAGAAAAGTGACAAGGTCTGCTGCTCCTGAGGGAAGAACAGGAAGAGAGGAGGAGATTGCACCTTTAGGCAGGAAAGGGCTGTTGCCCGTAGTAAGGAAGAAAACAAATGTGTTGTAACAGTGGGGAGGCAGGCTCAAGGTGCTAAGGCAATGTATTAAGATTACAGAGGGGTTCACAGAACTAAGATCAACCTCCCCAAGAGGCAAGATTGGTGCGTTCAAGCTAAATTTCAAAATCTATATATGCTTCAGCTTTTATGAAATTGTATGTGCTGTGGAGTCTTGTTAATTCTGTTTGATGCTGTAATAATGCTTTGTTGCATTTTGAGGTTGTTTTTGGGAGGTTGTGTGACAAATGTATGGAAGATGAACTTGGAAACCATTCCTTTCCTTTTGGTCATAGTCAGTTCTCAGTAGATGGTATACTCAAGATGAGAATTCTCTGAGGTTCTTTCTACAAAAGAGGTAAAGTGAGAGAAGAAAAAATCCTTTGGTTTAGGGTATAGTAGTGGTAACTTCTAATAATAAGACTACATTTACATTTTACTTCTATCCATGCCTATTTTGTTTTATTGATATTAAACATTTTTATGCTGAACCTAAGAGAAGTGATTGGGAACTGAATTGAAAAATTCTTTTTCGTGTTGCTACAATCACATTCTTTTTTCTTTGCTTACAGAAAAGATGAGTGTGCCAGCTCAGTCTTTGCATAAAGACAATGGGAAAACCATTGAGAATGTGGAGGAGCACAGCTATAAGCAGGGGAAAAAGATCAGAGATGCCCTAAGGACAACAGAACGAGATCACAAGAAAAATGTGCAGTGCTCATTTATGTTAGACTCAGTTGGTGGATCTCTGCCAAAAAAACCAATTCCAGATGTTGATCTCAATAAGCCTTACCTCAGCCTTGGCTGTAGCCATGCTAAGCTTCCAGTCTCTGTGCCCATGCCAATACCCAGGACTACACGCCAGACTTCTAGGACTGACTGCCCGGCAGACCGGTTAAAATTCTTTGAAACCCTGCGGCTTTTGTTAAAACTTACCTCAGTCTCAAAGAAAAAGGACAGGGAACAAAGAGGACAGGAAAACACCTCCTCTGTCTGGTTGAACCGATCCAATGAACTGATCTGGCTGGAGCTGCAAGCTTGGCATGCTGGCCGGAGCATTAATGACCAAGACCTCCATCTCTATGCAGCCCGCCAAGCTATCCCTGATATCATCAATGAAATCCTCACCTTCAAAGTGGACTATGGAAACTTCTCCTCTGTAAAAAATGGAGCCAGTCTCAATGGTACTTCAGGAGAAGGAGTTTGCAAATCAACACATGGAACCAGTGCTTTGGGTTACTCAAGTTACCATGAACACCTTCATCGCCAGCGGGTCTCATTTGAGCAGGTAAAGCGAATAATGGAGCTGCTGGAGTACATAGAAGCACTTTATCCATCTCTGCAGGCTCTTCAAAAGGACTATGAAAAGTATGCTGCAAAGGACTTCCAAGACAGAGTGCAGGCACTCTGTTTATGGTTAAATATTACAAAAGACTTAAACCAGAAACTAAGGATTATGGGAACTGTATTGGGCATCAAAAATCTTTCTGACATTGGCTGGCCAGTGTTTGAAATTCCTTCTCCTCGACTGTCTAAGGAAAATAATCCTGATGAAGACATTGACAGGGAAACAGAAATAAAGGAATCCTCAGGAGCATGCACAGAAGAGAGTGATAGTGAAGAACAAATCTCTGAGGAGAATGTTGAGGAACTTAGACAAGCCATCAAGAACAATTTTACTAATAAGCCAAATTTTGACTTTCAGGACCATTTTTCAAGGAGGCTTGATAGGCTTGAATCTGAGGATGACTCTAGTTCCTGGGTTATTCCAGAATGCAGTGCTGAGGGAAGCTGCAGCCAACACTGTTTGACCTCTATTTACAGGCCGTTTGTTGATAAAGCACTGAAGCAAATGGGGTTGAGGAAACTGATTTTAAGACTGCACAAGCTAATGCATGGCTCATTGCAAAGGGCCCGTATGGCGTTGGTAAGGAGTGATCACCAGCTGGAGGTAGGTTACTAGTGTAAATGGGTAACAGGAGTACCTCCTTGCTGTGTTGTTTCTAACTGAAAATGTAGGAGTTGGGATCTTCTGAACGTTTTGGTTGCTTAGTTGGTTTTTGGAAGATAGTGTGTATCACAATTAGGAGCCCAGTTCTCCTTCCACGGAAATGAATATGTCATTTGACTGAACTTGTGTGAAGCTCAAGCTAGTTCTCTGTTCTTGTTTGTAATTGAAATGACATTTTTATGATAACATCTTTGTTCATTATATTTTTTAATGTCTAAATCAACAAGTTAGGAAAATCACTGTGGAAAATTAAGCACAACTGTTGAATTGTAAGAAAAATCAGCTATGGAGGTGGTAATTTTTCTCATCTTCAAGACTGGATGTTTTTCTGTAAGGCATTGTTTATAAAAATGTCACTATAGTTTTGTGGTTTTTCTTGTCTACATAAATGAAGTACTGTGCTGGTACAGTATGCTTGAGGAGAGATGGGATAAACGAATGGACTCTCTTAGCCTTGACATCTGTGAAAACAAGTCATGTTAGCATGTTACATTCTTTAGCTGGCTTTTAGTTTATTTTTTTTTTTGTTTGGGTCATTTTATATTCTTAATTAAGAATGTGAGTTAATAAAACCAATTTAGGAATTAAGCAGCAGTAAGTGAAGGACAGTAGTTTCATATTATAAGATGTGGTCACTAATTCTTTCAAGGCAAAATATTGTTTCTTAGTATAAACTGTTATCTAACTTGTAGACATTTTTATGCTAGGAAAAATTAGTGGTAAGGATTACTTGCTCTCGTTGGTTAAGTGGCACTGTGAATTCTGGACAATTGCATCTCTTAGCCAACATGTCCATTCTGATAGTGATAACATATCTGGTCTTTGATACGTTACTGATCTCTTAATGTTGATGGTCATGTTTGCAAAAGGAATAATAATTGTTTATCTCCCTTGGAGGTTATTTTTTTCAGGATTAATAAATTTATAAATATAAAGCTATTTGATTTTGAAATTTTTACTTGGACTGTTACTAGTGTAGATGCTACTGTAGAAATGAAGCTACTAGTTGAATTTTTATTTATTCTCTAATTGGTTTCAGCTTGTGTTTTAGAAAATTTGCATTAGAAATGCATGAAAATTTCCTTAGAGTCAAGTGCCTGAGCAAAACTTGCAGGTATTTTGTTACATTAACCAAAAGCATCCCCTAACCATATACACTTAGAAAGGTCATTTATGTATAGGTTGAAACACATTTAAAAAAATCAAATATATGCCATATGGGGGTATTGAAAATGGACTTTGAATATATTTTTGAAACTGCTAAGTACTTCAAAAGTTTTGACTGCATAAAGTTTTAAAAACAAATTAATGAAACATGAAGTAGCTAGAGTTTCTGCTGCAGCTTCACACAGTTAAACCTTCTGGTAATGTAGTGTTGGATGACTTGTGTAAGATGTAATGTTAATCTTTTCTCCCTTCTTCTCTACCCTTGTGACTGCTTTGAATGTTCACTTTCAGTAATTATTACCTTTTCTTTGGAATATTTTTCTCCTTTAAGAAATTATTTTGAGTAATGGTGAATGTTATAAAATTGTAAACTTCTTTCCTGCACCAACATTTAAAGCACGTTGTCAGAAAAAACCCCAAACAACTCTTCGTCAGAACTGTGCTGCCTACTGCAGCAAAAGATTGTATTATACTGGAATGGAAGAGATGAATTTCAATTGCTTGGTCTTTGCACCTGACAATACTTTCAATGTAGTGTCTTTTTTTTTAGTGCAGTTCAGTTTGATATTTGTATGCAGACGGAACTGTTGGTAATCTGTTAATCTTTATTGTTTCTGTTACTTTTGTAACTTGACTCTGTGTGTATGTGTGTACTTACACTTTTAAGTCTCTGGACATACTTTTGTTTCTGTTGTTGCTTAAACACTGTCTAAACGCATTTAAAATGTGCTTTCTGGATTCTTCCAGTGTATACATTTTAATGCTCATTTCATCCTGAATATGTGTAAATCTTTATATATTTTGCTAGTCTTAACGTTTTCTAAAACATAGATTTGATTCCTCCATGGACTCTGATACTTTAACAAGGCTCTAGGCACTATGCAGTCCATTTTATTTTCATTCTTAATGAAGATCGATAATATTTCTAATTTAAGCTTACGAAATCAGATGTTATTTTAATAGAACATATTTAAGCTCATGTACCCTGTTTGTTGTTTATTCAAGTGGCTGCACTTTTGGGTGTGGTTTTTGTATGATCTCAATAAATGGTTTAGAATTTTTTGGGGGGGTTTTTATCAGAAGTATTTGAAACATTTCAGATTGGGCCTGCAGAAGATGAAGACTAGTCAGATTGGACAATGGAAGTTTAAGTGTCTAGTACTAAGACCTAATGTCATTTGCTGTTATCCTTGATGTTAGAAAATGATACTACAAATTTATTGAATTTGGCTGTGTTATTTTTGCTCATGGACTAGTTCTTTAATATTTTTATAGCAACTGAATTTCCCCAAACTATATTTGCATCACCATGAAGATTGTATTTCTTAATTTTTTTGTGGTACTGTGGAAGTGCAGTATTTTCATGATCTGTTAATGAAAACGTCTTGTATAAAAATCTTTAGCTCTGGTGCTGTATATTCCTTTTAAAGAGAGTAAAAAGACATTAATATTCCATCTAAGATATGTTTTTAAATACATGTTTTAATTTTCTGCTAGATTATAAACTTAAAAGGTTTTCTAAACTTCCTGGGCAGTACTTTATCATTGATCGAATTACTGGTAATGTCTTTTCCCCTTTTGTAGTGGTGGTATTTAAATTTTTCTGAAGAAAAACCTAGAAAATGCTAGTTATGTCTACTATATGAATGAAGGATATTCAGATGTCACAGTTAGCAGCTGAGAAATGAGAATAAGAATAAAACAAACTTAATCTGAAACTAATCTCATCCTTAAATGATGACCAGTATGTTGCTATTTTCAGGAGCTACAGATGTTCTGCAGTCCAACTTTTCTTTCTGAATTAAGCCTCAGAGTGCCTCCATGTACAGCCTTGCTTATAATGTTATCAGAAGGTGTATAGTTTAGATTTCTAGGATGTTTATTTCATATAGTCTCAATTATTTTCTCTAATTAGAAAAGTAATTTTATTTAAATGTAATCTTAATTTAAATGAAAAGTAAGTTTTTTATTTTAAAAAAACCCATATCCCCAGAACAATAAGCCAGTTTAACCTCTATATTTTGTCTTTCTTTTTAAAACAATTTAAATTTAAAATTCATGAAAATTCAAAAGTTGCTTTTTCAATACTTTGGCATAGTTTTGCTAGTGACACTTTTTTGAATATTGCATTCATTTACAGTGTGGAGTTTTATGTTAATATATGCGTTATGTATTTGAAAATAACAAGGTTATGTACCTGATGTAGCTCAGTGTACAGTTGTTTCTGTAGATAACAGAACATAACAGAAACATAAAGTGAGTGATTTTTTTTTTTAATTTCCAAGGGTCCGTAACTGTTTTTCCTGAGATTAATGAGCCTTAAAAAAAAAGTTAGCTTTTAAAATCCCCCAGTGATATAAACTTGAAACTTCTGTTGTTGACTTGCCAGCTAATAGACTATCACCTTTTAAAATCATACTTCTGTGCATGCTACTTTAAACAAATCCAAAATCCTAAAGAATTATTAGGATCCTTTTCATGATACCTATTTTTTGTTACAGTTTTCAGAATTTCCAGATGCCATGTTGTGTTCAGATTATGTGCAGTTACTAAATTTCCCACCTTGTTGCGAGCAAAAATGCAGCGCTGTGTCATGGGAGGAGTTGAAATCCATGGATTTGCCATCTTTTGAACCTGCATTCTTGGTCCTCTGCCGAGTCCTGCTCAATGTTATACATGAATGTCTCAAGCTGAGGTTGGAACAAAGACCTGCTGGGGAACCATCTCTTTTGAGTATTAAACAGGTTGGCTTCAGCTGCTTTTTTAATTTATATTTCCTGATTGAAATACTTTGCCATTTCATTATGATATGGTTGTCAGTTTAAAGAGGATTAATGTAAGAAATTGCAATGTATAATTGTGTAATAATTTTTGTAAATACTCTTGTATTTCATATGGAAATCTGCTTTTTGCATAATAAATAACTGATCATATATGCCTCTGCTTTAGGCTTCCAAATCAAAACTGGTGATTAAAAATATTATTAGCCAACAAAAGTAAACAATATTGGCTCCATTTGCATTATAAGCTATATAATCTCTAGCACATCTTCTGCCATTTGAGTTTCTCAGGCAGTATAAGCAGTTTTAAGGATCTATATTTCTCTTTTTTCTTTGATTTGATAATACTCCTCTTGCGAATGTAAGACATCTGCTAACATACAGTAGTCACATAGTGGAAGTTAATTAAGAAGAAAACTGGAATAAAAAAAGAATTTTCCCCAGCATATTATATTATTTTCTGTGGGCAGTGACCCAAGATTGTCAGTCCTGTCCTGTTGAGAATATTGTATAAGGATTTATTTTTTGCTGGCTTAATTCTACTAAATTCATCCAATCTCCCTGTATAATCAGATTGGGGTTTTATCAGATGGTCTCTGAGGGTAAACATCACAATAACGTCTTGGACTGGTTATGATCTCATATTCCAGTTATTTGCTGATCCAAAATACATTGCTATGTTACTTTATGATCCCAAATAAATTTGTCTCTCTTCCTTCTCTCCTCCCGTGCTCCCCCCATTGATTGAAGCCTACAATTTCAGCCTTAACAGCCATAGAGTAAAATGTTGCATAGCATACTCTGTTGTTACGCACAACTGCTCCAGAGACTGGGGAGATGTTTTTTTTTTTTTCCCCTTAACATTTTGTGTGCTCCTTGTGGACTCTGAGTTAAGTAAAAATTGCACTTTTTCCCTGGAAAAGAATGTGTTTGTACCAGACTGTTTTGGTGGTGGATACTGCCTTGCTAATGACACTGAAAAAATGAATTCATCTCAGCAAATGCTTCCTGTCCCACGCAGTATTTCTGAACAGGCAAAGGACCTGTGGAGGATGTTTCACAAATAGATCTGTTTGTTTCCTGGAGAATTATAATTCCTAAAATCTTGAGCAAGCTCAAAACAAGAATCCAGGAGTCTGTGTTATTCTGCAAGTTCACAGAGTGTTACAGAAATTCAGAGAAGTCTGGATTAGAGATACTCTGGTGGAACCTTCTGGAAGCTGAGTCCTACAATTAGATTGATCCCCAAATTAGATGGTTTTATTATCATATTAGAGCATGGTCAGCAGGTTGAGGCAGGTGATCCTTCCCTGCTGCTCAGCCTTAGTGAGGTGCATTAGGAGTGCTGTGTCCAGTTCTGAGCTCCTCAGTATAAGAGAGATGTGCAGCTCCTGGAATGAGTCCAGTGGAGGACAGCAAAGATCACTAGGGACCTGGAACATCTGTCCTTTGAGGAAAGGCTAAAGGAATTTGGCCTGTTGAGCCTTGAGAAGAGAAGGGACCTCATCAATGTCCTGCATCACACTCTGTAGCCCTCAGAAGCTGCTGGGAATATGATCAACCCAGCTATCTTCAGTCATGCTGTTCCCACTGGGCAGGGATGCAGAACTTGCATGCAACTCAAGACAACTGGGCCATCTTAACTGCAGACATAACATTTTTCAATTCTATCAAGTATTATTCAAGAAGGAGAGCTGGTGCTACAGCACAACATTCTGGAAGTGGCCAGTGCTCCACTTCCTTCTGTAAGATGGTGTTCTGGTTAGGCTGCTGTGCCTTGGCTTTCTCTGCATTGAGGGCCAGGGCCAGTGCTTTATTGTTGTACTTTGGTGGGACTTCATTAGTAGAGGAGTTAATTATTTTTGTTTCAATTTTGGTGCAAGTGAGGCATTCAATTTTGCAGTCCTCAAGGCACCCTCTCCCATATCTGGAGAGATGGCAGAGCGCAAAGAGCAGTTGCCAAGCATATGAAGTTTAACAAGGGCAAGTGCCAGATTCTGCACCTGGGACAGGGCAACCTAGGGCAACAGACTGGGGAATGAGATGCTGGAAAGCAGCACTGCAGAAAGGGACTTGGGGGGTCCTGGTCACTGGCAAGTTGAACATGAGCCAGCAGTGCTGTGTCAGGAGGGCCAAGCAGGGGTGCATCAGGCACAGCATCACCAGCCGGGCAAGGGAGGGGATTGTCCTGCTCTGCTCTGCACTGGAGCAGCCTCACCTCGAGTGCTGGGGCAGCTTTGGGTGACATTGAGCTATTAGGGAGCATCCAAAGGAGGGCCATGAGGATGATGAAGGGCCTTGAGGGGAAGCTGTATTAGGAGTGGCTGAGGGCACTTGTTCTGTTCAGCCTGGATGAGAGGAGACTGAGGGGAGATCTCATTGCAGTTACAGCTTCCTCATGAGGGGAAGAGGAGGGGCAGGCACTCTTCTCTGTGGTGAGCAGTGACAGGACCCAAGGGAATGGCTTGAAGCTGAGTCAGGGGAGGTTTAGATTAGATACTAGGAAAAAGTTTTTCACCGAAAGGGTTTAGCACTGGAACAGGCTCCCCAGGGAAGTGGTCACATCACCAAGCCTGACAGAGTCCAAGAAGTGGACAACACTCTCGGGGCCCATGGTGTGATTCTTGGGGTGTCCTGCATAGGCCTGGGAGTTTGACTCAGTGATCCTGCTGGGTCCCTTCCAACTCAGCATATCCCATGATTCTGTCTCTACAAGTTTCTGAAGCGATCGAGCCAGGCTGTGCTCAGTGGTGCCAAGCACTAGGACAGGAGGCAATGGGCAGAAAACGATGCACACGAAGTTCCACCTGAACATGTGGAAGAACTTCTTTACTGTATAGGTGACTGAGCACTGGAACAGACTGCTCGGAGAGGTTGTGGAGTCTCCCTCTGTGGTCCCTTCCAACCATACCCATTCTGTAATTAGGTCCTTGTTGGGTCAGATCCTGAATACTTGCAGCTAGAGAGAGACTCCACTTTTCCAGCCAATCTGTTCCCATATTTAATTTTATTCCTGGTAATGTGTTTTGTTTTTGTGTTTGGGTTTTTTTTTTGTGTGTGTGTTTGATTGGTTTGTTTTTGTGTGTATAGGGGTTTTTTTTCTGTTTTTTGGTTGGTTGGCTGGTTGGTTGGGTTTTTCCCCCTTGTATTAGAATTTCCTTTAAGCAACTTGTGTGTATGTTGCCTCATGTGGGGTCACTGTGCATCCTTCTGAAAGGAGTGCCCTCATTTTCTCTGCAGCTGCCCTCTAGGTATTGGAAATTTGTGATTAAATTCCCCTTGCATATTCTCTTTTCAAGGCTTAACAAACCCAATTCCTTGAATTGTTCTTCCTATGCAAGTAGCACAGCACAGTCTGGTTTTGGTAGTGATTGACCTTGTGAATCTTATTGGAGGCACTGACACCTTTAAGTGTCTCCTGCTTTTTGATACTATTTGAAGTAATAGCAGTACTGTGTGAATGTATTAGGCATGCTAGTCTTGTTACTCAACTTTTTCCAGGTGACATTAAATTTTTGTATTACTAACAAGTCAACTGTATTAAAAAAATCTCGTCTTCAATAAAAAGTATATACACAAAAAGAAAACTAGCACAGATTATATCCCTCTTACAATATGCCTTTTCTCCTGTCCTTTCTTGCTGCCTTCCTCCTTTTTGTCCATGTTTCACTTTCAGTACTAGCTTTTGTAATCCTGATGATCCTGTGTTATTGGAGACAGCTGTTCTCTTTTAATGGCAGTTTAGTACCTGAACATTTCAAGATGGTTCTCAAATTCAGCAGTACTGCTGACAGGTGGATGTGTGTATGTGCATGTGGGTTATTTCTGTTTGGTGGTCAAATTTGGTATTGTTTGTCTTGCCCCACCTGCTTTGAAAATACAATTTATTGTATAAACTACCTAAACAAAAAGCAACCCATCAAACCAGTAACAGTGATAGTATTTTCAGTTTAAGGTGTGTGTTCTTTCATGTGCTCATTTTACACCAAGGTTTTGTTTGGCCACTGCCTTGTAAATTTCAGTTTTAAAAGCTGACACTAAGATTGGTGCTACAGGTTTTCTGTAAATCCTATATTCTGTTATTCAATAGCATATCCCTGTAAAAGAGTATTATTAAAATAAAAAACTATTGTTAATGAAGTTTTGCAAGTTTATTTTGGAATGGATGTGAATTGAAGGGAAAAAAATCCCCCATAGGTTAACACAATGTATACTGGATGTGACTGAGTAGAGTGAAGAAGCACATTCATTTTAAAATATGTGACATGTTAGGGAATAAAAGTGTCCTTTTGTATTTCCACCTTATTAAAAAATTACTTTTTTGCCACCTTTTTTACCCAACTTGATAAATTTTAAACGGTACAGTTTAGACTATTATTCTTGTTTGCTCTGCACATCTGGGAGCACAACATAATATGTTCTGGCCTATAAAGGATTCCAAAGACTCTTGTCATAGCATTCTTGTAGTTTTTTTGCTTTTGTGCCATTATAATTTCTCATATATTGAGTCTACTATATTGATATATGACTTAGCCAGGAGAGCCATTATAGAAGATTTTAAAAAGCATATTCATCATCCAACAATTCCATTCCCTCTGATCCTCAGAAAAGATCAGGGGTTGTCAAACCTGAAGATTGGTAATGATTTCAGAAGAATACACACTAAGCACTTGAGGGGCTTCTGAAAGAAAGGCATTTGTTAGTATAGGTTTGAAATGCTCCTTGCTTGCCGTGCACTCCTGTACCTGTGGCTGTGCATGTTTCTTGAAATAAATAAAGACTAAGTTTTCAGGGAGAGGTGACAGCTGTTCCAAAGGCGACTCCTTCTGCAGTTGAAAAGATAACTTTCCTCATGTTAGCTGTGCCCAGGGAAGCAACAAAAAAACCACCAATTGTTTTCAGATCTGGTATGGATTTTGGAGTTAAGGGCACCTGCCCAGTAGATTGACAGTGAATTCACTGTAGTAAAACACTTGCCTGTATGTTAAACACACTGCCTTTTTTCCTGACTTGTTTCTGTTGAAACTGGTGATTTCATGACTGTGAGCCCTTTTGCCCCTTTCTAAACTAATTATCCAGTAAGTTACTTGCTGTGGCATTGTGCAGGGATTAAGTCTAAAACATCTGCCTCCTTCTCCATTTACATTTATGTGGTGAATAAAGGGATTGCAATCAAATAATCCTGGAAATCTACTGACATCTTTCCTGCAAATGTGTAGAACAATTGTATTTGTTTCAAAAAGCAGTAGAAATTATTTAGTGACAAGCTAACATATTTAGACAAAGTGGACTGGCAAATTAAGCTTTCACTGCCCAGGTGAATTTAAGAGTAACGTCTTGACTGACAGTAGTTTTTGGGTTTTTCTCTTGCAGCTAGTGAGAGAGTGCAAAGAAGTTCTGAAGGGTGGACTCTTAATGAAGCAATATTACCAGTTCATGTTACGGGAAGTGTTAGATGACTTACAAAAGATTGATTGCAACATTGATTCTTTTGAAGAGGATCTGCATAAAATGTTAATGGTAAGCTTCAAAAAGCAGAGTTCAAGTAAGCGTATGAGTCTGAATATTGCCAACAGAAATCTGTTATCCCTTTTAGGGATACTTGCCCTTTTTTCCCCCTACTTTGATACAATCTTACTGTTTTAATGGACTTGTAACAGAAGCCAGTACTGTTTTAGCAATGATTTTAGTAATACTGTTTTTTGCTCTGTGATACAGTAGACTTGTAAATTGCTTGTGTTTACCAAAAATGGTTCATATATAGAAATGTAAATTCCGTAGGTTTGAACTAAACTTTTAATAACCTTTTAATATTAAATAAAACATGATTTTTGACTAATATTATATCTTACTGTATTGGTATTGCTTTAATGCATAATTGATACCTTATTTTTAATATGTATTCATTATTGCAATTAGTTAAATAAGTCTTTATAAGAAAAACACTTGGCTTCTGAAGGATAGGGGTTGGAACTTGAAGATCCTTAAGATCTCTTTCAACCCAAAACATTCTATGGTTCTGTGATCTAGGCATTTTTACAGTGTAGTCTGAAAATACCTGAAACCAATAGAAAGTGGATTTTTTGAGGAGGGATGTTACTGTTTATTGAACTGAAACAAATTGCAGATAATTTTTTGCATTCAGTATGATCCTGAAGGGCAGATGGTTGAAGAATTGTATTTACCTGGACTTTCTTTATGTTGGTTTAAAACAGTAGTAATTAAATAAAGGTGAGAGATAAGACTTGATGTAAAGGAATACAAAGTGTGAATGTAGAATCTCAGAAACCTTTTCACAGCACTTATCTGTATCCAGGAGGATATCTTCAGATAAAACCTTTTGAAGTAGTCCAGTTAATTAAAGGTACAGAGACTGTTTTTCAGCAGCTCAGCTTTAAAAACTCTGGCTGCTGTGGATGTTCACTAATACAATGGTAAATAGCAGCACAGCAAGAAAGGGGGTCAATATTTTCAGGAAGGTATTGTGGAGACATAGAATTTAATACTTCCTGAGCCATAAATTACCCCTTTTGTATGAAAACACGAAGCTCATTTTCAGTTGGAAGTAATGAAAATTATTGTAGAAATACCTTCTAAAAATTATATAATACTGAGTTTTTCTGTTGATTTGAGAAGTTCTGGTCCTTAAGTTAACACCTTGTGTTACAGTTTCTGTTTAAATTATCTGTTTCTTTGTACAGGTTTACTTTGATTATATGCGAAGCTGGATCCAAATGCTGCAGCAGTTACCTCAAGCATCTCATAGTTTAAAAAATCTGTTGGAGGAAGAATGGAATTTCACCAAAGAAATAACTCCTTATATAAGAGGAGGTGAAGCTCAAGCTGGAAAACTATTTTGGTAGGTTTTATTTAATTACTCTGCTTATGGTGTTGTTTTTTACCAGGTAAAATATTCAAGTCAGCACTTGTTTGGCGTTCCCAGGTGGGACTTCTGGAGATGTCAGTAAGCAGCTGGTAGTCTTTGTGAATGTATGGATTATTGCAGTGGCTGTAGGTGTGGGATGCAGTAGGTGTGGGTGGCCCTGACTCTGGCTGCAACAGACAGGACGACTTCTATGGACCCTAAGATGCTTCTTGTTTCTGTGCATGGACTCCACAACAGCTCTCTTATATTAGGAAGGAAGACGTTTAAGGTGCCATGCTACCTCAATAAGACTCTAAAGTTCCACCATTTCTGTTGCTGCAGTGATATTGCAGGAATGCTGCTGAAATCTACAGGAATATTTTTAGATTCTGGACTACAAGACAGTTGTGATGAGTTTTGGGCCAGTGCCGATGACAGTACTGCATCAGATGAAATCAGGTATTAAGCCCTTTGGCTTAATAATGACAAAACACTTACTTATGTTTCTCTACCTCTGACAGATGCATAATGTATTTTATGTCTTAGAATGCAGACTTTGTAAATGCAAGCCTCCATAGACTATCACTGTATTTCTGTGTGCAGTGGTAATGAACTGTCATTTTGTTTTTGTGAAGCCTAGTAACCTTCTCTTTAGTTCATTCTGTGAGAGGTTGTCTGTGTAATACTCGAATTAATTTTTTATATTCTTATCAAAAAAGTGCCTACATACAAAAATGTGTTCAATTTACTTGTCAGCTGCTTGCAAATGTTTATTTTTTTTCTACTAACATATATATAAGTAATTATTTTCTAGTGGCTGGATAAATGTAATATGATTTATTAAAACATTGTCCCTTCACTTCTGCCAATGTTTCAGGAGGTCTGTTATAGAGACCAGCAGAGCACTGAAAGAGCTGTTCCATGAAGCTAGAGAAAGGGCCTCCAAAGCTCTTGGTTTTGCTAAAATGCTGAGGAAGGTAAGTTAACAGAGTCTCCTCTTATTTGTATGCTTTAAAGAAATTTAGTCTGAAAACATATTCCTTTGTTTTGTCATTACTTGTAGGATCTTGAAATAGCAGCAGAATTTGCATTGTCAGCCCCTGTGCGAGAACTTCTGAATGCCCTGAAAACAAAAGAGTATGTGAAGGTAAATTCACATAGGTGATAAGGTTTAGAGGCATGAAAGTGAACTGAGTATGCTAAGCAGAATGTCAAAAGATATTGGCTTGCTTTCAATTTTTTAATGGGACACCTATATTTCAACATTTAAAGTGTTGTATATTTAATATTGAATTGTGGTAGCCAAATTCTGTACTTGTGTTTGTGTGAGTGAGAATGCTAGTCTGTATTTTGGGGAAATCGATGTCTTAATTCCTTGTTTTTTCAAAGATCTCTTGGTGACTGAGGAAAAACTTCTATGTTTAATAACGCTTAGTAGTGAGTGCTATGAAACAAATGCTGTCAAATCTATAAGGTAAATGGATACATGTTTGAGTAGATAATCTCAGACTATAGACCTGTGTTTTGTTTTTGCAAAGCAACAGTATTATAGTGAGGGTTGCTCTAGCAGACTTCTAAGAGTGCTAAGGATATCAGAAATGCAGGGGCTCTGTTCTGCTCCAGACTAACTGTTGCTAGAAAACTGTTGTACAGCACAACTAATTTAAGCTCTTGATGCTCTATACTTGCTGCACTGTAAAGTCCCACATTTGTGGTTTTGCAAAATTCCTTAAAAATTCCTAGGCAACAAGTCTTTTTTGTAGTTTAAGTAATTTACTTCAACAGATCAAATGTATTTTGATCTGCAGGTTTTTTTTGTCCTTCCATATATTTAATGTATATATAATTCCCAGTTGGGAAATAATGTACTAACTTCTTTATTATGTAATCCTTGTTAGATTTATATAAATGTTTGCCAAATAGAGAAATTCATTTAAGGGGACACAAACACGTTCCAGAGGAGAGAAGTTCATAAAGGGTTGTTAAATGCATGGATGAAACAACTGGCTCAGGAGGGCCCTGGTCTGTGAATTGTTTAAGATTTGGAAAATGGCCAGGGAAATCAGTATATGTTTATTTGAAAAAAAGTTTTTTCCCCAAGTATCTGGTCTTGGCTGCTTTAAGACACCATATTAATTTTGGTAGACCTCTTAAGGATCATATAATTTTTCTTAAGAACGGTTTTTGAAGAAAAAAATCAAATCTCAAGTTTGACACGTGTTATACGTGGGTTAAATGACACACATTTTGATGATGAACACTTTATATATTGGCCCTCTAATACCATGTAGGTAGCTTAAATTTTTAACAGCCTTTTCAATCTGATGTTCATTAGTTTTGAGAATCTAATTTAACTTTTAGTAACCATCTAGTGTTGTTACTAAATCTGCATTGATTACAGATTATAATAGTTTTAATTATAAAACACATCCGTCTAATGGTAGAAGCGCTGAGTGCAGTGTTTGGTTTTAGCTTGATGACATTGCACTCTGGTAAGAGAATTTAACTCCACTGTGAGTCAATTACCTCATGTCAAATCAAGATATTGGCTATTTTACTGTTTTTGCAGTCTGCTTCTAATGCTTAACTTGGGTGAAGTATTGTTGCCAATGTGACAGATACAACTGGAAGTAGTTTTCAAGTAGTATCAGTAGTATTTTGTTAAAAGAGAATACTCTGGACTTAATCTAGGTTTTGTGGAGGTAGAAGAGTAACTGATACTTTCTAAGGCAGATTTACTCTTTATCTTTTGTAGCCTTTGAGAAATGTATGAATTCTGAAGGGATTTTTCTTTTAATATTCCCGTCTTTGTTGACTAATTTACTTTTAAAAATAGGGTTATATGTGTTTTAAACTTGTGTATGCATACATATATAGTACATATGTGAAACTACTTCTTTTGTAACAAGATTCCTTTAAAAGAGTATGTAGAAGGATTAACTGGAAGTACACGGAAGAAAGTCACTGAAAAATGATGATCCAGCGGATTTCAAAAGAAATAATTTTTAATGCATTTTGACTTTCAGTGCAAAAATTGTTGAAGGTATCGTTTTAATATGTATATTGTACAGCTTTTTAGGATGGAAATTCTTCCTGTTGCTTAAATGATACTGCATATACCTATTATATCTTTTTTATTTGTCACAAAAGACAATGAGATTCTCTCATTCTATGTATTTTTTTCTACAGGTACAAATTCCCGGACTCGAGAGTTTACAAGTATTTGTACCAGGTAGCATTGCTGGGGAAAAGTCTGTGATTTTGCAGCTCCTCAATGCAGCTGCTGGGAAGGACTGCTCCAAGGATTCAGATGAGCTTACATATGAGGCTTACTTGCTAATGACCAAACACAGTGACAAAGACCATGAACTAGATGACAGCTGGAGTGCATGGGAGGGTCAGCCGGTCAAAGTGGTGCCACAAGTAGAAACTGTTGATACGCTGCGCACCATGCAGGTGGGTTTGGCCTTTTTCCCCCACTGTGTGTCATCTCCACACTTCTGTGAATGCTTATTCTGTCAGGTTAACTGGAGTGATTGAAGTGAAGCATATGTCCTTTTATAGGTAACAAAAAATTAAATTCAGGAATAGGTTTGATTCTTAGTTGTGTTAAATGCAAATATTAAATGGATTATAGCATTTCCTGGCAGGATTAGTCTCTACAAGTGTGCATTTTTCAGGGTTGTGCTTGTATAATAGAGATTCTTTTAATATCTAGTTGGGTGTTGAGAAGTGCAGTTAAGATTTGAAAACTGTGCATTTTATTAAGCAGTCATCAGTCACCAATAACATGTGATGGTTATGTGCCTTCCACACACTGAGGCATGAAATCAGTTACTTTGGATCTTGGTTGAATTGTGACATTTACTGTTAAATTTCTCTGGAAGTTACTGGATGTTCAGCAGTTCTGCAGGAAGAAATGTTGCCAGTCATACTTTCCTTCTTCCCAAGCCAACGGGTGTTCCCTGCCAGCAGTTCTGCTGCACTCTGACAGCTGAGCCAGCTCCCTGCCCCTCGTGTTCTCATATCCTTATGTTAAGCTACATGAATTTTCCTTTTGGTATGTCATGGAGTTCCTGGGATCCCTACCATAAAAGGGCTGTATTGTCCAGGAAGAGAGTGACTTTCCATGTCACTGTGCCTGACCTTTAGCATTCAGAGGGTTCTAGCAATTACAGGCAGTTGAAAAAGTCACTCCACAGTATACTGCAGCTTTTAATGTGCAAACATGTTACTTCCTGTTTGCCCATTGTTCCAATAAAAAAACAGCCTTTGATTAAGTGCTTACAAGTTCTTCAGACTTCTATCAAAGTTAGTATTTCATTCAGAAAATGAAAGCAGCAATAGATGAAATTTGGCTTGCAAACGTTTTCTTACATATGCAAGTGTACATAAAACACTTTGTGTGTGTTTATGTCTATAATACTAGGTTTTTCTAAATCTAGGATTGAAAGGTTAGGAAATAAAAAGTCCCTCAGGAAGGTTGTGTCTTAAAAAATGCATTTTGATTGCAAGCTAGAAAAAATGTAAGATGTTATTTAAAAAATACTCATTGAATGAAAGACTCTCATCAACAAAGAATTTTAAGCATGAAATTATTCTTTGGGGAGGAGGTACTGAAAATCAGGATGAAGTAGGTCATCTTTTCTGAGTAACTTTTTGCAGATGCATTGTCTGTAGTTTGAAATCAGCAGAGCTTGGTATGGCAACACTGTCTGTGATGTATGCTTTTATAGACTTGTGCAATATCTGAGCTCTGGTTTCCAAAACATATTGCATGTTGATAATTTTCAAATTTTGATCAAATACTGTGTGTTAAATCTATGTCCTTCCTTGCTGAATAGTGGGATTTTGTCCTGAAGTATGTAGAGTTTTTTGGATAAAACCTCTTTGCTTATGTGATGGTTGTTATTTTCCATGCTTTGAGAAAATATAATTATTTTTGCTTAGCTGTAGCTTTTTTTTTTGTGTATAGCTAATCTGAAGATAATTTAATGCTGTGTTTTCCCTATTTTCCAGAAGTGAATAGGACTACATTCCCCATGAAAACTTGCAGTGGCATTTACCCTAATGGAACTCTGCTCACTAGATGAGTGAGCCAGAGTTTAGTTGCCAGCATCAAGCTTTTCTGTGTGAATTTAGATTTTCATGAATGGTGACAGGAGAGGTCTTTCATATATTAGAATTTAAAAATTAAATGGTTGGAATCTGGCCAAATTTGCTATATTTTTACAGAGAGGATTTTGTGTACAATAACTAGTGGTGTCTTTTATTCTAGGTTGATAACCTCCTTCTTGTAGTCATTCAATCTGCCCACCTTGTGAGTCAGAGAAAAGCTTTCCAGCAGTCTATTGAAGGGCTCATATCTCTGCACCAGGAACAGACATCCAGCCAACCAATCATTGCCAAAGCTCTACAGCAGCTAAAGGTAAGCAGGTTTTGAGATTTTTTTGTCAAAACTGATGGTGCTTTGCTCACTGATAAGTAAAAATGTGGAGGAAGATTTGATTGCAAAGCTAATGGCATATTCTGCAATTGTAAGTTGTGTGGTAGTCCTCTATGGACTTTCAGTACAGTGTTCACTCTGTTTTTGCAAATGACTTGTGAGTGTGTTTTTGAGCTATATTGGTGGAATCATTTTTGCATTGGGTAGTTGGGAAACAAGTCCATAATGCAGATAAAATGTCATAGCAACAGAGTGATTACCTCTTTGAGTGACAGCAATATTGAACTGAAAGAAAGCTTATGATTTTCTAAAAACAAATTCTGTCAAAATCAACTATCTGCAACAAACAACTTTTCTTCCCATATTTGAAGATGCAAAAGTGGGTAGTCTCTCTGTTTATTTTTTACTGGACTTGGTGTGGGTTTTTTATCTTTCTTTGCTTGTTTTGTGTGTGTGGTGTGGGGTTTTTTGTTTGTTTACTTTTAGTTTTGTTGGATGAGTGTTTTCTTTGATGGGTTTGTTTTGTTTGTTTGTTGGGCTTTTTAAAGTGGCAGTATCAAGCCCCTGCATTCAGTAGAGGCTGTGTCCATATACCAAGGTGAAAATAGAACCAAAGGCTTGGTCACGCTATAGATAGTAGAACTCATTTTCTCCTGTCTTGTCTGTCTGGTTTTGGTTGGATGTTTTTGTTTGTTTTGTGGTTTTTTTGTTCATTACCCACTCACCCTTTTGCTGTCTTTGTTTTTAAAGTTAATCACATGCAAGCAAACTTTATTATAATACTTGAGTTAATTACAGGACTGGCTTCGTGCAACTGCTGGAAAATGTTTGTTTTTCTGAGACTGAATGAATTTTTGTGGCATTGTAGTACCTTTTCATTTAACATAATGTAATTATTAGATTCATGTTTGCCTTATATTCTGCAGTTGACAAGACTAAATAATACTTTGATATTCCCCCCCATCCCTTTTTGTTGTTACTCAGAACGATGCATTACAGCTATGCAGTAAGATAAGCAGTGCCATTGATAGAGTTGATCACATGTTCACGTCTGAGTTTGATGCTGAAGTTGATGAATCTGAATCTGCCACTTTGCAGCAATACTATCGGGAAGCCATGATTCAGGGTTATAATTTTGGGTTTGAGGTAAGGAAACAAAAACCAATTGAAATTTCTGGTTTTACATTGGTGCAAATAAGGTAACTAATAACTGTGGAAATACAAAGAACTTATGGAACCATTGAGTTATTTAGGTTAAAAAAGACCTTATGGATAATTGCTTCTAACTGTCAAGTCACTACTACCAGGTTCACCACTAAACCATGTCTACATCTACACGTCTTTTAAATAACTCCAGGGATGGGGACTCAGCCACTTCCTGTGGCCTGTTCTAATGCCTGACCACTCTTTCAGTGAAAATATTGTTCTTAATGTCCAATCTAAACCTTCCCTGGCCCAATTTAAGGCTGTTTTCTCTTGTCCTAACACTTTTTACTTGAGAGAAGAGACGGACACCCACGTCACTATAACCTCCTTTCAGGAGTTGTAGAAAGCAATAAGCACTTGAGCCTCCTTTTCTCCAGGCTGAACAACCCCAGCTCCCTCAGCCCCTCCTCACAAGACTTGTGCTCCAGCTTTGTTGTCCTTCTCTGGACTTGTTCCAACCCCTCAGTGTCTTTCTTTTAGTGAGGGTCCCAACACAGTATTTGAGGTGCAACCTCAGCAGTGCCCAGTACCATTACTGCCCCAGTCCTGCTGGCCACACTATTGCAGATAGAAGCCAGGATGCCACTGGCCTTGCCCTGGGCACATGCTGGATCTTGTCCAGCTGTCAGCCAGCACCCTCAGGTCCTTTTACCCCAGGCAACTTTCCCGCCACTCTTCCCCCAGCTTGTAGTGCTACGTAGGATTGTTGTGACCCAAGTGCAGGACCTGGCACTTGACCTTGTTGAACCTCATACAACTGGCTGTGGCCCACTGATCTGGCCTGTCCAAATCCCTCTGCTGAGCCTTCCTACCCTCCAGCAGATCAACACTCCGATTCAACTTGGTGTTGCCTGTGAATTGACTGAGGGTGCCCTTGGTTGCCTGGTCCAGATAATTGATAAAGATCAGGACTAGCCCCAAAACTGAGTCCTGGGAAACCCCAGTAGTGACTGGCTGCATACAGGATGTAGCACCACTCACCCCCACTCCCTGGGCACAGCCATCCTGCCAGATTTTTACACAATGAACAGTGAACCTCTGTCCAGACCATGTGGAACCAGTTCCTACAGAAGAATGCTGTGGAAAAAGATGTCAAAAGCTTTACCTAAATATAGGGAGATGACATCCACAACCTTTCCCTGATCCACTGAGTGGCTCACTTTGTCATAGGAGAGGATCTGGTCAGTCAAGTAAGACCTGCTTTTCACATACCCATGCTGGCTGGGCCTAATCTCCTGGTTGTCCTGTACTGGATGATCCATAACTTTCAGACTGAGAGGTCTGCAGTCCTTCATATAGATTGGCCTCACGTTTGGTAATTTCTAGTGAGCTGTGACTTCTCTGTTTTAGCAGAACATAGTAAAAAAACATGTTGCCTCAGAAATTTTACACAAAATTAATTGGAAAGCAACAGATGAATCTGATAAATCTGTTTTATTTGCAATGACTGGCAATCTAAAAAGCTTTTAAGAACTTGATGATTTCAGATATAGTCTTGTAAGCTCTGCTGCTTGGCAGCATTTTAGATGATATCAGAATCATTAAGGTTGGAAAAGACCTCCAAGGTCACGTCTAACCTTTAGGTGAATGCCACCATGCTCACTAAACCATATCATAAAGTTTGAGTACTTTCAAGGGTGGTGACTCCACCACCCTGAGGTTTAACTTCCTTCTCACAGTTTTATAGCCTAGAATAGCGTAATACTGTAACATGAGACATTCATTCAGAGTTTATGGTGGTTCTTTGGTGCAGTGCAAGCTTTTGAGTGCTTGCCTTAGAGTGCATACATTCAAAATGTTGTGTTCAGATGCTTTAACTGTTTTGCTATTTGATTTCTGTGGGCTTTGTAAAATTTTTTTAAGGTTGTGTCATACAGCAATGTGCTTCTAAGATAGTCTTAAAAGGTATAGGTGGTATTTGTTTGATTTTTAAATGCACATAGATAACTTTTTTATCCCCTAATGTTACTTCAGTATAACTAAAAATAAACACTATTTTGCAGTTCAAGCTTTGATTACAGAACCAAGTGTTTATGTAGGATGTTTCCTCAATGATGTATACACTGTTAAACATCAGCATGTGCCTGATGCGTATAGGAGAATGCAGTATAGCTCAGTACTGCCTCTCACTGTAGCATGTTTTGTATCATACTTTCCTTGATTAATTTTTTTTCTATAAATAGGCAACTGCATAAACTTGCATAAAATAATTTTGTCTAAGAATAGGATGTGACTGTCACCATAGAGTTTTGTTAACCTGCAAATACTCCAGTGAGTATTGTTCTTCTTATTAGTATGTGAAAAGTAATCTTCAGTTTCTTACAGTACCATAAAGAAGTTGTTCGTCTGATGTCTGGAGAATTCAGGCAGAAAATTGGAGACAAATATATCAACTTTGCCAGAAAATGGATGAATTATGTGCTAACAAAATGTGAGAGTGGCCGAGGCACTCGACCCAGGTAACAGCCAACTTGTTACTGCCATGGTAGTTTTTGGAAGAGTTGAAGGGTTGGGTTCAAAAAATTGGAGTAAATGAAGTGTCTTCTGGCTTGTGGCCAGTCACTAGGGTTTTCCTTGGGGCTTAATTTTAGCGCCAGGTTTTTTTTCAATGTTTTTTATAAGTGACCTGGATACAGGAGTTGTGTACAAACTAAATAAGTTTGCCATGCTAAATTAGGAGATACTGATTCCCTCAAGGGCACAGACACCGTAAAGAGAGAACTTAATGGATTACAAGTGCTGGACAATAACCAACCTTATGAAACCTAACAAGGGCAAATGCCAGGTTTTGCACCTGGGGTACTGTAACTCTGAGTACACATGTAGATCAGAGGCTGAGAGGTTGGAGTGCAGCCATTCAGAAAGGGATCTCAGGATTCCTGTTGATTCTTTGAGTCAGTGATGTGCCCAGGTAGCGAAAAGGGCCACCTGTATCCCGGGATACCTTAGGCACAGTAGATCTGTCCAGTTGGAAGGAGTGATTAGCATGGGTGCAGCCTCACCTCGAGTACTGTGTGCACTTTTGGCCTCCACAACCTAAGAAGGACATAAAAATACTGGAATGTGTCTAAGGAGGGCAGTGAAGATGGTGAAAGGACTAAAGGACAAGATGTAATGAGGAGTAATTAAGGATACCAGGTTCGCTCAGCTCAGGGAAGAGAATGAGTTACTATCTGCAGATTCTTCATGTCTTCTCTCTGGTGACAGGGCAAGAGGGGATGGCTTAAAGCTGCACTTGGAGAGGTTCAGACTGGGTGTTAGGAAAAAAATGTTCTTCGCTAAGATGTGGTCAAGCACTGGAACAAGCTCCCCAAGGAAAATGGTCATGGTCCCAGGCCTGTTGGTGTTCAAGAGCCATTTGGACTGTGCTCTTAACTTCTGTGTTGCCCTGTGTGGAGTCAGAAGTTCAATTCTGATGATCTGTGTGATGATCAATTCTGTGATCCTCTTCCAGCTCAGGATATCTGTGATTCTATTTGTATTTTGTAGGTTGCAGCTGCTAGTTCTAGTAGGTCAGAGAGGAAGCAGTGGGGGACAGCAAGTGGCTGAAGACGCAACTCACTCTAGCCAAGTCACTTACTTGTTTTACTTTACCAATCTAGGCCATGAAACCACTGATGCCCAGTCATTACTAATCAGATAGTCACGAAATGTTTAGTATCCTTTCAGTCTTGTTTCAGAAAGGAGACTTCAGGCAGGGAATGCAGTGGTTTGGCTTGTTGCTCTGAAACATACTATGGCTGAGTTTATGATACTGTTCTGAAGATAGCACATACATGAGTTTAGATACATAGCATGGCCTGCTCACCTTATTTGGCAGTGTCCTTGCTAAAATCAGTCTTTATCTGAATATAATGATACAAGGTAAAATTCTAATGTATTAGTCTGTTTTCTTACAAAGATTTTATCATATTCTCCAGAGGAAAAATAATTAACTATTGTCTACTGTCTTGGATGTGGTTGAAACTCGTAATGATGGCTTTAACCAGAGAGCATTTCATTTTCTGTCTTTTCTTTTTCCTTTACATAGATGGGCAACTCAAGGTTTTGATTTTCTTCAAGCCATTGAGCCAGCATTTATTTCAGCTCTCCCAGAAGATGACTTCTTGGTATGATTAAATTACTCTGCAGGTGTTTATTTGTAAATGCTTGTGAAGCTATCAGTGTACTATGGAGGGACGCTTTCTATAAAACATTTGAACACAGATGCAGTTCTTAAACAATTGGTATTGTGTATCACTGTTGATGCTGCTATCTCTTCTGTTTGTTAGATTCTGAAGAGAGTAGGTTTGTGACCATTGCCAGTAATGGTTTCAAGTTGCTGGTACTGTCTTGGGAGGCCACCTTCCTCTGTGTCTTGGAAAGTTGACAGCAGCTTTCTACAGAGATTTATAGTTGTCATAATGAATTACTAAATGTAAGCTTCTGAGGCGTAACTAACACCCAAATTCATCTGTGGATATGAATACAAAATCACAACTGTTTAAAAATTTTTATTTTCAAATTGTTCTGACATTAAACAGACTTTAAAGCATCTTTCTTTTGTTTTTATTATGAAAAAGATAGTAGACTAAAGCTGTTTTTTTTGTGTGCTCTGCCTTCCTCCTTTTCCTGTGAAAATAAAATTCTGAGAATTTATTTCTCTGATCTTGGTACAATACTACAGAGAAGTGAAAGCACAGTTGCCACAAGATAGCAGAATGTGAGTGTCAGCACCTCTTGATATTTACTAATTTCAAGATGTGTTATGAAATGCCAACCACATTAATCTTGCATAATATAGAAATGATACGGTTTAGTCTTTTTTTCACGTGTTTTTGTCAGGAACTCTTTAGACAGTTATGTGTTAGTCCTGCATTTGTGTTACTGGGAAAGGGTTGACTGCCTTAACTGACAGAGTTAAGCTGGTGTTTGGAATACTCTGATACTTCAGCTTTAGGAAGTAGCCCCTCAAATTCTTCTGCTTTGACACAGTTTCTAAAACAGACTTTGAACAAGTAAAGGGGAGAGAAACCGGGGGAGTGCAAAATGTTAACTGCATTTTTGAACTTTTTTCTTTCTTAAATGGGATTTCAGTTTTGGAGATCATCACTTGAAGCCACTTTGATTAATCTGTAAAGCACAGGTCACAGTATTTTACCTGGAAAGGGCAGTGTCAATCCTGATCTCAGATACTACATCACGTCATGGAGTAATGACAGTCTAGATTTAGAGCTCTACATTTCAAGATGAAATTCTATCTCAGTCTGCATTGGTAAAATATGCCAGTCTCAAGCTCAACACTTCCTTAGTTCTATAATTTTGTTTTTTCTTAGTCCTTGAATTTCCTGGTCTTCACTAAGTTTTTGAATTTCTGGAAGATACTGGCTTCTCTGCGTGACTGGCATATACCTTCACAGCAGCTCTACCAAAGAACATAATTTTGCTTCTTTGTGAAAATATATTATATCCCTGGTGTTCTGACAAATAAATTGAACCAGAGGAAGATTTAATAACTTGTCCAGGGTTACGTACACAGTGAATTGTACACCTACTAATTGAGCTCAGATTGTCTGAGGCCCAAGTCAGTGATTTTAACTATTAAAATCCTTTGCATGAAATTTTTGTTAGCACAATGGGTAGATAAGGAAAGTGTATTCCTTTTAATATCCAGGGTTTCATGTTTTTTACACAGATTTTCATCTTGTGATTCAGACCATCGTATTCTCACTCAATTTTTTGTAGGTGTTTCTTCTTGGGAAGTGAAGGGGGAGGGCAGAGAAGGTTGTTACAGATTTTTCCAAGGAGCTTGATTTTGATTTTGTTAACAATGGACATTGAGTTCCACTACCTTTGTATTTTGAAATGTTCTTTATGCTATATCACTGTTCAGTTCTAACAGTTATGTAATTTTGACAAGGACAAAAGGCAAGACAAAACTAAGACTTCCTAGCTTTAAAAAAATCGATCAAGTCAAAACAGTAACACGGATCCAGAAGTTTAATATAATTGGTAGAATATAGGGATGCTTATCTGGCAGATTACGTACTTGAACAATGTAATTTTGTTGCTGTGAGCTTTATTGCGTGACTGTCAATCTTCTTGTAAGAAAACATCACAACTTTTTATGTTTGTCTTTTGTAGAGTTTACAGGCTTTGATGAATGAGTGCATTGGCCACGTTATTGGAAAACCTCACAGTCCTGTTACAGGTTTGTACCTTGGTAAGGCAGAAGTTACTGGCATTTGTTCTGGAGCTTTGCTGCTGCTGGTACAGAATTTTGGTTGTAAAGTACTTTTAAAATGTGAGAAATACCAATAAAAGCATTTTCAATCTTTTTGTGATTGTTGATGTGAAACCCTTATTGTCTGATAAAGTGTAAATATGTGGTGGTTTTACTCAAGAAATTTCAAAGCTTTACATTTGCTTTCCTCTGATTTTGTCCTTCCTGTGAAGTCTTGAAAGTCTAGGAAGGGGCCGTGTTGGGTAAAGAAGTGATTTTAACATTAAGAAGGCAGTTACAGCTCCCTCTCCCAAACTTTCATTGTGACACTGCAGTTATTTACACTTTGGCACTGCAGAAGTTTATGCTTCTAATGGACTTTATATTATCAAGTACACACATGATAGCTGTGCAAAATAGTTCTCCAATGTATAATACAGCATAGTGTAAAATACATCTTTATAAATATAAATGTTGTTATCATTAGCATGAAATCAACATACTTGATTGTGTATCTCGAAAAAAGAATGTTTTGTCAGCAGTGCCTCCCTTTTACCCATTTCTTTCTCAGCATTGTTTCTCTCTTCCTCCTCTCAAGTCCACTGACTGGTTTACTTTTCAAAATACTTTGACCACCATTTTTATCTTATTCCTGGTGTCCACTTCCTGGGCAGGCTTGATGGTAGAAGACATAAGGTGAGAGTAATCTGCCCCCAGCAAGAGGAGGTTTTCCAGTTTTTCAGGAAAGCTTGTTTTGATACAATTTTGATGAGACAGTGTTACAGCTGGCAAACCTTTTGCAATGAAAGTCAGCCCAATCCTTTGGAAAGAAGCATAGTGTAAAATCAAATTTAGCCGAATTCTGTACAGTGATGTAAAACCTGTACATTCACTTTTAGTTCTGTTGTTGAGAGGGAGGCCTGTTTTAGGTGAATCACCAGTGTGATGATGGTAAATTACTGAAACTCTTATAAATGCTATTGCAGACACAGCAGATCACACAAACTAAATTGCTTGACAGGTTTTGTCTCAGAGGCGTGGGGAGGGGATGACACAGATGAGTGCTGCAGACTTGAACAGCAGTCTGAAACTTTAATACATGTGAAATTTAACATAAACTGTATCCTGGCTGCAGATCTTGTAGATACCCATTCCTGTCTCCTGTTTAGGAGACTTCCCAGTTACATTTGCATACCACTTTGAAGGACTTTAACCTACTGTGATCTTTACCCCTTTTCCCAAGGCTAAGGATCCAGCTGTGTTCACGCTGCTGCCTCTAAACACATCTGTGTATCTCCTGATGTTTTATCCTGTCTTTTTGCTTTGTGAAACAGCCTGTGTCTACTTGGGTGGGTTAGGATCTGCTCTTTGGGTGTCCTGCTGTGTATTCGCCAGTTATAGCAGGACAACCAACACTTGGCCCTGGCATCTTTTGTTTGCCCTAGTAGTGCAAACAGGGCAGAAACTGAGCTCACTGAGAGGAACCTAGCCTGGCAGAAAGTGCTGACTCGTGGTTTGATGGGCAACCAGCTGTCTTGAGATACTGCCACAGTATTTTTCTTACTAATTAAGGAGGAGTTGAGGGCAGACGGTGCACACTGCTCTTGGAGGCACTGAATTAGGCTTAAAAACACTGACTAGTCATTTAGGTTTTGCCCTGTCCATTTGTATCACTTCCTTGGGGCAGACTGTCTTGGGGGGCATTAGTATGGGTAAAACTGTTATATGTGGGTTTTATCCACAGCTTAATTTGCTTTCATTTATTGTCTGAGAAAGCTCAATTCTTATGCAAAGGAAACATAATAATGCTGTTTGGTTTTCTAATTATTATTTGGTTGGTTAATGTTTATTTTTGCAATAAGAGAAATTAATTTGTGACGTAGAAATAGTGAAGTAGTTTTTATGAAGTATGTATGCTTTTCCTAATTGCTAGTTTTTAACCATCTGGAGATTTTTCATTATTTTATGGATAAGTTAAATAATACAATAATATGAAAAGTATTAATATACACTAATGATTTATTTAAAGTTGAAATAATTTGTATTTTTCTTAAAGACTAAGAAAATATATGCCAGTTCACACTTAACTCTGTAAATAGGAATTTGTTTTAATTCTGTGTTTTGAATTGGCCCTAACAGAGTTTTTCTGACATCTGAGTAAATGTGATCTGTTTTTACGTTTGCAGCTGTTCATCGAAACAGTCCCCGTCCTGTAAAAGTGCCTCGGTGCCACAGTGATCCACCAAATCCTCATCTCATCATCCCCACGCCTGAAGGCTTCAGGTATTTAGCATTAGTATAGCATTTTAAACTGTTTTATCCTGTCTTGGCTATGCTGAATGTCAGTAATTGGATTGCCTTTTCTTTCCCTTTGAGGGCAAAGCAGATAGGAAAAATTAGCATGGAAGTGATGCAGATTTTATTGATGTGCTTTTAAGGACAATACGAGTTTCCTATTCTTGCTGTTTGCCCACCCTGCTTTCTGTTGGTGCCTGCGTTCTCACTTTGAATTCATTCTTTATCCCCTTTATCTTTCCTGAAACCAGTGTTTCAATGTAAAAAGCTTTAATGCAGTGAAAACTGCTCTTTAACAAGACTTTTATTTCCTTCCCCACTTTGAATGCCTGCCTAAGTTCCTGTGGCATTCTGTAGTTTACATGTGTGGAACTTAATAATGTAGCATTCTGAAATATGGTATTATTTCTGCGTCATTACCAACCTGCAGTGAATAAGCCTAAAACAGTGGATCTTTTCTCCTGCCTTTGAAAGAGTTGACATGAGAATTAATGCAAAAATAGTTAAAAAAAATTTCGAAATAAACATCACCGTGTGTAATTTTACACAGAGGGCCCGATTTGTCAAGAATATGACAACAATGAGAAACTCTACAGTTGACACTTTTTCGGAAGTCACTTAGCTGTTGGCAGGAACTAATGCTGTTCTAAAGATTTGAAGATTTTTATTTTGAGGATTATTATTGCTGTACACATTGGCAGCCCACGAAGCTTCTTAGACCCAGAGTTACTCCACATAAAAAATCTTTATGTAATTGAAAACCTTCTAAAATGAGGCATCATTATACACACTTCAGTATTTTGTTTCTAAAACAAACATTCAACTCCGTACATTTTTTTTTTAACTGTTTCCTGAAGTTTTTCTTCTTGCCACAGCACGCGGAGTGTCCCTTGCGACGCGCGGAGCCATGGCAGCGTTGCTGTCAGTCGCCCCGCTCCTGCTGGGAGCGACTCAGCCCAGCCCAAACCTCTCAGCAATGCAAATGAGACCAGGTAGCTCCGCTCCGTGACGTAGCACACTCATCCTACCTGCATCACCCACATAACTCTTTCCACATACATCCTAATAGATCCTTTGCACCGTGCTCTTCCCTCCCATCATGTCTTCCACTGGCTCCTTCATTCATGTTCCACTTGAGCAAAGTCACGTGCCTTAGAAATTGATAATGAGATCACTTTCAGATTCAAAATGCCTGAACAATGTGGTAGTTAAAGCATGAAGTTCTAATCTAGATTACAGATTTGCTCATTAAAATGTCCATGAAATGAACAAATGCCAGTCAGCTCATTGGTTTAGCTTTAGTAAATAGTACTGGTAACTAACACTTAGAATCATAGAATCACTTTCACTAAGATAACTGTAAGATACAAATAAGCACAAGGATTTTCTTTTTTTTTCATGTTAGCAAACAGTTGTGGTATTGTTATTGTTCATCATAAATGTTTTGTAATACTATATAGTGGCAAATGCGAAATTAAACAGATGAGGATTTTAAAAAATTATTTCTTGCTACACTTTTGGCTTCTTAGGGTGGTGCAGAATCAACTTAATATGAAAGAAACTATTCTTGTATCAGGATATGTAACAGAAACCACCCCTGTATCATCACAAGTGACTTTTTTTTTTCTTTGACAGACCTATGTTAGTATCTTTCTTGTTTTTTGACCTTTGATTGGGCTGTTTTAATTTGAGACTGTTGGTATTTCTTCTTCCCATATTACGGTCAGACCCCTGACATGTCTCCCAATTTTATTTTACCTTTTTTTTCCCTGCATCCCTGACTGTGAACAGCCTGCTCTTAACACAGTGGTGTTAACTTATGGTTTAAAAATGGCTTTTTGGATTCTTATTTCTACTGCAGAGTACTGAAAGTTCTCTGGGACAGAAATTCGTATGAATGGATACACATACCTGACTATATTACACAGCTGGAAGAGAAAAAAGGAGGTGGTGAAGGGCCAACAGATTGATGATGACCAAAGTGAAATTGATATGACTTGATTATGAATTGTTTGTAATAAATAATTTTCAATTGTGAGCCAGCATACCATCATAGTTTGATTTGTTATCAGATGCGTAGAAGAAGCATGCATTAAGCTGTTAAGAGGGAAGTAAATTGCCACTTTCTATAAGCAATCTTTTCTGCAAATTTTTTCAGTTTATTTTTATTACAAGATGTGACTTGCACCTTTTTACAGTAGCGTCCAGATGTATAGCTTATGAATCTAGGCTTTTTTTGGTTGAAAATACGTCTTGAAATTGTTGTCATTCAAGCACAGACATTATTTATCCTTCAGGCCTCTGTTTTCAGCCCCCTCATGAAAAAGACCGAGTAGGCAGTAGTCTGCAGCATTTGAATAGCCCTTTCAAGAAGTACAATTCTAGAGAATTTTCACTGAGCGGTTCTGGCAGCTTTATAAGCTGACAGTGGGATGGATAATTAGTGTTTTTCAAAGAGTTGTATTTTTCTTAGAGTTCTCAGCTTTTATTTTTCTGGTGGTTGTTCATAAAATAGCCTATGATCTTGGGGTTTTTTTATGCACTGCCTGGATTTTTAAATAGCATTTAATACCTTGTATGAAATACCTCTAGGAATAATTTGAAGAAAAAATTTATGAAAGCGGAGATGGAATTCTGTAGGCTGCTGGGGATTTTTTAGGGGTTTTGTTTATTGAGGAAGACAAAATACTACAATGTAATATATTTCTACAATTTTCTTTTTTTTTTTGTTTTACTGTAGTTAAAAGAAAGTTGCAAACTTTGACGCACTGCAGTCTTAATTATGAATTTCATTTATGTGTGCTTCAAAAGAGAAATGGAATTTTTGGAATCAATGAAGTATTTTGTGGTTTGGCAAAGTGTGGAGTCCAGTATGCTTTCCAGAAACTCTTTAGACATTTAAGACATGATTATAAGCATTAATTATCTAGGAAGAGTTGAATGTGGGAACTTTGTAAATCAACTGGACTAGGCAGTGCATAGTGCACAAATGCCACCATAGTTCTAGTGAAGTTTTTCTTAACAACAACCTAAAGAAAAAAAGTCAATATAATATAATATAACCAATACCTGGTTGTTTACATTGAGCTTTCTGATATTTATACATTTGCACTAGGTTCATGCTAATAACCTATACAAATGTTCAATTTATGAGCTAACTGAGTTATTATTGATTGTTTTATTATTAATCTAGGGCTGGAGCCAAAAATTATCAAGCATTCTGATCCTCTTTTACTGTAATTTTTTGCCTAATAATGTGCATACAGGCTTTCTGGATCAATAAAAGGTGCGGGTGCCAAAAATGGGCCTGAAATGGTGCTTAGGCACGTGCATTCAAAGCTGTGATGCTTAGGGTCTGCTGTTCAGCTGCTGCCTTGTTTTAGAGGTGGTGTAGCTTTGCTTGTTTTTAAGCATTTTGTACATCAGGAATTGTTGCTCTGTATATGCTGGGAGCCACCTTAGTCCTCTTGCTCATTAAAACCTCAACTCGCTGAAGAAAAATGGGGATTTGCACTAGTTTAGTTACAGTTCCTGCTCCAACTTACAAAATCTAGTGGGGCAATAGAAGGAGGTGCAAAGCAAACATCATATGGAAAATATTCACATGGGAATAGCTTGTCTTCGGTTTTGGTTTTTGTTCTCAAGGTTGTAGTTTTTTGTTTTTTTTTTTTTTTAAAAAAAACCTCTTCTTAGGGAATAAACAGATATAATTTGGCAAGAACTTTAGGACTGTAGGGTAGTCCTCTCATGGGTGTGCGTGCACCTTGTGATGCCAGGTATTTTTCACCTTTTTGTAGTTGTTAGCTTTCAGTGAAGGATTTAACAATGTTGCCTTCTTTTCAGTTATGTTTAGCTCATACCTCTAAAGCATTATGTTTAAGGAGGCATCAGTCATTATTCTTCCCCATCAAACTTCAAAAATTGAAAGGGAGCCTTGTCCAAACGGGAGTTATAGTAAAAGACTTCCACAAGGAATTTCTGTCTCTAAAACACGAGTGGACTAATTGTTGTCTAGGGCTGGAGGAAGAGGTGCCTGAAGACCTAATAATTTAAGTCTTGTTTCTCTTAGTATTTTTTTCCTTTCTGTTCAGTCTTCTTATTCATCTGGCTCGTACTCTGAGGCTTCTGATTCTACTCTGTGCTGTCTGGAAGAACTGGGGCCTCCAAGCGATCAGGCTACTGTCATTTAACAGTGTCCTTCCTGTCCACCAGCTCGTGTTTCTTCCCACTAGTTCTGATTTAATGACTGGACTATGACTGTATTTGCAGTGCACTAGGCACATACAAATTCAGTTACTGCCTTTTATCTGATAATGTGGCTCACATTATCACCCAGCTGAATCCCTTCTGATTGTATATCCAACCCTAGCACAAGCTGTATCCCTGCAGCAGCTGTCTTAGTAGTAGGTTACAAGTAATGATAACGGATTCTGTTGCTATGGGCAAGAAACAGTTTGAAGCAGTTTATGCTTTGGAAGCTTAGGTCTTTTTCAAAGAGCAGCATAACTAAAATAATGTACAAAGTCTTCATTTTGGGGACAAAATAGCATAGAGACGGTTTTCTGTTTGCCTTTTGGCATCAGTTTTTCTTTCATGTTGCTTTCATGGTTCATTTCTTAGGTTTCAGAGGTTCTGTCTCTTAAAAATTGCAGTTAAATTAGCATTGCACTAAATAAATACATGACAAGTTAATTAGTATGATGGCTCTTTTTAACAGGGGTTCCAGTGTCCCTGAAAATGATCGACTTGCTTCAATAGCAGCTGAGTTGCAGTTCAGATCCCTTAGTCGTCACTCCAGTCCCACTGAAGAGCGAGAAGGTGATTGTCACAGTAACAAATTGTGACCTGGATATGCAGATGCTTTATGTCATCAACATATTTCTCTCTGTTCCCAGTTCTTACCCTTTCCAAAAATATTTTTCACCTCATCACATTCAGAAATCTTAGCTTTTTAATGTGTAGGCTTATATGGTCAGAGTAAGTCCTTCTGTTCTCAGACATACTCACTATTCTCTTGCCATTCATATTGTTTTGGAATTGTATCTGAAGGGATTTCCTGGTGCTGTACTAAGTTCTAGTGTTCAAAATGAAATCAGTAATATGATTTCTGAATTACGTACTCCATTTGACAGTAAATTTCAAAACACTGTTAATGAGATATGAACTGAATCCATCAGGACTGTGTAGTGTTTTCTGTCCAGTTCTTTATCCCTGCAGTATTCATATTACAAATACTTGCTGTTATTTGAATCGTGGAAGAAGGGACAGGATGTGTGACTTGATGTCCTGATCAGGGATTCTCCTTCAGGTTTCCCCAGCTTCTGTATATGTGGTATTTATTGCAACAAATATCTTGAAAGATTGATTGTGAAAATTAAAAGGAAGTGCAAAATCTGAAGCAAAATAGAGTTGATATTTTGGTCATCCACACTGGATTTCATAGAGAGAAATGCCTTAAAAATTTATATTAAGAGATTTGGGAGATTTTTTTAATCTTTGTTAGTTTTTTAGTAAATGTTGAAAACCTTGTCCACCTCATGCTTATTC